>NNCF01127836.1:34894-70743 GCA_002313205.1 Laupala kohalensis | reverse complement strand
TTTCAATAGAATAATTATTAATGTTAATAACCTTTATTTTGATATTACAAATCATTAGAAACCGAAGTTGCGATTCGTACAAAAATATTGAACATCTTTAGTCTTAGGTTATCTTTCTCTTTTTTTCGTTAATGTACAAGAAAAACAAGAAACATTATTTATTAACTAACTATTAAAAATAGATTCAAGAATATTTCTACTGTTCTGTTTGTAAATAAAAAATGTCTTATAAATACCTAGCTTCTGTAGCTTAGTTCTCTACCTTTTCCACATAATTTTTCAAAATATTCAAAATAACTATATTTTCCCAAATGAATGTTTTTTGAATCTTGTATTCATTTGTACTTCTTGATGGGCCATCTCATTTATCGATACATAACCTGCATTTATTCCTGAAAGATTACTTTTGACCAGTTCGTACACATTCTTTGGTGTTTGAATTTGTTTGTTGCTTGGTAATTGTAAAGTTGATCGACTTGCTTGTAGTTTCAATGTCACATCTAAGCCATAACTAGGCCCTTTTCTGAGGGCAGTAGCAAAAGAATGCCATTTTGCTAATATGAAAAAATCAGACTTATGGAGATACAGATTGAGAATATTGTATCTGTTTTTATACTGAGCAGTTGTTCCATCTGAGAAATAAATTAGTTTGTCAATATTTGCATTTTTGTTCTTAAGAAGCCAATCAGAATCCTCTGAAAAAAATTCAAGGCAAGTGTGTAGACTAAGTAGCTCAATGACTCGATCTTCCCTGTTTCCTCAGATCGAAAATAACATACGAAGTGGTGAATCGTTGTATGCTGTTTATTCCAGTATGACCCCTGAACATTATCTCGAATAACAAAAGAATTATTTTCAGGAAAATCTGATACCATTAAAACTTCTCCAGAAGCAATAAAAAATTCGAACATCAAGAAATTAAAATTTTCACTTAAATCGGTCTTTTCTTTGTTGATTATAAATAACGATGGCTGCAATTTTAACCAATGAAAGTTCCCTCATCAATTAGAACTATAAAAATGCAAAATCAATGATGGTGTATTTTAGGAAATCGATTTTGGACTTTCTTTTTGCATCTTTGATCTTTGTCAAAGATGTTCAAGTTAAAAATAACCTTTGAATCATACATACAACTAACTAAGTAGTATTGGTTTTTAAATGGAACAATATTAACAGAAATTCATCCTTATGCGCATTTCATACTTGTTCATCATTTGTTTATTGAATTAATTTGCACCAAGTGCACGCAATTTGTACATTTTCATGAAAAACTAACTTAGAGATGGTCTGAGTTCAAAATGTGCTATGAAAACGAAACAAAGGCTTTTTATGTTTCTTTCGCGCCATTACAAACAATTAAAACAATTTTCACCTGATTTGACGGAAGTCGGTCTTTTTTGGGAAATTATAGAAAGAATAAAGTTATATGTATTTTTCCTAAAGTGACTGCGGTTGTTAGTCGCAGAGGGTGAACTTTCCATACATCACACCTATCTAAACTGAGACATTGAAATGAAAAGTTACAAATTTTATCTTGCCCCACCTGGGAATTGAGCCCGGGATGACTTGGTGACGGGTGATCACGCTGACACCGTAGCCACGGAGGGGATCTATACATTAATAAAGATCGCGAATTACTCGCCCTAATATGCTGTTTGCTTCCTCTGACGGCTCTGACTCAGAATTGAGTGAGAAACGGCTAGAACATTCTCGTTTTTTCTACTGAACCAACTTTATTGAGAAGCGTTGGGATTCAGAATACCCCTTTTAGACCAGCTTTCGGTTCTGTTTTTGCTTCTTGAGTTGTGACACTTGTACATAGTATACAACTACATATAACTATGCATTTTAAAACGTTTTGATGACTCCGCATTATTTTAAATTACAGAAACCTTAGTGAATGAACTTCATTGAAGTGCTGAGTCCTTTTAGTAAGGTAATAAATGATCCAATAATAAGAAATTCCCATACTCATTGTCTGCACAACCCAACCCCTATTTCAATCCTTTCCTTTCGGTAAGAAGGGAAAGTGTTCACGTCATCCTCGTAAGAGAGGACCTCCGAAGAGGATAATTTGAGGTCACAAGTGCAGGGCGTGAATATTTAACGCTCCATCCGCGTGTAAAGCGAAGGGAACGAGAAGAACAGGGAGGGAACGATGTGATGTGAATGAAGGTGACAGCGCTAAGATGCAGGTGTATGGCGAACGCTTTCAGGCAACAGCGGGCGCGAGAAACTTGCAAGGGGAAGGCGTTATTTGGCTGGGAAGGGCAGACAGGGTATGGAAGTTGGGAGGATACACGTCTACATTACGTATGCATTTAGACTCACGGCTAATGTAATTATTCTAAAAATTAATCAACTTATTACCATGAATTAATTTCACGAAAAAATCATTATATTATACAGAATTTAATATAGTCTAATTTAACATAATTTTTGAAATCTGTGAAAGTGAAAACAAACATTTTCCCTTATTTGGGGCATCATTAAGATCGGAATAAAACTATCTAATCTCATAATAAAACACAAATTTCTTCGTTTTGGAATTTAGTAAATAGTTGAATTATTCCTATCTTTTATGTCAAATAAAAATGAAACTTAGCTTAGGATACGAGTTCTTACACAATTTATTTTGTAAAATTCGACGGGTAAATTTATCTTCTTTACTAAACCAATGAAAAGAATGGAATCAGGATACCAATACTAGTACATATCTTTACTAGACCCCTAAAATAAATGTATAACATTTTCACCAGATAACAAAATTATTCAAAACATAATATTGTTAAAAATCACTTAATTTACGTATTAGCTCAGTCTCGGGTGCTCAATTACTTATAAAAAATACGTCAAGTCATCAAAATGTAAAAAATGTCGAAGTTATACAAAATGTACTAGTGTCAAAGTAAATAAAATGGATCACGATATGCGCAAAAACAGTTAGCTACTTATTATAATATCTACATAATATCAACAAATATAATTCCAATATAATATAAAAATAGTTATTTAAAAAATATGTATAGCTACTATAATTAAAATGTTAAATTATTTCCAAAACATAGCTAATAAATTGTAACTATCAAAATGTCTAAAAACTCTAGATTAATAATAACAATACGTAAATCGTGTCTATCCGGAGGAAAATCGGAGAAAAATCAGGAGCAGTTTGGGGTAAGAGGGTTAATGCACACATCCTTCACAAGGTAGAGTACTGATAAAACTAAATTATCTTGAATAACAAAAAACAAAGCAAGTAATAAAACAAAAATTTTATTTTATCAGTTAATTGTGAATATACAATTAAAGAAAGTAACATTACATAATACCTAGAATTATTGATAAAGCATATATAATGAAAAATTGAAACTCATGTTAGCTTGTGTTAAAATCAATAAATTATTTTACATGGTAGAAGCAGTAGGAAGTACTCAACTACGGATTTGAAGAGATTCAATTATGCCTTTTACAGCTGTTTGTATATTTAGTGCATTTTCGTATTTCCTCCACTCATCTTATTAATCAATTCGAATTGGTAAATGTTTTTATAAAATATTAACAATAAAGTCAAATCACTTTGATTAAATATTATATTCAATTATATTTGCTTTGGTAAAAAACATATTTTGTAATATCTAGAGTAATATAGATAATTAATTCATTTCATTCTTTTTATTTACAAAAATTGTCATTTTTGAGTATAAAAAATTTACCTCGTTCTATTTTATGTTTAATGTAAATATTGTAACTATATNTTAGCTCGTTCTATTCTAGTATTTAATAATAAGATATAGCTATAAACAGTATTACAAAACTAAACAAATTATTTTGTTTATGTTCTTTGATGAAGTTTTTTCTCATCTTTTCATTATGCTTAGTTATTTGTCTGGTGTAGCTGTGATGCGAAACACTCTTATTAACTATTCATTGACGCTATCAATATAACAAGGGAGATCAATTTGTAAACCTCTTTTTTGTAAATCTAGATCCCACACATTGCGTTTTGAACCAATATTTTTCATTGGTATCATGACTTTCATTTCTTCGTAAGACTATTTGTCCATAAATCACGTTGTTCAGAAAAAGAATAATTATGTAGTTCGTAAAAGATGTTCCAATACTTCCTCTCGTTTAAATATACTGTTTACATGTTTTGGAAATTTTAAACTATTTTTATTCGAGAAACTGCGGAGAATAATGAGGTTTTCTCCTGATAAATGTTATACGGTGAGAATGAATCTTTAGTTGTAAAGATAAAAAACACCTCGTACGCCTTTCAAGTGATCTGTAAACCGACAGAGATTTTCATTTGTAAACTTATAGCATTCATATCATTTCGTCGAGTACTTCCCACTTCAACAACAACAGCGAAACGCCGCCGTCGCCTCCATTACTCCTCCTCCCTCCTCCACCAAGTCACTCCTCAGCCCAGAACCTCCGAGCGCGAGGTATCAAAAGTTGAGTGAAAATCCCTTAAGTCTTCGCAGCCTTTTGTTATTTCTGTGGTTTAATATCAGCGACGCAGGTAAGTACCGAGACGACGCGACACCACGGCCGTACCGAGCCAGCCGGCACAGTTCTCTTCGGACTTCTAATGAGTGAGAATGCTTCGCACTCCGTAAGCAGATCCTCTCGAACTCCAACCAACCCCAGCGCGGCTCTCTGCTTTCTAGGGTCAGATAAAACAAAGAATCGTCAGGGCGATGCGGCAGCGGCTGCTTCAAAAGATACGAATAACTTGTTCTTCGCTCCCGCGGCTTAACTGGCCTTCTCATCAAGAATCCCTCGCTACGATGGAGGCCACCACGTCCTCCGACTCCGCTACAAAGCGGAAGGCAGAGGGAGGATATTTACTCTTTTTTTCACTTTAATACGGCGTCTCTAGTTGCAACACAAAGGACGGAGGAGTGCGAGGTAGGGGTTCAAGAGTCAGGTAAAGCTTCCGTATGCGAGAGCTTTCTACAGAGAGATCTTTTCGAAAAAGATGCACCGGAGCCGTGGTAGCTACCACCACCATCGACACAAGTCTCCTACCCGTTATATCTCATTCCTTTTATTTTTACGGTGGTCATTGTATTGGTGGAGTCACTGATGGGTGCTCTACCATCACTCCAAATTTTCACTTCGTCGGTCAGTACTCAGTTGTAGTAATCCATTGTTTTGTCATTAACAATGCTTACCACACTCATTGGGATCGACAACTCCTTCAACTGTTCCACTCAAGATGATTAGTCCCCCAACCACTCTTCGAATGGAAACAAAACAATATCTAAATCAGAAACCTATTCGATTCACCTAAGACGTGGAGTCGTGTCCACCGCCCCTGTCGCCGCGTCGCCTTCTCTAGAGCGCCGCTTCTTCGTGACTTAAGCTGAGCGGACTCTCGCCTAAGCTGTGCTAATGCATGTTACAAGGCGGCGAGCGTCGGCACCAGACAGCGAGCGGCTCGGTGAAAGTCGGCACGCTGGTTGCTCTTAAGCTCTTGCAGAACAGTGAGGACCTTCCTACGCAGCTACGCTACCGCTCTCCAAACCGCCGACCGGTGTGTTGCCGCGACCACCACTTTCGGTTGTTCTCTGTACATGGAGATTGCATAAACACGGTTGGTAATTCGAAGGAACTAGATATGCCGAGAGAGTGATGAACGTAACTGTTTTCGCTGGAGTTAAAATGAACGAAAATAAGAATACAGCTACAGAAGTAAATGTAAAACAATGAAGTTTTCATGGGACCGATTTCTTTGAAGACGATCTTAGAAACAAATTACACAAAGAAAAATATTTAGTGAAATGATACAAAGGAAGTCAAAAAAGCTTTGGACGGTAAATCAATGAAAATATTTTGATCTTTACTAATCTGACAGCTATCAAGAAAATTAGAATTATCTGTTTCATATTTGATCATAGTAACGTAATTGTACGTGAAAAATATATGCTTTTTCTCGTTCCCATCCAATTTTTTTTATCTACAAAAAAATAGATTGTTCTTGACGGAAAATATTGGATATATACCAGAGATAAAGACGGCAGTGAGTCCTTCATTGCAATATGTAAGTGATATATTATTGTACATTACAAAAATAAAGTATTCGAGCTCTTAAGACACAACATATACGAGACCGAATACAACAATGCTGCAGTACCCAACCAAAATTGGTTTATGGAAATCATCTACGTTGGCGGAAAATATTTAAATTATTGTTAAACTATGATGTAGTTACTTCCGGTTATTTTGTACGATATCTGGTCAATACAAGAAGGATGATAGAATAATTCACAAGAGAGTTCATTTTATTTCCTATATAAAAAACTCATTTTATATTAGAATGTGTATACCAAACATAATTTGAATTTTTTTCTACCTTTTAATACAACATGAGATTATTGTAGAATTAAAGATTTGTATAAGATTAACTAGAATTTTAATGAACCCTGTATTCTACAGGTGTCATTCACACTCTCGTGACTTCATAATAAAAATAAGTATTGAACAATTAGTGTCGAGGAAAGATTCGGATAACATTTGTACAAAAAATGAATCTTTCATCTACGTCTGTCAACTTTAATAGAATCTTGCTTCCTCTACTCTTCAATTTCCTTCAGGGTTCCCGAACATTCAAACGTCACCCTCATTTTCTGACTGCGCTCCTCAAATTCTTTCACACCCCGAATCCCACCTCTTGTTCCCCATCCACCCCTGCACGAAATGCTCGCAACCGTCGAGACCTTTCCCAGCCACTCCACCGAGCATCCGGAACTTAATTACGTAATTTCCCCGTATTCAAAAGTACGGCGCAGGGATTATTATGATTTTTGTAATTACGAGACGCATAACCGGGGATTGTTTTGTGTTCTTGCTCTTACGACGCCCGCACAGCGCTCTTTCGCGATTCTCGCGATGTGACTTTCATTCGAGAGGGGTGGAGAGTTCGCGGGTGGGGGATGTGAGGGGCGGAGGGGAAGCAGGTCGTCGAAAGCGCACTGCGACGCCACCGGTGGCGAAGGGGACAACGGGAGACGATGCCAACGACGCAGCCCCGTGTACATATTTACATTATAAATGCCGTACTTAGAAACGGCTTAAGTGTGTATATTAAAGCTCCCCGGTTCCGTTTGCGACGCCTGCCCACCGCCGTCGCCGTCGCCGCCGTGTGCCCGCCCGCAGCGTAGCGTAGCGTAGCGTCGCGACGGCGGCAGCGGCATCGTGCGGAGCGTCGACGCGATAACTTAGCGCGCGTTGCGCCTAAGTCCCGTAATCTGCGAGCGCGAACGCGACTGCGGTCACCGGGCTCCGGTGTCACCACCTACGGTGCCACATGCACTGCCTACGCTGTCCTGAATAGCACAGGCCATGTTCACTTTGCTATTGATTCGTTCGTTGCTTTGACATTGATTCTACCTCTACCTGTGCATTTGCCTCAGTAGTTATCTGTGGAGACTTCGGGCTTATAAAATGGTGACGAACCGAGAATCGAACCCGGGACTTCTGAATCCATCCCAAGGGTGTTAATCACTACACCACTCTTTAAAACTTATTTTCTAGACGTGTAGGTACACGAAAGAAAAATATGCGTAATAGGCAATTATCGGCTTTTCATTGTCTCGTTTCACTTATTACATTAGCTGTACAGTGCAGGGCTGGATGTGAACATAATACATTACTGTCGAGTCAATTCCTTTTACATTCTATGAAACTACTGTAATCGTTTCTTAATCAACAGCCTAAGAACTTTGCTCGACCCTAATTTTGCCCATTGCTTCCACCACTCTCTGTCCCTCGATTTGTAAACAAGAATTGGGTCAGTAAGAGTGGAAAGTCACAAGAAGTAGCTAATTTATCGATTTGCTATTGACCCAGTGTTCCTTATGGGATAACCAGAGGAAAAACATTGGATCTTATGTAAAATTCAGTTTAATTTTCGCTTCTTCCTCCATTTCTTCAATATTTGAACCCTTTCCTCATTGACTTGTCTGTCCTTTTCCAAGAGTATCATGAGTCTCCATACAAGCTACATTTTCTTACGTCTGATAAGTCACTTTGGTGCATGGATAACTATATTTTCCATTCCATTAGTTCTTTATTTAAAAAAATGTTATTGTGTGATTCTCCTCAGTGTGATTATACTAAGCGCCTCAACATTTTAACAAGTTTACAGTAGTTATTGAGACGCTCTACTACTCTACGTACAATGGAATACCTTCCATATAATTATATTGCACATGATTGAAATAGTGTATGTGTTTGATATTAATGTTAAAAGTACTGTTAGAAATTTAAAAAATAATTTAAGTAACGGTCTTCTTTTTTATATCGCGAAGTTTAACCGCGATGTTTAATCTTCATGTCACATTAAATATTGGAATGGCTAGATCCGATAACGGAGTCAATAAATTAGATATTACTAATGACCTCCTCGTGGGGTATTAGCACTCCAAACACATTGTGCAGCTCAAGAACTGTGGAGTGAACGGAGGTAAATGGTGTCTGTAGACCCTCCGACCAGAGTGAAGAAGCGAGGCGAGTGATTCCTAGGTTTCTCTGTAGTTGTGCTGTGTGTAATTCTAGTATTCGTACAGGTGTTGAATTTAGTTTACAGCTGGATAAGAGAAGTTCCTTTGCCGCTTGAAAAGCAACACATTCATAGCTACTAAACAGATGGATCCTGCAAAGAAATTACGAAGTAAGTGAAGGCAATTGTAGTCCAACCTTAATAGCATTTACATGAATACTTTCAATTGATTATGTCGAAACAAAGTATTGAAGTAACCTTTCTAAATTATACAAGTAAAACGAAAATATACATAGCTTATTATAGTCTAAATCTGTATAAATTCAGCATCTACTTATAAAAATAAAAAAGTAAGCCTCTTGAATACTCTTGAATCGAGTGGGAGTTTTCTATTGAGACCAATTTCAACGTTCTGCGATCATTCGACAAAACGAAAACCATATTTCATCAATTTATACAACTTTTGGAAGTGAGGATGTGGGAAATACATATACATTTACAAGACGTTTAACAAACATATGTAAAAATTTAATTTCAAATAATGTAATAGCTCTTATATTATTATTTCTGCGATTTCACTTAGTAATTCAGCAATCAAATTTGTGACATTTACAGAACATTTGAAGCAAGGTCTAGTATAACGAATTCAATAAATGAAGACATTTTTTTAACAGTTCAATAGTTGATTCATGAAAACGAGATGCACATAAGAAGAAAAACAGCATATGGGTCAAATCATCTACATTTGAAAAGATTTCAATAAATGGAACACTAGTGAAATGAATAAGAAACATAAAATTATCTGAAAAAGTGGCGAGAATTATCGTTGTCCATAATTTGCGTACTTTCAGAAAAAGTTAAAGGATTCCATGAACCAAAGAGTTGTCACAGTAAGCGAGGCAGTAATACGTCAATGCAACACGCAAGTTTTGATTCAATCAACGCAACTCGTCGCCCGAATCGTTTCTGTATCGAAAAAAGGTCGCTTTCAGATGAGAAACTAGTAGGGTTACACCACCATCGAATCTTACGCTTCCATTGAATCATATGTAGAATTAGTATATGATTTAGATTATTTGAACATATTATTTTATTTCTTCACATATTGTTTGTTGGGCGACCCGTGGCGCAGTGTGTAACGCGCTCGCCTTCTACCTCTGGGGACGCCGGTTCAAACCCGGTCCGATCCAAGTAGAATCCGAGGTGGTGGACGGAGCGGTGCTCGCGGCAGGTTTTCTCGGGGTTCTCCCGTTTCCCCTGCCTATCATTCCACCACAACATTCACTCATAATCATTCACACCCATTTCATCTCACAATCACCGCTTCAGGGGAGGCGCGTCAGGAAGGGCATCCGGCGCCATGAGTATTCCCCAGCTACAATTAACGAAGCATCATATCCATCCCCATTCGCCGACCCCAATGAACTGGGAATAATAAGGCTAGGCTAAACAAACACATATTGTTTGTTCAGACCACTTACTATATATTCATACTATTTATTCACACCACTACCAGTCAAAAAAACCAAACAAACAAACAAACAAAGAAAACCATAGCATTTACTGGAATAAGCCAATAATTACGGACAGAACAATACCATATAATGTCCCAGATATAGTATTAACTTCGAAAGAAGAGAGAGTTACATAATTGATATAGCAGTACCTCTTCCAGCAAACATCCAAAAAACACACACAGAGAAGATAAATATCAACCTTTAGCTGATGAGTTGAAGACAAAGTGGAAAATAGAAAAGGTAAGAATTGTTCCAAATATTATCGGTGCAACTAGAGAAATACCGTAGAGCTTACATAAAAACCTTGAAAAGCTCCAAATGAGATCTAGGCTTTATCTTCAACTACAGAAGGCGGCGCTTTTAGCAACATACAAAATTGTACGTAGGGTTCTTGGAGAAGGATGTCAATAGGACTGATTCTTTTGTAGCCTGACAAATTGCAAAAGAAGTCCCAAACAGATCTTCATACTTTTGACAGAAATGCCTGGAATGAGTGAAAGTTCCACCTCGAAGGAGAGGGAGACCAAAATTCGAATAATAATAATAACAATAATAATAATAATCAAATTTATTTTATTATTATTGTTATTATAATAATATTTTTGTATTGATCTTGTATGTCCCAGTAACAGACAATATCTACAAAAACTTAAAAACATAACGTAGATTATATATTATAAAACTCTAATACACATTTAAAATTTATACTGTAACACAACAGTATCTCTGGTTAGTCATTTCATACCTTGGGATACTTTTTTAAATCCTCTTTAACCAAATCAATTAATTAAAAACCTATAGATGGTATTATATAATACTAGTTGAAACAAAACATTTTATGTCTATAAAATATAAAAGAATCTAAATTATACTTTCGATTTAATCTTCTAATTGTATTGGTTACCAATAACTGGTGTATTAAAAAAATTAATCTAATCGTTTGAAAATAAGCTATATAAGAATAAAGTTTGATTTAAATTTTCGTTTCTAGATTTCTTCTTTAAATGTGCAATGTATCATTTATATGATCGCAAAGTCTCAGATTTTCTCTCCCATCGCACCTTATTTTCTCTGACACCAACAGTAAACCTGGCACCATCACCACTGTCGTCAACCACGTCTTCCTGTGCCTTTCCCTTCTTTCAAACATCTTTAATTTATTCACCGGCAACTTCGCCAACAACAGCGATCAGTCTGCGCTCGCCACGCCCCTAGTGACAAGTCTATTAAAATACCTGGGTGGCTCACGACAATCTTTACGTCTTCCAATAATTGTTCTTCCTAATATAAAAAAAAGCACATGATCATTAATTGTTCATCAAATTTGTAATTAATGTGTTTTAGATAAAGATGTACGGTTATTTGCAAACACATTCTCCAAACATCGTGTGTATTAATATCATTTTCTTTATTACCTGCAATAAATCATCAGTACGATCTCTTTAGAATATGATTTATGTCTAGACTTTAATGAAGATACAGCAAAATTACGACGTTGTGTGAACACATTTATTGTGTATCCATATTTATTATAATGATTATTTTATGTGTGATTCCTAATTAATGTACACCTATTTGACAAGTGTTAATTGATTTGGAATACTTTATAATTGTAACATATTAGTTAAACTTTAATTGAAAATTGCAAGGTTTGAATTTTTTGTTTTGAATGAACAATAGAGATAAGTCTGTACAGCTTGTTTAAAATGTATAATGGATTTGAAAGATATAGTATGTATGGGGAGATAGTGTAAAACCACAACCTCTTCATTTCCAATACAAATTACTACTGCTGCGTTCATCTTCCTTCATTATGTAGATTTTACATAATCGATTCATTATTAGCATTGAATTAATTACAGAATTTGTTGTACTTGTAAGCAGAGGTAATTTTGGTGGATTGATTCATATATTCATTGGAACGAGAATTTTTAAAATTGTAATTGAAGCCATTAATAATGTGCTTTGGCAGGGAATAAAAAATACGGAGTGAGGGGCTCTAGAGAGATGGTATCATAATTAAGATCGCGTTCTCCGTAAAACGAACGTTAGATCAATGCAACTTTAGAATACACCAATATTCAAATCAACAAAAATACTTTTATTCTCTATCAATATAAACGTGTTAAGATTATTGTAATTACAAGTATTACGACAAGTTGATTACAGAGTAATTACATGTTACATTATTGAATTACGCCCAATTGATTTTTGCACGACAAAACAGTCACAACTTTTTTTTTGATGATTTACAATTTTTCTTCTTAACGTCCTTGTTTTGTTATCTCTCATTTCCTTTCTTTAATATTCCTTGATAAACTGTATCCTACATCAAATATAAATACATCCAACACGCAAAATTCCATGACAGTTACCTTCGCCAGACTTTTGTCGGACTGTTAATTGAGTCCTATAAATTACATGATCCACGACATTAGGAATGCGTCTTGTTTCTTTTGTATTGTTCACATTATCAGCCGCAGGGGTATCCAAATAATTTCCCCGAGTAGAACTGAGCCAAATTCATTGAGAGTTCAGTAGACCCTATGCAGTAATATAAACTAAACATTTTTTTAAATCCATAATTCATTGATTTTACTATCGTAAATGAAAATTACATAACGTAAAACACCAGAATCTTTATTATTATTATTGAACACATAAACTTCACAATAGAATATAAAGGAAATTATTTTGAAAATATTTCTTTGCATCACATCGTGATGTATTCTTTGCATCATGTTGTGATGTGTTCCTCAGTGTACAATAATTGAAAATAAGATATATATGTGAATAAATACGACAGTAAATATGTTTTTTAAGTTGAGGCAGTGAAAATCTCAATCTTTGCTCATGAACTCAGCTACAAAGTAAGTTTGGTAACCCTTCTTCTCTGAGCGATCATCGTGTCACGAGCGAATAGCGATCACTTGCGAGGTCTAGGGTGCGACGGTGGAAGTACGAAGGGGTAGCGGGTAGCACAGGGTTACGACAGGGGCGGTGGCGGCGGTGGGACGCAGTAGTCATTTGTCTTGCGCGCCAGCCGGCCTACCACCTACCTGTCTTGCGCGGTGCCATCTGTCATTTTTACGCGAAGTATTCGGAAGGCCATCTGTTCATTATGCTTGATCAAAAGTAAATAATAGCCGCGACAAAATTATTACAGGTAAATAATAGCCCCCAACGCCGTTGAATGTAGCGGCTAAGCTCGTGCATCACCCTACGACATTCGCAGTCACATACACCGCGCCGAGGCTGGAATTAATATAGAAGGCGGACAGGACCCACGTTATGTCGATACACGGGGAACCTAACACTGGCGCCAGGAATGAAATATGAAAATTACGTATTTCATGTTCCTCCTCGTGTACCGGCCGCAAGTAATGATTGATGGTAATTAATTACATTCCGTTTCGAATCGGCTTGCTTTGTGCCCAGCTTCGCTTCCAGTACTTCTCCCTCACCCTACGCCCTTCTCCGCCGTCGGCGACGTCAGTTATTCCCCGCCTCCGTGATGATTACGGTCACGTGATCGCCGGAACAAATTGATAGCGTGCGAGCTCCCGGCAATTGTTCAACGTTGTCGCGACCGCAGCGCTGCTCTGCGGACGCCGCGTGAATAAGACTGATCGCGGGGAACCACTGCCACTGTTTACGACGAAAGCTTTGCGGGGACCTTGGACATCTAGCTTCGCTAACGTGAATGTCGAGCAAGACATTTCCTTAATAAACTTCTATCGTCACACGCAGAGGATCCGTGTACCTGCCTGCACGACAGACGAGCCGTCGCATCGTGTCGGCTTCTGAGTAACTTATTTAATTGAAATTTGTTGGAATTAAATGATGTACAAACAGAGAGATGAATTGTGTTTCCAACTCCGGTTTTCGGTACAACGCTATTCTTGTTATGCCTCTATTTATAATGGCAACGTAACGGCGAAATAAGAAAATTAATGTGGTTTCCCTCTTGCTGGTGTCGTCGCATATACTTCGTGAAATATGAGCATTGTCTGGTAGCGATGTAAAAATCCCATAAAGGAAACATATCAATTTCATAGAATCCCTCGCATTTCAAAGAACTGGATTACTGTTGTAACTTATTTTGTCCCGAGTTCACATTACATTAAGTATGGAGTTGATAGTAAAGTTGTTTAATGGACTCGCATAATGTGAAAAAAAGAGTGCACATAAATCGTTAAAAAAGGCATATTAACGTCGATGGGAAACTCATAAAGGATCTCTATATCGTTCTATTGTGAGATATTAACGACTATACCAGCCGAGTTCCGCAAATACTGTTGTCAATCATTCACGATTTTCGCTCTTATCGAAAGTAATGTGCACAAAATCTGGAATTTAAATGCAATATCTTCGTGTTTACCAAATTGTTCTATTACCGAGGCTAATCAAATATCCTTATGAATTCCCCGTCTGCTCATTGGGGCACGTCATGCAGTGTATGCTAATGTAAACAGTTTCATGACGTGCATCCGATGTAATTAATTAAACATTAAAGGGCGCGTAGTAATGTTCACAATAGCAACTGATAGAAGAATACTCGATGCCATCGCAGGGCCGTTATAACATGCAACTTCATTTTCCTACAAATTAACTCACTGTTAACATGTCATTAAATATTTCAACATATGCAAACAGCAACATCGCTGCATAATTGACACATAAAATATTTTATTAAAAAAAACTAGTAGTCGATGTACTATATTAGTAGATGTGAGCACGCGCGGTCGTATTTAAGTGTGATTATTCGTGTGTGCATCATTAACATGCGGCCATGAATATAGATGAAGTATTAGGGACCGGATGTGACGCGATAATTGGTGTCGCGCGGAGCGCTGTCGGCGCGTCCGGCGTGGTCACCGGTTCGCACCTCGTGCGAGGACAGCGTTAGACGATAAGCGAGTCGCGTTTGACGGATTCGATGACATGAGTTTGGGCTGTCAACACGTTCGTATGATTGGCTTACGGGTTCAGAATACGCGGCATATTGCGCAGTAAGGAATGGGACAAGAATTTTGATGGTGGATGCATTCATAATTTCTTTCACTTTGCGGTGAATGGATGAATAGGGTAGGATGAAATGGAAACGTTTCACGCCCTCACATAATTAAACATTTAAATCAAGCGATTCATATTTTTACGTCATCAGATCGATAAATAGCACTGCATTTTTTTAATTTTTTTTTTTGCGAAACGCAATTGATAAATTCGGAAATAGGCAACCTTTTTCCTCCCCACACTCATTCATTCACATATATTGACAGTTGCAGAAACGACTTCCGCGGAGGATTTGTTTGACGATGAGAACTACAAAAAGTGGAATGTTTTAAATCATAATTGTCTAGCTTATTTCCTCATCTTCACTTAGGTAATGTGACATAATATAAAGAAGAATCGATTCTCAATGAATGTGTAAAAATGATTAAACTAAAAAAGAAATTATCATTATTTAATTAAGAATTTATTTATTTATTTATTAACTGATGTATTCATCCACACGAGACAAGCCACTTCAATTACAATCTGTTCTTCTTGAAATGATTTTAGATAATATGTTTCGAGTTTCCGTTGAAAAATATACAATATCTTGTTGGTAGAGTTCACACATATATTGCATAATTTGTAAACATGATTAAAAATCATATTATGACACATATTTTCATATTTTTTTAAATTTTATCATAACATAAATCAGCTTGTTTTCTTTTTTCAGTTTTCACTAAATATACTAAATAGAAAGGATAATTGGTTGTTTGTAAATGAGTGAACAAAAAATAAGGAAAATTATAATAAGTAATTTATTTAAATATCAATTTTTAGTTGTTCTTAAATAGCAAAATTATTTTACGCTACCATTCATAATATTCTCCTTATAATCTTGTTACATCTCTATTTTTTTTAAATAAAGATTTTTTTAAAAATTTTAAGCGAGTTGAGTAAAAATTAAAAATAGTTTTTCATATTTTCTAATAATTTTAGAGAACGCAGGACATTTGTTGCTAGACATATACACGCAGGTACTAAATGGAAAAGGGCTTTTTAAATGGAAAAACCCGAAACATAATCCTCTTAGATTTTACGGTCTTTGATATCAAATATACACATAAAATATTAATTTTAAATAATACGAAAATAATTTTCAAATCACACAATGTGTTTATTCAAGGAAATCCTTCTAATATTATATATTTGTATCAATGTTAGGTTAAGAATTATTTTCAAACACAAATTTTATGTTCCTTCGAGACTGTACTACACGAAACACCTCTCATCCTAGGTGTCTCCGAACCCGATTGTAATAACGATTCACCGCCATTCGTCCAAATGGGTCAAGTTAGTTACAGCACTTGCTATACCCGATCGACCACTAATTGCGTCTTTGCTGCTCCCCTCGGCCATCTCCACCACTTCACTTTGACGACACATCTCCCCTCCACACACGCGCCATCGTCGCCGGCGACGGAGTCACGACGCTTCACGTCCTGACCGCTCTGGAGTCTTCGTCGTTAACGAACGCCGACTTGATTGCTGAAGCTACGTAATGACGAAGGAGACCCTCAGTCAAAGGCAGTTTGTTCGATTCTCTCGCGCGAGGCGACGGAAGTTAGTGAAGCGCTGCAGAATCTGCGCTTCGGGGCAAGGGTGAGACGGAAGTTAGTGGAACAACAGATACCCTCGACATGTAGCACTCGTCCTATTGATGGTTTCGGACAATGAAGAGCAACATTTTTAGAAGAAGACCAAAATAAATAAAAGTGGAATGAGCCAAAATAAAAATAAATTAATTGTTTTGGTACATATATTGATGTGCTAATATAATTTATAAAATATCTTAAACACAAACATTGTATACACGTTTAAACATTCCTAGGAGTTGCACATTTTTCTTTTAAATATTTAGTATCTCTCTTCTGAACACTACAATAGTCATTTCTGCTTCTATGTTGATCTAAATTTGTTCTTGAATTACGCATTGGGAAACGTGGGTTACGTACATAAACACAAAGAAACAATGAAAATATATTATTATATCGTAACGTAATTGTTAAAATTGTTTTATGAGACGAAGAAAAAAGTATATAATGACAAAGTGACAATATTAAAATCCCGAGAAAGAATACTGAGATTTCTGAACGTGGGTGCAGTAATACACTAAATCACAGTGAAACCGTAAATTTTTTTCTCTTATCTACAATTTGTTTGTGAAACGCATTAAAATCGTATGAAAGTTACTTTCTTACATTTTGACTAAAGGGAAAATTTTGGAAACAGCTTTGCTCTGATGAAGATACGTCTTTCAGGAATTTGGCTGCATTGTCTACACGATCCTTACCATTTGCTTTACGACTGTCTGAATAAAAATGAGCGAGTGCGGTGGGACGGCTGCAGACTCAATGTCCCTGGACTACACCTTTTCTATAGACATGCAGTCCGTAAGGTTCGGCCACCGCTACCACGTCCGTGTTGCGTTGATTCAGAACGGCTTTATGTGACGTCGCACCACTTCGTTCCCAGGCCTTTCTATTAAGTCAGTCAGATGTGACGTGATTAGCTAGATGAGTCGTAAGAGCAAAAGGCAATTCACGCTATTATTTGGAGATTGGATCCTGAAAGATTGTATAAAGTTTAGTATTTATTAAGAGGGTTGTCTACTTGCTTACCTGGTTACCCAAATACCTCTGTAAGACTAAAGTGCGATAAGACTTTTCTCCTCTGTTTACAGTAATAACTCAGTACATTGAAATTTTCAACACACACACACAAACTTAAAAAACAATTTCTTACTGCTGTTTTTATAATTAAGTTATTACTCGTTCTTATTCCTTTTATATATTTTAATGAATAAAGGAAAATATTATTTAAAATTAGACTTAGTAACGAGAGTTTTATGGCGAGGGGTGAATAGCACAATTTTCTGGTGGTATTGTGATTGTTGCAAGGAAATAATTATTATTGTTTAGCACTCCAAGGATATAGAATTTTTCTGTTTGTACAGTTGTCATTATTCTGTTTTTATAAACTGAAATTGCGCAGGACTTTATTTACTACATTTTTAAAATTAATCAAAAAATAAATTATACGAAATATCGCATGTAAAAGCTTCAATGAGAAGAAAAAAAAACTTTAGCTCCTCAGTCTTGCTAACTACGCAACAGAAGGGAAGTTATTACAGAATTACAAATTACAAGATTACAAATTAAGGTAAATATTTAAAAGATGTTAAATATATCCCAGAGAAAAATATTTTATGTGATCATCGTACCCATGAGTTAGAAACAGAGAATGAATTGGTCCACAATCCATTCAATCGTGTAGGATATAAATTTTAAGATAAATCTAAAATTGATTCAAGAATAGAAAATTCATGATGAGCAATCAGACCCTCGACTCATGATAAAGGTGACATTCACCATCTTCGATGGTCCTATAATTTTTCTCCTTCTCCCAGTATTTTTACTTCACCTGTCGTGATCGACTCTACATGAGTGGAGGCGTGAGATGAAGGTACGGGTCGCGGTGACGCCAATCGCGCGACATCAGCATCAAGTGGAGCGGGGGAGGGAGAAGCTGGGAGTTGAGGTGACGCAGACGTCGTTCCACCTTACGCACCTGAGTGAAAGCGCTGTCGGGATCACTTACCTCTACATGTGAATCAAGGAGGTTCATCTCTTAGCTAGAATTCTGCAGAGCTGTCTTAGAAGAAAAAATATGGAGTTTCACTAATCATACCAGATGCGTCAAAAAGTGTGTACACACTTTGAAAATTAATTTTTCTACCTAACAAGTTAAATTTCTGGGAAAATACTCTTAGTTCCCTAAATAGATGACACCAGAATCGACGATCTAGCTGAGAAACTTAGTTTGTGGCAGGAGATTAACATCAAGATGGTGGACGTACAGTTGAGCATTGAAAAGCACAATACACAATATTATTGACATTTCCTTTTAAGTCTGAATTGTAATTCATCCAACCAAACAATTCTTACCATAAATCCAATTTCACGTGTAACTGTCTCGTGAACCCATTCATAAAACTGTACCCTGTGATCTGGGTCGTCATTTAACTGTAGCACTAGTATTGAAATGAAATAACCCGACTTGTTTTTCAGAATACGTCGCACTTATACCACCCTCACGCAACCCTTTCATGGAACCTTTTTGTGGCGAGCACTGAAACACCTCCAGCACCACATTTGAGAATTCGTGACCTGTTGTCGTGTGAGGTCCCTCTGATCGCCCTTTGTGCACACCCCACCCTATTCCATGGACCTCTAATTTGTCTCGTAGACGTGTAATTGTTAACCTTATCAGTAGATTAGTTCATTTCTCTCATTCCGACACTCTTTGAACAGCAGGAACGTTCTCAAACTAACAGTACAACTTAAATAAAATGCTCTCGATATACAATACTCCAACATACGACAGCCAAATTGATTTCAGTCTCCTTCTACTTACTGGGTTTCTCAGCTAAATTGTCGATTCCACTGTCATCTGTTCAGAAAACTTAAAATTACGTTTTCCCAGAAATTTTCCTTGTAGCCAAGAAAATAAATTTTATTTGGTAGTTCTAAGTATGTATATTTTTGACGCACTGAGTATTTAGTTCAAAACGTGAATAAGTATTGGAACTAATCGACCCGAGAGAAGGTTTTGCAGCCATACTAACAAGAGCATATTTGTCCATTATGACTGGAATCAACCGAAGTTTAAGCAACCATTCTTACATGAACAGAGAGGGCGTCATATCCACAGCAACATAAGACATAAGTATACCAATTTTGGGTTCGATGCATGGCCGTTGCCAAAGGGGGGAGGGATAACGATATCTACTTTATTGAATCAATAAAAAGGAGACACTTAGGATACTATTGTATGTAAATAACGATCAAACACCACCGAATTACCAGCAAAAATTAATATCCTTTTTACTGGACATAAATGGTGATTCCAACATAATAGTATCCCAACCGACTTTTACACCCCAAAGTTGGAGTAAAGTGCCCACCAGAATTTAAAAAATGTTGATTTTAATAAACCAAGAAAAAAACTGGTTAAAAATAAAAATAAACTTTTTGAATATGAGATGAGAAAAGACAAGTTGCTTAAGAACATTGCTCGGTAAAATGAAAAGAAAAAAAAACAGTTGTTATTTATCAATGGTCAAATTTATATCAAGTACCGGTTACATAGCTTAACGGTGGCATGAAGTGAGCTTATTAATACTGCCACATAGAAAAAAATATTAATATTTACACAGTTGTATTTAAGTTTGTTAGTAAACACAATTCAGAGAAATATTGTTTCATGAATTTCTATTCTAGGTAGAGAATCTTCACATAATTCGAAGTCCGCTTTTGTTACTTCTTAAACCTTCTGGCGAGTATACTCATTTTTTTTCTTTATTTACGTGTCTGTTAAAAACATAATGTCTGTCAAACGTAAATCTCTTTCATGTCTTCACTTTGACAAGATTCTATCATCACTATTCATTTACCAAGTAAGTTAGTTGTACATCATAAATATTTTGGTTCGTCTGCGTGTACACTTAAACGATTACTACTACATATTCAAATATCTTTCTCAAGATGCTCGTTAAAGTTGTGAATTCTGAACGTAAGAGAATTAGTAAGTAGATGTTGCCAAAACTTGGAGAATATTGTCTTCAATTATTCCCAGGTGCTCTTGTCGCTTATGTCGCACCCCAATAAGCCCATTAATGTCGTAATGTTACCAAACTGGACGTACTAAGGTATCTCATAAACTTGTGAAGTTGTGCCCTCTCAATTAACAACCCTAAATCCCAAGCGACTTGTGGAAGACTAGCAAAACGACGAAAGCGTTAAAAATTTGTGGACGTGAGCTGAACCTAAAGTTACGACATGCCCCCAACTTGCAGATTGGGAATTGAAATTCTGGGTATGAAATCAAAACGAATGGTTCTCGAAGATTTCTCTCGGCATGTATGAATCACAGCGGATGCAGAGGACACAAAAAGAGCGTTTAAAATAAATGTCCTCAAAGAACGGCATTTTTAAATACGGAGTCAGGAATTTTCGAGCAATATCTTCGCGAATTAATAACGCATTACAATAAATTAACAAGACGTTTTTTTTCTCGAGAGCTCATGCAGTGAAATGTAAATGAAGGGAAAAAATGCTGGAGGGTAGTAAATTTTATTAGCTTCTTTCCACATAAAGCGTACATGATTTAGAAGAGACATTGCACAAAAATTGTCTTGGAATGCAAATGTAGATGGTACTACCTTAATCATAAAGATTGTATCCAGACCTGAAAAACTTGTCCCTATAAAAATTAGATCTATATGGATGCAAGTTTCTACTTGGTTAGGCAACATCCTTCTCAAGACAACATGTACTACCAAAATAACTACTACCAATGCTTTATGGTATAGTCATGTCTGTATTATAACTCTTCGATTAGGGAGAGTATCTAGCTATTTTGACCATTTGATAATTTAAGTACTTAAACATCTCACAAGTTTATAGTGAAAAGAAAATAATAAATGATAATGAATATTAAGTCGTAACTGCAGTTTTTATAATGAACCAAACAATTTACATAAATTTTTATGAATAAATTTTTTTTAAAGTTCAATTTAATTCCTACATCTATATTACTTATAATGAAATTTTTTAAATATTTAACTCAAATAATATACGTGGATACTGAATTGTAAAAAATAAGGTAACACAAGGTACTTAATTGACTGCGAGAAATGAGATCTACTATTTTACCTGCATTGGTATTTTAGATGATTGTTAGTATTCTTTAAAATAGAAATAAATTTTAAATTTGTTTTTTAAATTCATTTAAAAACAAATAAATTCTCAAAAACGTTAACTCCTTCATTTTTAAAGGAATTATTGATTTATTGTAGCAAGTGATAAGATGGGAAATACAGAAGGAGAACACTTCATAGCTCAGATACTGCACAAAATCTCCCGAAATATTTGCCTCGACAGACACATAGGTCAGAGGTATATCATTGCCAGAAAGTACTTTAATTTTTAAAACACGCGTTCTCTGCATGAAGAAGGGTGGTTAATTCAAGTGAATGGTGATTTGGAATCCGTTTCGTTAAAATACCCCGTATTCATACCATTTTTGCATGGGTCCCTTCTTCAATCTCAGACACAAAAGATGCTTATAAGACCAATTCATTTTACGTTTCATCATCGCCGCTTAAACCTCAAAGGCGGTGTTTCGTTCGCAAACATGTCACCTCTCCACAGTCTCATTTATAGAGATGCGTTCTTTTGACAGCCCGATGCGACGGCTGGAGAGAATGCTAGCGATTGGCGCGAGCGGATACGAGGGGAGTAAATCGACGCGTGTAATGGAAAAATTGCACGGCGTCGACGCGTCTCGAATCGAACAGGTGAAGCGACCACCGCGCTATCGTTTAACGCAGCCACCGCGTGGGGGAGTATTGGGAACGGAAGCTATTCCAACACGCGCGCATTGGACTCCTCTTTTGACGATGACGGCGACAACAACGGAGTGGAGCGCGAAGCGGGAGAATTACTTGAGCGCAAGTAGCAATGCTCGCCCATGCTTCTCGCTCATTGGAGGATGGAGAGATGGGGGATGAAGTGCTGATAAGCTTCCCGAGCACACATTTTGCGTGTAATTGATTATTCGGTGATGGTATGATTAGAACACACGTGGGTTGAGAATAGGAAGTGGAAGATTGTTGCCACGACTATGTTAGTATGTCAGTGACCATTACTACCACATAATATTTTTACAAATGTAATAAATTTATTAAATTTTGTATTAATTTTCTTTGTAATTTTCAGGACATACAGACTGAACAGTAAACTTAGTGATTGGGATAATACGTAACATATTGTAAGAGAGAAAATCACTTTATTTTTGGATTATTAAACCCTACACAATATTTTAACGTAATGATTAGATAAATTGTGATTTTAAAATATGAATTTCTATTTAAATTTAAGGTATGGTTTTTTAATCGTTCTGTAGCCAATTTTCTAAATACCTGATCCCTCATTAATTTTTATCTCTATTGGGGCAGCACTACGCTTATTTTGACTCCCTCCATCCTACTCTACCAGATTAAAGAAGATTATCTTAATTTATAGTCTTGGTTTTCTTCGTTGTAGAATTTCTTCATCATTTCTGCGTGACTGATATACAAAAATAATCTAGGTGAATTTTTGTTGCTATTTAAGAAAATAATATTTTTGGAATCGAAGTTAATGATTTACATTTACATACATCTGAGAACTGAGTGAATATTTACTAGAAATAATCTATACCTGCTTACGGGACATTTCAAATATCATCTGGTCTTTTCGGATCCCAAAAATCCACCTACCTCCCTCGAGTAAGCAATAAACCTACGGGATTTTATGTCGAAGGTCATAGAAAAGATTATTGTACAGAGAATGATATTTCAAAATAATTTAAGGAAACGAAATGAATTTGTCTTCCACAATTTTTAAATTGAAATGATATTTTTATTTGTTTCCTTAACATGGATTACAATTTCCACCACAAATTGTTGCAACCACGAATGTTGTTATTGCATTGAATATTACTGAATATTGTGAAGTCTTTATTGATTTTTTTTCTATTCATTATAGCTCAACTATTTCATTTATTAATTTATTTTGTTAGTTATAATATAAATTGTATGGTAAAGTTACATATTAAGTTGCATGTTACATTCTATCAGTATGTTTTTATTTTTTAACAAGATTTTATAACTTCACCTGTTAGTATGTTTCGACCAAATCTTGCAACTGAATTTTAAACTAGTTCTCCCCAATTGATCGAGCTGAAATATTTATGGCTTGTATGACAATAGATGGTTATGGTAGCATTTTACAAAAAAAAAAAAATTGACACCATTGAGATGGACAAGGACACCTCCAATGNCCCCCCCCCCCACATACACACACAAATTACAGCGTATCGGTTGCAACCACAAATATAATGTTATTCGGTAGTTCATATGATTCTCAAATTAATTGATAGGGGAAATTACTGTATAGCTTTACTTGTTGTATACATGTGACATACCAGTCGCAGAGAACACCAAACTAGCGACATTTGATGACGATACAACCTTATTAGCGGTAGGAAAAACCATCGAAGAAACGTCTCTCAACTAAACAAAAGATCACACAAAACCATAAACAAATAATGAAAAAACCACCACCAGTGATTATCTCTAAACTAAACAATTATGAAAACTTAACGGACATGTTGTTAAAAGACGGAATTGAATTCCACACTATCAAGCTTGCTGGTGGAAATGTCAAATTAAACACTAACGATGAAAGAGGATATAGGAACCTAAGACAAGTTGTGAAAAACATGAAACTGGAAGGATAATCGAACTAGACCAACCAAAGTGGTTCTCAGGCGCCTACATCAATCTTGTAAACCACAACTTGTAAAACTTGAATTGACAAAAACAGGATTTAAAATATTAGAAGTCCATCAGAACTTTATAAGAAAATATAAGACTCCAATAGCTTTGTACTAACTTTTAGTAAAGATGAAGACATCAAAAGAATATGAAATTTAAAAAAAATGCACATGCTTATGACTATTGAGACATTCAAAAAACCTAAACTTATACCTCAATGTAAAAATTGTCAAGAATATGCCCATACCCAAAAATACTGTGGAAGGGAATCAAGATGCGTTAAATGAGCAGGGAAATACCATACAAGAGAGTGTCCAAAACCCTCAAACAATCAAGCTAAGTGCATACACTGTGGGGAGGCACACCCAGCTAATTACAGAGAATGTAGTACAGCAATAGCGTTTCAAGAAATTAGAAACAAAGCTACTAATAAAAAAGTATCAGAAAAAGTAAGAAGACATGAAACTACAAATATCACAATCAGTGAACCGAAGCAAGCGCAGGAGAATGTATCGTATGCTCAAGTGGTCAATGGATCACCAAAAAAACTGAGAATATTGATCATATAGCAGTGATATTGCAAAAAAATGATGCATCAACTGGAACAACAACAGCAAAAACAAGAAAAGTTTAACAAAAATATTCTTGAGAGACTCATCAAATTAGAAAAAACAACATAACCGCTATAACATAATCTTAATTGCTTAAGATCTAAGAATCCTCCAGTGGAATGCAAATGGACTTCTACAACATCAACACGAGTTAAAATTAACATTGGAAACCCAACATATCGATATATGTTTGAATTCGGAAACACACTTTACAAATCAGATGTTTCTCAAAATTGAAGGATATCAAGTACATTATGAAAGAGAAAAATATGAAACAGACAAAATACAAGCTGCAAGTGTGAGTATTAAAACAGAGAAATATGTATTAACTGTAGCAGCCATGTATTCGCCGCCAAGACATAGGATACAAAAAGACGAATATACTTACTTCATTCAAGCGTTAGGAGAAAACTTCATTGTTGGAGGGGTCTTCAATGAAAAGCATACTCATTGGGGCTCACTTTTGACAACAAAAAAGGTAGACTCCACAAAACAATAACTGCAACAAATGGAAAGTGGCATTCCACTGGCAAACCCAAATACTGGCCAACTGATACAAAAAAATACCAGATCTTCTGGATTTCATTATATCTAGACAGATTGCAATAAATTATATTGAAATAAAAAAAGGAGAGGGACCAACATCAGATCACTCTCCTATCCTGTTTACCCTCAGTAACACCATAATAAATAAACAACCAAACCCGACATTAACTAATAAACGTACTGATTGGGAGAGCTTCCAGATACAACTCAGCGGAAGGATAGAGCTGAAAGTTCCTATCAAAACAATAGAGCAACCAGAGTTGGAATCTGTAAAGCTCGTGTTAGATACATAACAATCAGAAAGGAATAATACACCTGAAATAAGAAGAAAAACTACTGGATTTTATTATCTCAAAGAAATACATGATATGCTAAAAGAAAAGGGAAAAACCAGAAAACAATGGCAAAAGTCCAGAACAAGAGAAAATAAAAATAAGCAAAATAATCTGTCCCAACAATTGAAAAGAGAAATTCAAAAAATAAAAAATGAACCAATGACTAAATATTTGTGTGAATTAACTGATGAGGAAAGAACAGGGTACTCATTTTGGAAAGTTACTAAAAGGTTCAATAGGCCAATAACACAAATCCCACCCATAAAAGAATAAAATTGTCCTCGGGCAAGAGATAATAAACAGAAGGCGGGTGTATTTGCAAGGCATCTAGAATATATCTTCCAACCTAACGATTCAAAAAGACTAAACTCTTTGAGGTTGTGTGACAGCAAAGTGCAATGCTGTATAGTCACAACAACGATGTGAGCAAGACATTTTATAGAAGACGGACCGCTGGGAAAATCCAGACTTATATAAAATAAGTAGTAATATAAGTTAAATTAAAATGTTGATTAATCTTAAAATTAGGTGCATTTGTTTTATTTAAAAATAATAATTCATTTAGTTAAAAAACATTAAAATAAGGGAGAACTTGAATGATTTAAAAATGAGTGGCTGTGGACTCGTTGAAGTCTCGGGAGTTACAGCGATGAGCTAATTATGATGTGACTCTCCAGCCGTGATGTGCTAAGGATATGACGGCTGAATTGATGTTGAGTTGAAATTACGATGTTGAGTTGAAGTTTTAGTTGAAATGCCCGCAATTCGCTGAGTAGACGCATAACCATGCTGTAGCGCAAGTGTGCCAGAGGAAGCACGGTGACTTGCCCGCAAAGAAGTCTGGAAGGCCGATTAATGGCGTGATGAGGCCAGCGGGAGATGCGTGGTGCCTCGTTGAGTACGATTTGTTGTGAAGAGACAGATGAGTGAACGAGATGGTGTGTAGTTCGTCTGTTAGCCTCGCGACGTCAGAGTCCGCGCGCGATTTGAATGACGTCATGAGTCGATCACGTATCGAACTGCAAATATCAATTGTCCAATGTTCCAAGAAGAAACTTGCCAAAAAAAGGACGAGTAAGAGCTTGTTGGAACTTTTCTGACAAGGAAAAAGGTGTAATTTTTGAATGAGACTTCATGAAATAATCTACAGAAGTTCAAATATTAAAAAATGTCACTCATTTGCATAAATGAGCGTTCACTCCACAGACTATTAACTCCACCTATGTTGCAGGTTTTGACCAAATTTGCAACAATTGCTTTTGAACCATTGAATTAAAGTGTCAATTGTTTTACATTTTTCTAATCAGAAACGGCGCAGTACTGAAAGTACCTTCTAGTTATTGGTGCACACTACACCTGAGTTCTGAATTGGAAGTGATCTTTATCGCTTTCCTTCACAACGAACTTTTTCAAGTATATCAAAGTTTGTATTATTGATATCTAAAAATGAAAATTAACCTCGAAAATCCAATACGAAGGTCAAACATATGATCAACAATGTGAAAATTGGACCATTCTTTATCTCTAGAAGTCTACAAATCAAAAATCAAATGCAAAAATTCTGATTTTTTAGGGCATGCTTCTTCAAGTGTACCAAAGCAAAATAATTAACTGACTTAAATTTAGTAAATGTAGACGTATTCTGTATAAGACTGGGTTAGAAATACAGCACGAGTAAACCTCGTCCATCATATAATACCCTCCACTTCTGTGCTATACGATTCAGGAATGAAGACACTACCTTAGTCTGTTCAGCGGACTACCCATAACGCAATTCCTATTAAAGGGGCAGAGGTGATGGAATCACAGAAGCGACTGTGGTGATGGCAACAGTTTCGTGGACGCCGCTGCATACCATAATAGCCCTCTTCACACTGGGTCGCACTTATTGGTCCGCATCTCTGCGAGAAACTCCACTTCACGCATTACATTATGATCTAATCAATTTGGAACAAACTACAAGGCAAAGTTGATGAGATACCTGGTCAGTGAGCGTTCTGTCAGAACACCTGGTTGCTTTGGGCTAATACCCGTGGCTAGTTCACAATTTCAAGTTAAGAGGAATCTTCAAAACATGCGATCTTCAAGGTAATTAGAAATAAACTCTTTTTAACTTACGCACAATGCCGAAGCATGCTATATGGAGTGAGGTTATTGATTGGAATAATAACTTGGTTTTACTCCACAATACCAGAGACCATATTTAGAGTCATTATGGCATTGGGCTAGTACTTTATTTATTTTATTAACGTTCTATAAATCAAATTAATATAGTGAATATAACATTGCAATTATTAACTACTATCCAGTGATGTCCGTATTTGTAAGTATTGTGACATTTGTGCTAATGATTCTTCTTCAATCGTTTGATTTTTATTAATATATAATTGTTGTGATACGGTACCCTCCATGGTAATTTAGTGTAGATTAAAATAACATTTTTCACCACAAGAGCAGTGACAATATTTCAATAAGATCAAGTATATCTACAGTAGTATGCTATTTCTTTAGCTTTAGCGCAATGAAAACATGACAACCCTTTCCACCCATTAAAATAAAAATTATAACAGCAACAAAATAAAAAAAAAGGTTTTATATTTTCAAATTAACTTTTTGGCACAAGGTTGTCACTTTTGGCACTTAAAACATCAGATCGTCTTAATAAGTTCGTTTCTCCATACCGCAAATAGTTACGTTGTGCTTGGAATGATCATGGAAGGGACGCATTGAAACCACAATGAAGGGGTCTCTTTCTTTATGACCCAACGAATCATTGATAATTTAAGGTAGTGGGACGTGCTATCACCTCGGCAAGCAAGTTCATTGCCTATCTGTGTACATATCTCTTCACATTTGTTAACATAATATATCAGAGAAACGAACTCTTTCTCAACTCACTTGAACGAATCTTTATCCTCATGTAACAATTGCGAGATGCCTTAATGCGAAGCATGCGTCTGAAGCAGATAATAAGAGCAACCCTTCTCGGTGAAGTGAAGGGGGGAGGGAGAGAATTGCGTGACCGGAGTGGTGGAGGAGTGCAACGTAAAACAGTGTCGCTCGCACGCATCCTGTCACGTGATGTACAATGCCTTCGTTCAAGAGACACGCCGCGCCGTGAGCCTGAGAGGAGGAGTGCAGAAGACTTGGGAGGATGTGATGCAGGCAGGGGAAGGAGGTTCGGATAAAACTGCTTCCTCGGAGACGGAAGTGCGCGACTTGCGTGTACTCTGCGAGTACAGCACTTTTCCTGTTCCCCGCCCCCTGGGACACCAACATCACAACCACCGTGACGCACTGAATCACGTGAGTCGACGGTGCGGAATACACTGCCACCATCGTACGTGGCTCAGTGTGGTAGTGAGGTGTGCAATCAAGAATTCTTTATTTTTAGAAATTTTACAGGGAAGAAAAACTTACTACATTAAATTTTTAAACAAAATTTCAAATTAAATTTAGTTATTTATATTGTCAGTATATACTTGAAATAATTGTAACGATATATTTGGGAGGACCATTCACATTAGAACATGTCACATACGGACTTCGAGCGTCTTAAAAACTATAACTGACACGTAAAGAATGAAAGACAAGAATAAAAGAAATTGAAATTAAAAACACCAACATCATTAAAAATTGACACTAAAATTGTATCATCTCCAGATAACAGTAATAAGGAAGTTATATTACAAAACATCTGAGCTGGTTCTCAAGAAGATATGAGCCACAATTTCTCTCTGTTTGAACAATCACCTAGATGTTGAATCATTTAACAGCTTATTAGTGTTCGATTTGTGAATTTTTTTCATTTCAGAAACGTTTTTATACGAAACCACAATTGTTTCTGCAACTATAAAGCAAGTCGTAGATAATTTAACTAGCCATTAACTTTGGCAATATATTTCGTTGATTTATAAAAAAGAATACTTCAAAAACCATAAAACACAATGATTTTATTTTGCAAAAATTGACGAATATTTATTTCTATTGTTCTTGTGAGAATGACATAGTACAATAAATAACTAAGAAATAAGAGTTACAAAGAAAAATTGATTTAAACCCTAGTTTATTTAGTTCTATTTGTTTATACGATTATTTGCAATTTTTAACTAACCTAATATTTTACAAAATACCTTCATCCAAAAATTAGTCAGAGAGAATTCATTTCTGCTCAGTTGAAAGAGAGAAAGATATTAAAATCGTCAATCAATTGAATATTTTTTAAATTTTGGAATATTTTAATGTCCTAAAAATAATCACAGAAATAAAAAAATGTTTGAAAATCTCAAGACATGAAAAAATGATGTTTTAATGTGAATAGATTCGTGCTCAATAAAATCTCATAAAACTAAATATACCAGAAGTAAACTTTGGAAGATTTCTCTTCATGAATCGCTCTCCCTGACTTGTTTCTTTTCCTGACGTCTTTCACACATCATAACTCCCTAAGTCCAACCGAGAACCTCAACCCTCGTCCTCAATTCTTGAAACGAACGTCTCCCTCTAAGTCACACACGTCTTCCTCACCAAAGCTTCCTGCATCGCCACAAATAAATACCACCAAATCGACGATTCCTGGAAGTTTGAAGGTCGTCGTTGCATTTCATGTCTGAACTTTCATCGCATCATGAGGAAGCGTCTGTAGACAGGAAGATTTATCTGTATGAATAATCCTGTGATATATGGACACTGCGAATCAAGTAGATCTCAAGTTATGAGAGAAAAATGTGGCTATCCGGATAAGAGAAGATACATCCGACTATTTCAAAGTTGGAGAGAGAGGAGGAAAGAGATCGACTTTGTCAGTTATTGTGGAAGTCGTCTCATCTCCTGTCCTATACGTAAATACATAAAACAGAATTTCTATTGGTCTGTTTGGTCTTTTTGACTCCTGAAGTAAAAGAACTTATAATACCAAATAAAATTGAAATTTATACAGTTTTGACTAAAAACTACACGCAATGATTGAATTGATTTATCTTATTTTATTGATCAACGAATATATATTGAGTTTTTTCTAAACGCAACGTTTCGAATCTCGTGGCATGAAGGTCTCAGTCTAGGGTCGAAACGCTGTCAAGAAAAAATCACAATAAATATTGTGAATTGTCCAAATAAGATCCTACGGCATTAATTTATTATTTGTTACTTTATTGGGCAAAAGAGTAATAAATACTCTCGTTTATTTTTAGTTTAACATTATATATATATATATATATATATATATATATTTCAATTCTTATTTTTTGTGTTGCGTGACAGAGGGCCCTGTGAAAAACTTGAGCTCCATCATGATCACCTACCATCGCAATACAACTTCCACTCATTCTCCCGAAATGAAGAAAGAAGTTCTTCCAAATCCCAGGCGTCAGAGGCAGGCGTCTCGCCGCCACTCGCATTCATACGCAGCCCATAACAGAGCCTTAATTTATTTGTCTAATTTCTCGTGAAAAGCGACGGCCAGAGATCGTCTCTACCGGACGCCCTTCGCCGCTCCACCCTCCCCCATCCCATTCCTCCGGCATTGTCCTCTCCTACCCCTTTCGCTAATGAAGTGCAAGGGTTGAGGACCCATCAGTGCCCTTCACCCCGCACCCGACCGCGACGTCATCACCGCCCCCAGCACCCCTTCGTCGGCGGCGGCCGCCGCCGTCGCCATTGACGCCAGCCCACAACTCGCCGAAACTTCTCTCTAATTTTTCCCGGAGGGAGAGAAAAAAAACAAAAGGAGGATGCGCCATCGTCCCAATGTTTTGGTTGCCAAATAATATATTAAACTGCGCCTAGGGCGAAGTGAACTCTATACTGCCGAGAGGGTGTCCCCGCTTGGGTTGTACAGCTCCGTGAGGGATGGCTGAATTATGCACTAGCCAGAGCCGACCCTCTTCCACCCGCGAACCATCCTTCTCTCTTTCTCTTCGCTGGCGAAACACCGCAGCTTTACCAAACTGGAGACCGAGTCGCCGCCATATATCTCGCGGACATCACCCAGTCTCCCCGATGCCCTTTCCTCATCCTGGGACCGCTCGCTCGTCACCGACTTTCCTCTCCTTCTCTGACCTCCTCCGCTCTCCACCTTCGTCCCGAATACTCCTCAATCTCCTCTCTTCTTCTCACCTTCCTCCCACCCCCCTCCTGATTTCTCCTTGCGCGGTCGTACCTCCTACACGCCCTCTAATAATTTGTTTTTACAGAAGACACTCGGAACGGTAATGTCTTCTTTTAATGGCCTGGCTTTGCTTTCGAAATACCCGCGCACTTCCGTACTTAAACTTCCGCACGTCTTCCCGGCTCGCGGCGTACCTTCTATGTAAATGAATGTCAAAAATATACTCTCACCCCAATTCGAAACCAATGGGAGAGAGAGAGAGAGTGTGGAGACGAAAACGGAAGAGAGAGAAAGAGCTCAACACAAAGTTAGTGCAGAGAAGAGAAGACACCCCTGATCAGAACACGATATATCGTGGATTGATTTAAGGCTAGGGACACGTTCGACATCTTCTTTTGCGCGCTTGATCGGAACAGTTTCCGCGAAAAAAAGGAAGAGCTGACAGGATGAGGAAGAAGGGGTTTGGAGAGAGGAGGGGGCTAGGGCGAAGTTGAGCGCTGAGTTGTGTGGAAAGGTCTCCCGCGGAGGTGAGTAGGGGGTGAGTGAAGAGAGGAACTTCGAACGACCAGCGACAGGCGAGATCCGAGTCTCCTGGCTACGAGCATTGGAGTTCCGTCACTGTCCAATCTGCTTCTACATACGTACAACTTGGGTGAATGTGTCGACTGTAAAAATCACGAACACTCCATATTTGCCCAACATTTCTCCTTCCCAATTCCCACAACTAAGACACGGTTAGGCGGATGAGCAGGTCTCATGACCTGAACAACACCATTACATATGAAATAAACATATAAATATTTGAAAGTATGCTCTACTGCAAAATCGAGAAAATAGGTATAAAACATATTTTACAATAATATATATTTATTTAATAATCAAGCTTCAGTTTAATGAATTATATGTGCGTTTTTATTAATTTTTATTTCCTCAAAAACAAATTAACTTTACCCACATATAATAATAAGTGGATACACCATCATGGATGTGTGCATACATAATTACCACTATTGGAAGACGATGTTTACTACTCTAACGTAATCTAGAATATGGGGTCGTTTCGGCATTTGTCTTAAGCAATCGACGTAAATAACTTGTAAAATGAAGAAATAATTTGTAAGCTTCACCTGTATAACATCACTTTAATACTGAAAAGAAGAGCAATCTGACATTCATCGGTAATGATAACGATAAGTATTTTCATAAAGTCATAGATGAGTACAGTACATTGAGGATTGAAAATGGTGGAAGTAGGGAAATAATAATTTTAAAAAATCCTGAAGACCTATTACTAAGCTATAATAAGTCCCTCTCTCTAATATTATCTAATAAAAACTTACACATACGAATATATACAGATATACTGGCATCATGAAGACTAGTTGAATGTCAATATCAAATACCATGTTTCTAAAATTTCTAACGTTGTGCGGTAATTTTTGAACATACTTTAAAAGAATTGGCGAAAATATAACAAATATTTCTGAAGACCGGGTAAATAATAATGGACATATTCTATGGACTTGTTTGATTTATGATAAAGGAAGAGAAATGACATCAAGAACTTACAGTTGCTTAACTAACGGAATAAGAAGAGTGCGTAATTATTAGCGAGTTAAATATGTGTACTAAATAAATGTATTAATTACTGGAATTCATATGTGGTATGAGACTGCATGTAGAGGAATTAGCTCCACCTCCTCGTTACTGTTTCCGGAAACAACAACAGATAACTACATAACATATTGATTGAGCCGGATGAGAAACGGAATATTATAAAACAAGAAGTTGATCAGAAAATAAACTTTCGCGTATTATAGAGATTAAAACAAACTGTAAAAATCCTTAACTAAATAATTAATACATAAAATATTGTTAAATCATGATAATATGTAAAAATATGTAACAATTATCATGTGTCTTCTATTGCTTTACAAATCTTCCATATATTTTAATAAAAATAATGAAATGCTAATTAATAGTAGTTCCAACAAGAAATATATTTTTAAGAAATATTTAATAAAAAAAATATTTTAAACTATAAATAATCGTTCACAAAATATTATAATCGCAGGAAAACCACAGACATCATGGATAATAATCAAGGCATAACATCATGGATAATAACTCAGTTCCCTCGTGTTAGCTTCAGTTCGAGGGTAGAAAAATAGAAATTAATCATTTAACTCTTATACAAATATAGAAATCTCTTAGATTGCGGTGAACCTCACCGCCAGGTAACAGATTAATCGTGTTACGTCGAATGAAAATGGGAGACGGGACCGGGATTCGAACCCGGGACCTTGAGCTCTACGCGCTCATGCGCCTACCAACTGCGCCATCCCGTTCGCCTCTCGGGCCCGTCTACCATTCTCATTCAACTTGTGAAACCCAAAGACCTGTGAGGTGGTCTCGTAGAGAAAAGGTCTGTACTAATGTTATTCATCTTCCAAAAACGTAAAGTATTATAAACTTGATTACTTACTAAATAATTATTTTGGATTTCATGCTAAAGTTTTATAAGTATGAAAATGAATGGCATCATTTTTTTTCAAAAGATATCTGGTCATGAGTTGGTGCTGTATATAATATAATTCGCTAATAGTACAATATAATAAACTAATTCAAATAAAAAAGAAAATACAAACATGATACAAAAAAGAAAACCATAGTTTTTACACACTAGGATGATATGGGACAAGAAAACTAGAACTGCGAGCAACTCATGACTGCAAAAGACGTATCTCCTACAGTACGAGTAGCAGATCTAGCACAACGGGGAACCGAACCACTGAAATAATTTATTGACTGTCAAATTCGAAGCGCAAACCGATGAAAAAGTGTAAGGATTACCACGATCTTAAGACATAATATTGCAATACCTTTTCTGTCTCAGCAGCCGCTAATGGAAATGGGACCACGTACACTGACGTCTAATTATACGAAGCGGGATCGGTTTTGAGGTCAACGGTACATCACTTACGACGACAAAGGGTTGTTAGATACTCTGACACAATCGTATCGTAGCCGGGTTACCAATGTGCATGTAGTCTTGGGACTGTTAGGGATAGACTGCATATTCTCGACCTCGACACAGGTAGTGTGTGATGTACCCCATAATCACTCCACAATTATATCCATTCCAACCATTTAAAATGTCTCGAAGGTGAGGTTGAGATACGAGTGATATCGTGGAGGAAGTGGAGGAATTGCTCACATTGCCGATGGCAGACGCTACAGGGAGGTGGTCATTATGGATACTCGCTTGGCCTCCATCACTCGACGTGCCGGCTAATCCAGAGCGGGTCGCCGATATTTAAATATCGACTACACGTTCGGAGTCGCGCGATAGCGCCGCTGACCTCCGCCGTTACACAGGATTACAGGTCCCTATTCCACTGCCACCACCTTCGCCACCAAACCAATGGTGATTCGTCGCTGCCCGGTGGTTAACTAGACTAGTTGACACAAAGCACCGCTCGGATTGTTAGAGAAGAACAAGTAAAAAGTAAAATGTGACTATGTTACTATGGATTGTTTTATATTATTTTTACTTCATTATGCCTACATGTCTTTTCTGTGAGAAATACATTTTCTGACATTGTTGTCGGAATATGAAACGTAATTGTTAGGTGCATTTTGTTAAGTAGCCTATTTTTTTTGTGATTTTCATCTTTGTATTTTTAATTTTGTGTTTTATCTACACTATTACGCACTGAGCATTCACTACAATATTATGAACTGAATTTTTAATAGTTAACACTTATGTTATTTTAGTA
>NNCF01127836.1:8450-34355 GCA_002313205.1 Laupala kohalensis | reverse complement strand
AAAAAAAAAACGATTTACTTAATGTGTTTGCTTCCGATTGTCTGTCTGCCAAGTTAGGAGTTGAGAACCCGATGTTTTGACTGTGATCCTGCAGTCTTCAGGATCCAATCACTTCAGGCTACTTACACGACTTTTTAAACGTATTCAAGAGTATTTAATTGAATTGAATCATACGTAAACTTTTTGTATTTTTCTACGTTCACTTAATCTGGACTCACTTGACATGTCATACTGTGTGTTTTGTATTATAATTAGAAATTATAAAGACATATTTGTGGAGCGTATATTTGATAAATGATATTTAAAATTTCAGCACTTGCTAAACATAGACCTATACCATATTTTAATTTTATCTGTTACATTGCATTGTTATAAGCCAGGCGTAGATTACCCGATAAGACATCCAGAAATGGAGGTCCTTCTATCCACAACCATCTGAATCACTGTTCTCAAGTTTTCAGTTAATGCATTGTTTACAGTTAGTACATAAATTTCCTCTGCTACTGTAACGATACATGTCTTAATTCAAACACCTATCGAACACAAAACTTCACAGGTAAAACTCCGAAAAAAAATTCTTGGATTAAAAATCCATCAAAATCACATGAACTATAACGTTTTTTATCTCACTATATGAGTGGTACAAGTGGTAAAGAAGAGCTGAAATGTAACAAAAAAGTATGGACAATATAACACATTTCTTTTTTAAAATTAAATGAGTGATAATTTTATATTTACATTATTTCTCAAGATGTAGGGGGGTTGGAGATGAAAACACCAAATGACATTGTCTCATTTCCGAGTAGAACTGTTTTAGTATATTTTTAGCACTTGAAAATATTACGTACGTTATGTATTCTAAAAAGAAAATAACTTGATTGGTTTCAACACGTGAGTGAAAAAGTCAGACCTTCTGAAGCAAAATAAATAAAATATTTCGTAGTTTTTATTTACAGTCTTCATATAATAATTCCTTAATACTGTCTAGAGACAATGGACAAAACCTTGAATTCTCTGTGTAACGGAAAAGTATTTTGACAATAAATTTATTATTCAGGAAATGTCATTGGCTGACAGTTTTTTCCGTTACCAATCTTAGGAACGATATTTACAATACACAGTCTCTAAAAGATTGAAATAGTTACGTTCACAATTTTCATTTGACATAAGCATGAACTTTCCACACATGTAATATATCTATTGTTCTTGAAGTAAATCACGGAAGATCATTGAGCGCGCCATGGCAAATCCGCATTCACATAAGTTAATTTATGAGTTAGTTTTCATCAGAACTAAACGTACAATATTTGTACTTACATTCTCAAATAAAATCATTTTCCTGCTCATCAAATACAACAAATGTGAAACATTTTGCTACACTTTGACTGAAATTCATTTTCTGAGTCCCTAGTAAAGAACCAAAGTCTCTAGTAAAGTCAATAAAATCATCAAGTGACGACTATAGATTTTATTGTTTCCTGTACATTTCATTTCTAGACCTACCCTGGACGTATGAATGTTTCATTGATTAATTGCTTATGCACACGGGGAGAAAAGTGATAAATTTACCTGAAAATACAGGGCGAAGTTGAGAAGAAGCTAAATCTAAGTAATATTAGCCCATTTTCTCGAAACGTGTTCAAAATATCTGTGAACGAATCATTACCCTAAATTAAACATATTGATGTTGGAAAAATCTTCGCCGAGAAGTGAGTAATAGCACAAGTCATTATTTATTCAATGAGTACCTCGGTGTTTACGGGGAAAATTAAGCTAAAATGGATCCATATGGTACATTCTCCTGAATGATAACATAGGAAAGAAAGTTGTTGAAATTGAAACACTTTTTCTCCCACCGTGCAGAATTAAAACGTGTAAAAACTTTTGAAAGGATTGAAATTACCTTTTTCTAAAAATCTTGGCATAAATACTCAAACGGGATTTTAGAAAGGCATAAGTGATACTTACATATTTGGCTTTACACTTCAATCCAGGAACAGAATTTTCTTTGATTTTTTTTTTCAAACAATTTAATCCAACTCTTCCCCGCACTGCGTCAAATGGTTACAAATCCACAAAAATTGTTTTAAACGTTCATTTCAATCATTACCAATTACGCTATATTTGATCATGTTCAGTGAGTCAGTTTGCAGATGAGTTTTATAACTTATTACTATTTCTGTTCTTTAAAATTTTAACTTGAATCTCTCTATAATTTCGCTTGTTTTTAAGATTAAATATTTTCATTTTTAAATTTTATAATTTATTACTTAAAATTTCACTACTCTTCCAATATGATAATAATAATGATAATAATAATAATAATAAATTTACTGTCAAAAAAGCAGTACAACCACGTAGAGGACAAAAAACTAATTTATTCTCCGGAAGCAAGCAAGGGACCATCCCATCAATTTCGATCAAGGGTTCTAATGCAGAAGGGGATTTAACGATTTAACAATAAAAATAGTTTGGTACTTGTTATAAAATTAACATAATACTAACAAATTTGCATTTAATAAACAACAAAAGTTATTTCAGAAGTACGTATTATTATCAAACTATAGATTAATCGGAAGTTATTGTTTATAAATCATGACTATTAAATAACACTAAATTCGAGATTTATTATTTCAATAGATGCCGCCCCTTAGGAAGAACCTAGCGAGTCTGTATAAAAAATGCACCTCTACCCGAAGAAAAGCCGGAGAACAATCAGCGCCAGGAGCTTTTCTCAAGTTATTTATTTTATTTGCTTTTCTTTATTTTTATTTCTCTTTATTTTCTTGTACCTTTTCGTTTCACTAGTATTTTATCATTTATATACGAAATACGAATATTCCTTTCAATGTGGCCTTGCTTGGTTGGGATGAAAGAACGAAAAAAAAGATGGGTTCAATAATTTTAACTACGTATAATCCACATGGCAAATGTTTCATTCTACATTTCACATTGTACACCATTAAACGTTTTTATGCAATAGCATTATCTGACTTGAAATTTAGATATGTCGATGATATAGCATCCAACTGACAGAATTCAAATAATGTCATCAACATTGAACAATTACCATCCATATTAGCAGTTTACATAATAAAAAAGAGAAACTGGAATAATACTTGCACGAATTTATTGATTTGACTTGATAGCTTATAACTGCTATTCAATTGGTATCAAGAAACAACATGTATCAGGTTTGTATGAAATTTCATATCAGGTAATACTTCTCTACTTCATATGCATCAGCATTTTTTAATGAAAATTCATCATACATTATGTATATTTAGTATCTGCCGGTAATGTTCGGGAACAAAACAATGTATAAGTGAAGTAAATGTATATGATTTTTTAAGGTATAGTTTAAGCTAAAATTGTAAGTACTTCTTAACAGCCTCCAATCGAGGCAAGAAGTATTCATATTTGTGTGTGTGTAGGAAAAATCAAGCACCATTCATTATCCATCATTTTCACACTAATCTCAGAAATTCCACGGGAAGAATAATCAGTCTCAGGGATATTAGTGAATTTCGATTTGATTTTGGACCACTCAAATGCGAGAATGCTTATCTCTGGGCCACCATCGTCGGTTTCAAAGTAATCGGGAGGTAAAAAAATAAATACAAATAAAGTCGTCAAAAGGTTCATTCCAATTTCCGACACCCTCCCTCTTGCGACCACGTGCAACAAAACCGATGCCTCCCATCGCAACTCGACAGCACCACCGTCAACCCAACCGCCGGCGCCGTTACAAAAAAAATCATTTGTCATCATTAAACGTGAAGCCACACGTCTCGCGACAGGTGAAGGTCTAGGATCAGGCCATCGTTCAGGCCATAACTCGACGCAATCTCAGAGCTCACACCTGGCCGAAAACGCCGCGCGGCGCTTCGATACGGCAATCACCGCGGCGCGGAGGGTTTATCAAAAAACTACACGACAACAAAACCATTAACAAATCAAAAATATTGATACGCAATTTGCTCCGTGTTTCCATTTCCCATGTTTGGTATTAAAACAGAGGGGGTGGAGGGAAAGGGAAGGAAAGCGGGCAGAGGGATGATGATGTGGGATGCCAGCGGTTTTATTTTATTTGGGAGGCAGTGGACGGGCTGCGCTGGGTCGCTCCAGCGTTATTTCGCGACAAAACAAAAATAAAACTGACAGTCAGTGTGTCCCAGAAGAAATGCCGCTAATCGAATCCTCCCTCCCCCCCACTCCCCCACAACCTTCGTGTCCGTACACACAACCCACCGCCATCCTCCCGTAACGCTGCCGGCCGTTGCTCTCTCACTATTGGAAGCGTATAGTCCGGCCGCGTCATTAACCATCATTATCCCGCCCTATCATCGGTGGGCAGACGTTGTCCCTGGTTTCACCAAATTGACACAATCATATTAAACGATAGGTATAATATACTCATCTCTTCTTTATTTAGCATTATATACTGATGGTCGCCGTCGGGAGAGGTTGGCGCATCGGCGCGCGAGTGGGGAGGGGAGACAACGACGCCGATCGTGTGGACAACCTCCCCCCCTTCCCCCTCGAATCCCCTAGTCATCGTCGTCCTCACAACCCCCGCTCCCAGACGCCACCCTCTCGCTCTAATGTTCTGTTTCCACCAATAGCCATAATCAGCTTTATACTTGATGCATTGCCAATCTAGCTTTATCAAATGTGTGCATGCGGGGCACTCATCATGCTCAAAACAAGCGGCGAACGCCACCGCGTCTCTGCGGCGGGGGCGGTGGCGGGAGGGTGATTGTCCTCCCCCTCCCCCAAACCCCCCCGCCACATCGCTCCACCAGCCTACAGGGCCGTTGGAAATTGTGCAGTATAACTCACTTACCCAGACCACCACGATACATTATATGCACATTGTGTATACCTGTTATTGGGTTTCAAACTGCTGTTACCGGATTTTTTTTATTTGACCGAAATAAAAAAATACCATTCCGACTATCCCTTCGTGAGAATCGGAGAGGAGCGCTCCAGTGTTTGTATTTCAAAGCCACAAAATTATGAGCTTTCAGAGGTTTAATTATCCTTAATGTGGTAAACATAAACATCAACAATTGTTGCATAACAATTGCACGAGCTTAATACAGATTTGATACGGAAATATGGCGCTAATAAAAACGGTACCTTGCAACGAGGGAGACGGCCCAGTCGCAGTAATAGAAATTCAAGTGATAGCTAAACATATCCATAACGGGCGATAATAATTATTAGGAAATCTCTATGGGTCTGCATTAGAGACTTAACGCGCTTGTTCAGCCTTCGCTGTGGTCGCGTTGCGGTCGCGCACTTTTCCTTTGCGAGCCGCCACCACCGCCGCGCCGCCGCTCTGTCTAGGGATTTGAACCTGTTTTCGAGCTGATTGAAATTTTCCGGAATGCTAGAGTAGGGCTGATTCGAATTCCGGTTACGGCCACGGATGCGGTGGCGAGACGCCAGACAAAGAATCGAGCTATGTACGGTGCTTTGTGGCACTCCACAGTTTCCGCGCGAATTGAACGAATTTTATATTATTAAAGGTTATTCATTTGTTTGTCGCGTGTTTGTTGTGGATGTCATTTGTTTGAAGGATTTTCCTGTGCGTTGTTGACTATAGTAGGTTGGGTATTATTCATACCGGTGATGAGATTCCTTTCAGGTTTTTGTGTTTGGCGTGATACAAAGACAGGATGACGGAAATATTTGAACGATAGCTCGATTTTGTAATATATATTGTGTATCTGCCATGTTTGAAATAATTTTCGTGTATGTTGTGTTAACGAAAGGGATGCCATTTCTTTACTTCTGGTCTGTAATTAAATTATACATCTAGACTTTGATGTTATTGATTCCCCGAGTGACTTTGCTTTTTGTTTTCACTGAGACCTGTTTTGTAATAATGTTGCAACAGTTAACTTTTATTGTGACGATGATTTTGGAAAGAAATTTCTTTTATTTCATTAGAATTTCTAAAAACCACCTACAAGATTATCAATTGTTTTAAAGAATTATTACGGAAATTACAGAGTATCTGTTAATGTGAAAATGAAATAAAACAAATAATAAATTAAAGAGAAACTCCGCTTCCTCCGTATCTGCGGAAACTTAAGTTAACGGATAACTTATAAGAAAGTTANAATCTATAGTTCGATAATAACTTACATGTAATTTTTTGCTTAAAATTACAAACATATTGACATTCTATTAGTATTATAACTCGCAGCTAACTTTTTATCTTATCTAGGAATTTTTGCTGAATTTTTTTGAATCCGCCTCTGCCTTAGGGCCCTTGATCGGAATTGATGGGATGGTCCCTTGCTTGCTTCCGGAGAGTAAATTAGTTTTTTATCCCTCCACGTGGTCATACGCAGTTTGTACTGTTTTTTGACAATAAATTTATTTTATTTTATTTTATTTTATTTTTATAGTTTATTTATATTAAACGGGTCGTATTATGTACTCTTTACAATAAAAAAGCTCTAAATACTTCCTAAGTGTAAAGATTACAGTATTTCGAATGAGTGTAAAGTGGGTTTTAAGAATATTCAAACATCGTGTACTTTTTAATTTAATGCATTATTTCATTGGAATTAAATATTAGTTCCAATTTTAAACTAAATTTTATTGTCAAAATAGTTGAAAGCTGGGTACGACCACGTGCGAGGAACTCTCGGTAAATCCCCATAATTAGTTACTCTATGGAAAGAAGTAAGGGACAATCCCATCAATTTCGATCAATGACCCAAGGGCCATGGCGGATTAAATAAGTTAATTGAAGAAATTTTAAGACGTTATTTAACAAGAATCCAATTATTATTTCCAAACTAAATCGTAGATTTAAGTGCAGTAAGAATTAGAGATAAATAATAACAAAGAATTTAATGACTTACTGTCTATATATTAATCCATATCTACCATAACAGGAAAAAACCTGGGCCAAGATAATGTATACCACCGACCCAAGGTTACGTACACTTAGACAAAGTATTAGGAATAACACATAACAAAATTAGCATCGGAGAAAAAAATTTAATTTAATCAGTACTAAGATTACTGTATCAATGACACATTAGTATTTTACACAATCTTGAGCAATATAGAAAATAAAATTGATTTGGAATTTTAATTTTAACTTTATTATTAAAATCTGTAAATTTTGTAACATTTCAAAAAGAATGGCACATTAGGAATCTTTTATCCCCGGATTTTAAGAAGGATTTATCATTATATTAATATTTTTTACATTTAGGGGAAGATAATGACACAAAAGGAATGGTACGGGCCTTTTTGGCAGAGTGGTTGATACGCTAATTATTATGAATATTAGACTTATGAATGTTGCTTTCATGAACTAGACTGTTTATTTCAAAGCACGGGTGAGATTTTAATACAAATTAAATCACACTTATTTTAATATTATAAACTATTACACTTTTCAATAATCTTCACTCATGAACACATCGACATTCTAAGATCTCAACGTTGAACAGTAGTACCTCTGTATTACCTATGTATTATTATCTACATCGTATATCCATCTTTACGGACCGCAGCGTGGAGAGAACGTAAAAATGCGATTTCTGGGAATGAACTTCCAGGCATCACACGTATACCATTTGGTAACGTATGTGAATTCGATATTACTTATGAGCCTCGGCAGCGGTAGTTACTTAATAATATTCAACAGTGTTTTATTTTATTCCTATATAAAACACTCTGAAAACACTTAATATTCTAAGATTATTTTACTTAGTACATGACTTATATGTTTTAATATTGTATTGTTTTAATGAATTAGGATGCTAATTGTGTTCCTGAATACTGACTTCTACTGATGGGATGATTAAGAATCAATTAAAGTCATACATAGCAGGGGGTAAATGATAACATATTATGTGAACCATAATATTCTTCAGTCACAATGATTATCGTCGATTAAGTTCTATACTCCTTATATTAGGCATTCTGTTTTCCCGAAAGAATACTATGCACTGAGATGAGGTGTGAATTTTCTTTACGTAGAGTATTATGAAAAAACATTAGACACACTTAGTAATATTCCTGTGAACATGGAAGTCACTTCCTCAACATTTCGTTTTGTGCCGACCAGCACATTCTGCACTGGTGAGAACGCTGTATCAAAATAGAAATATATCTTGAAACTTTTACAAAGTCGTAATAATATACCTTGATATAGAAGAAAAAAGACAATTTCTCACAAATAGTTAAAAACAGATTAAATGATTTTTATTTATGAAAATATTTTAGGATTTTAAATTTGCCAAATTGGTTGTCACCATTTTGTTACAATTAACATCAAACCTTCTCTCCAACGCCCAACGAAAATGATTTAATCGGTTAAATACCTCCAACAGCGTTGTACATAGGATTAATTTGTGTATTTGTATGTATCTTAAAGATCTCATGCAGATATATGACTCCGCGTGGGAGAGCGAAAATAAAAAGTGATTCTAGATAGTTAAAATGTGAGATAACGATATGATCCCTCTCTACATACAGATCTTTTGCGACGATACCTTATTTTTAGAAAATGATTAAGCATGAAAACAGAAAGGATATTTACACAAATTTACCTATTTGAAATAAAATATGGTGATTCAAAAACCATATTTAGTTCAAAGTGGATTTGAATGTTTGTTTATTAGCACAAAATTACAGGAAGAATGGTTGAAATAGCAAACTAACTTATTCCTCTGTGAACTAAAAACATCCAACCTGATACAGAAATTTGTATGTCATTAAAGTCTATAAATTTAATTTTTTGTGCTTAATTAACTGGAAATAACACAACTGAATTCTTTTGAATTCTTTTCAATGCGTAAAATGATTTAAATTTTTAGTACATTAGAATGTAAACTGCTTTTTGTCAAGATTGTAATATTAGTATGCGAGAAAGTATCTACTGAAAATAGAATTTTTTAAATCGTGGACATATTGTTCTTTCGTTTAGATTATGTTACAGAATTTGACCATAAAAGCGAGTTATATACTAGTATAACGTACTCATTTTCAGACTTAAGCCTGAAAGATAAAAAGTATTGAAAATTATTATTTAAAACATTATTTTATTAGTCGTGCACTAATGAAATACTTTTCTTAGGAAAAAAGTGAAAAAAAAAGAAAAAAAAAAGTTATGGCATGATGTTATACGTCGAAGGGAAATGAAAAGTATAAAATAATTTAATAATCACTAAATAGTGCGTGTAGCTTTTATCAGTGTAATGAACTAACTTAAGTTAAAACCTGTACCATATCAATCCGCCATATTTAGTCGAGTTTCCATCGTGTTACTCTCCGTGCTTACTTTTATTATTTCCGTCATTCACACTTTTTACTAAGTTCCGTTGTGTAGACTTTGCTTCCATATTTCTGTTCACTCATCCTGTTTTTCCTGTAAAACACTGGTTTGAGATCTCGTAAACATGTTTGTAATGCCATAATGGAATATTTCTTCTTTTTAAATTTGTTGATGATTATTACTGAATATCTTACACATTTATGAGTTCAAATTCCACAAGAAATTGTTGAAAGACATGAATATTGAATACCGTCCCTCTCTATACGTAACAATAGTCAAGGGACTGTTCATTTTCATCGTTATGGTGAAAGATCGTTAAATAAAGAGAGACCAATATTTGATGTAATACGTTTGAAACTAAAATAACTCATTCAAATTTTTATGACATAAAATATTACAGTTATTTACCTACATTACATTTGGAGAAAATCTGTTTTTGTATTTTCTACGGTATCTATAAATTTACCTCTTTTTCACCTTACTATTTTTCTATTTTATTTAAATTAATGGAAGGATTGACTAGAAAATCTGGCGTTTCCAAATAAGTTACAATTATAACATCTGGAACTCTACCAAAATTGTTTAGCAAGGCGAAGTCCTTGCTGATGTAGCAGGCAGTGAAGGTTCCATTTATTGTTTAGTTAGTATTCCGTGTTGACGTAAGAAGCGGAGTTGATCGGTAGGGTCACCTCGGTAAGGAACTTAAAAGCAAGGGTTCAATTCCAAAATGGGGAGAAGCTGCCGACCCTATCCTGTGCTTCGCGACTTCGTGTCTGCGGACTCCATGGGTGAGCCTTGGTGAGTGACGCCCCTCGCCCATCACCTCTTTATGGCAACTTAGTAATGTATTTCTGATCTGATTGGTTACGGTATATTAGTCTCAAAGTTTGGGGTTTAGTTCTCGAGCACTGCCTACGTGCGGTAGAAGCAAGTTGATCGAATGCATTTTATATACAGCTACGGTTATTGAAGATTAATTGTGTGACTTTAATGAAGAAAGGATAATTTTATGACTCTTAAGATAGCTAGTAAATAGAATGAGATTTCTATTTACTTCTTATACTTGTTGTTCTTCTCACTCTCTTCCCTCCCTTTAATCTACGCGTTTCCGCTCGGCGTCTAGCTCTACCGTCTAGCCACACTACCCGTGGTACAAGCACTAGCAGCCCCTTCTCATACACTTAGATGGTTCCTCTATCGAATAACTGACCCTTACAGAAGTCCGTCATCCTAGTCTGCTTGCTTTTCTCATTCCAAAGCGTTGTCCTGATGTAAAGAACTGAAGCCACCTGAGGTTGAACTGAAACAACTTGAACGACTGAAAAACCATCGTTATGAGGAGAGACCAATATCGGTATAAATAAATAGATTACTGTTATGGCAAATCAAAAAAACCCTCATTGATTTAATTGTTATAGAGATATTATCGGTATATGGAGAGTCGTTATAAAAAGAGTTTTGTTATAATTTTCTATTGTGATTAACTTCACTTCAGATAATACACTTGCCACACAAAATTATTTAACTAAAATATAGAAACATTGGCTCTTGCATAGGGGCGGCGGTCTGTGGTAGTAATTAATCTCGAATTTAGAGTTATTTTAATAGTTACATTTTATAAACTATAAATTCCGAATAATCTATAGTTCAATATTACCACGTCTTGTGTACTATCTTTTTTGTTTTATTAAATACAACTTTATTGGTGTTCTGTTGGTATCATAACACGTAGATAACTTTTTATTTTTACCTTTTCAATCCGCCTTTGCCTTAAGGCCCTTGGTCGGAATTGCTGGGATGGTCCCTCGCTTGCTTCCGGATACTAAATTAGTTTATTGTCGTGTGGTCATGCGTAGTTTTAAACTGTTAATTTGATCAGAAATTTAGAAAAATATAAAATATTACATTCTCCTAACATCAACTGCAATTGTAATCCAACAACTCCCAATCCCTTCATCTCAGAATAGCTCTCCTTCCCCTGATTTCCTCCCCATCTTCCTACCCTCTCCTCGCATGCTATGCTCTAACAATGCTATGTCGTTGTGTGAGACCAACGCGTAGCCTTCGATTCGAGGCGAAGGTGAGCGATTCATCAGTTATCTCACGATGCGTCAATGGTCCTCGGCGTAAGTTACGACGCCGGCCGTCGTAGCGCTGCTGTCGCCTTCAGCGAATGGAGGAACCGGATTTCTGGGAGGATATATTGAGGGGATACACAAGAGGGCTTCTTAGCGAATTGGGTGAGGATGCTTTTGTAGTCGAGTGATCTTCGTTGAGTGATTCGAATCGAGTAGAGCGAAGAAAAAGAAAACGTACAATATCGATGATGGCATCAGTTAGCGAGAATTAAATTACTTAAAAAAATATTGGTATAAGTAAAGTAAATCAAATCCAAATAATATTTCAGAACACTAAACTTTATTTAAAACATAATTAAGTCCATTAATCATAAAAAAATAACCAACAATAGTGGTATTATGACTAAAAATATTTAAGAATATTTTAGGAAAAATTCTAAAAAAAAAACCCATGTAAATTGGTTGCGTAAAATGTAAAAAGTCATAAGATGGATAGGTGTATGACCATGTACAAACATGAGTTGGTTTTTGTTGTTCGGGACAGAAAGATTGACAAGGTGAGGAGTATATCACCGAGATGTTTTACAAATGTATATGATTAATGACTTGATGTATATATATTTTAAAGATAGATGGAATGTTAATTGAGGTGTACTGATTTAAGATGCCCTGATGAAGACACTGATCAGTGTTGAAATGTTGGAGTAAATAAAGTGATGTGTAATATGAGAACTAGTTTTGATTGTCTATAATATTTAGCAACCGAATACCCTCTTTATATTATATTCAAGATTAGAGATTTGGTTCTCACGTTTCATTTTAATTGAGAGAGAGTTTTTAATAAATCGTAGTATTTGTTCTATATTATTATTCCAGTTAATGTCATTTAGGTCAGTTGACCGTAAATAATGAACATGTTGTGGTTTGAATATATGACATTGGCTACTAAACTCATAACTATATTTCTAAGTAAGTACAAAGAAAGTATAATTTGGGTAGGTTAATGTAAAATGTATTTTCTCCTTATGTAATTGGCTATTGTAAAGTGTACTTTTACCGCCCTTATATTCATGTGAATCGGAGAGATTTTAAACTAAACGTGCAAAATAATTAGGATTTTTAAACAATGGGTTGTTTTTAAAAGAAAATAACTTTTTAGAACAAGTTTTGTATCATAATATAAGCGTACATAATATAATACTATTAAGATATAATATGATAAAATGTTTAATTCAAGTTACATGGTGACCACCATAAACTAGGAACAGTCACTATGTGTGATTTGTTTACATGTGTGATCTTTTTTAGGAAAGATCATCGTCTATCATTCTGTTATCTCTGAAATCAAAAAGAAGGTTAATTGTTGTTGAAAGTTCATTAATTTCTCTGAAATCATTTTATCTATATGCGGACGAAATAATTAACTTGAACAATCACTACTTATTGTTTAGTACTTTCAAAATGTCAAATAGATCATTAAAACATTCGTCAAATTCACACGAAATATAGGTTGTTGAAAAACGAAATTTTTGAGAGAATCAAGAGAGAGTAAAGCAATCACTACTTTTCAAAATGCCCCAGTGCATAAGTGATCCATCAACTCGAAAATTCATGTTGGAACAAGACAAGGCCACGAGATTTCAGGTGGAGATTACATCGGCCACGCGCGATCTCTCCAGACGAACTGCACGGGAGCCAATTTTCCCGATGTTACATTAACATTTACATTGCATCAAGAGCGGCGAAAGTGGGAGAGATAGTTAGTGGGAGAGAGTGAGGGAAGGAGGTCTCGATACTCTCTCGTAACAGCCTCTGGTCGGTCTCTTGGGAGGTGGCCAGGTGAGGCGGGCAGGCGGGCGGGCAGGCGTTCGTTTTGGCAGAGGTCCTTCTACCCGACCCTCCCTCTCGTAAGCACGGACTTAATGGCCCGGAATATATTGCACGGACTCAAACTTTGTCCACTTAGAGGAGGACTCGGGCCTTCGCGACGCGCAGTCACATATACACCGTCCTTACTTATTCCTCTGTATCACGAACCATTTAAGCTTAATTGTCTTTTAGAGGCCACGGCGGCGCGCTGAGAGTGGGCTCACGCGAACGAGGGAGATGGCGCTTGCACTTGCCATGCAGGCGATGCGCCTCTGTCGTATGCGCCACGCGACTGTGCTGCCGCGTCGCCGCCGTGGTGGAGGGGAGTACAAATATTTTTGCGTGTCGCGTTCAAGTTGAGGCGAACGTGTTGCGGGGTTATCGTAAACAAGAGTGTGGATGGGAAGGGAGAACGGGTGAGGAATGTTGTGTATCCGTAACACACTATTATGAATATTTTCAGCAAAATTTCGTTAATGAGACTGCATAACTATAGAGAAAAAGATAAACGTGTTTCAATATTCCTGATCGTATTTTAAAATAAATTGTGCAAATCTGAATAATTACCACATAACATTTGATGAATGATTTTTTTGAACGGAGTGTATATAATTCTGAAATTTATGACAAATAGGTTTAATTCTTCTCCTACCCCATCTTATGAACAAACCAAAACATATTGCAAGTAGCCAACTAGTGTAAATGAAGCCATTTCTTATCAAAATAAACGAAATGAAAGCAATTTAACTCAACAATTCATGAACATAACAAATATTCAGAAATAAACTATATTACATTATTTCACTGTTAAATTTTAAAGCAATTTTACAAAGTTGTATCAAATGGCAATGTTTTTAATCAATTGAATCAAACAACAAGGTAACATTTTTATTTAATTGAACTAGGTAGCACACTAGCCACGTTGCATTTAACGACTCCCATCCTTTGCACAGTGAAGTCCTTGGAGTTCGCACCGTGAAACCATTCATTAGAGAAGCAAGAAGAGCCGTTTCCACTACAGACGAAATACCCAATTCAATTTCATCTCTCCCCTCTAGCCAGCGAACATACCCTTCACATAACGCCACCTGATACGAGGCCATCGCATCAAGCGTCCGGCAATCCGCGGAAAGTTTACCTCCTCTGACAAACGTCGTCGGCATGTGACCGACCGCCTTTTACGAGCGGTTCTTCCTCCTCCCACCCACGGAAACGCCTTACCGCGATTAAACGTCTCTCTGAAAGCTCCAGCGCCACTCGGAGACCCTCACATTAGGAAGATAATCAACTTCCAAAGTGTCAGCTGCGCGTATTTGGAGCTGCAGGGAATTCGGGGACGAGCTGGAAAGGCGGAATGGCATTCTGAGAGAGGATGGGTCGGACGACTCAAACGGTCACCCTGAGGCCGGACCAGAATTCAGCGCGAGGACGCGGGAGGGGTGGAGGTAACGCCGACAAAGCTACGTCACCAAGGGTGGTGGCAGTGGCGTCGTTGAAGTGGCCCTCGGGTAAGCTCCACCTCCGCCGCGACCGCTGCTTCTGCTGGTGCCACGCCGCGCGCCCCTCGAAGCCTGCTCCTGCTGTTCATTAGCCCCCGGCGTGACGCCACCCAGGCAACTTCTCGGGCAGGTGCGCTCGGCGGGTTGCATACCAAACGCCGAAGAGGCGTCGCGTCGCTGCTCGCCGCATCGTGTCTCCGGCGCTGAGTCCTAGACACCGCCAACAGCGTCGTGGACGGGGAGGGAAGGCGGAGTCGTATGCTTGACCAAACGTCCGGCCGCGCCCACACGCGCCTCCGAGTGAATAGCGGTTGCTAAGGAATGTTAGCGTTGAATCTACAAGAGGAGATCCGTCGCTCAATACACGTGAGATGGATGAGACGGCGCGTGTATGATTTACCAAACACTCCTGGAATACCCTTCATTTTTAATTTCCCAACATTTGTGCTATTTAATCACATTCCCTCTTTTAGTTGATACTTTGTATTGTTAGTTTTTATGGTCTAAATTAGACTAGATGCCCCGTCAATCAAACTGCGTCTTATTCATAAAATATGGGAATAAGAATATTCTTTAATGGTAGTAAGTATCGTTGTTATTGATTACTTTTAATGACTTGTGATCTAAACTCTCAAGACTTCCCTAAGGCTCGAAACCAGATCATCATCTCACAGTCTTTACTTCAGGCAACGTGGCCTGCAGTGTTATCAATTAGAAAACTAACGTTTCTAATTGTACTGTTAATAATGAGAAAAGGAAATTTAGTCAGTACTTTTTGAATTGTGATTTAATTTGTATTATGATTATTGAATAAATTGTTATGTATCTACGAAACACATTACAACTTTTCTGGTTTAAAATTTTATAGCTTAACCGTAACATTTTCTTATAATGTTTACTAATTCTCCAATACAAATACTTCCGTGACATCAAAATAACAAACATTTTCTACAAGTACAATAAAATGATTAATGAAACAATTGTTGACTGCAGTACACTTCAAGGAAATTACCATCTCTAAAATGGTAATACCATTTTCAACCTATCTTCCGGTATATAAGTTTTCTGAGTAAATATATGAATAAAAATGGAAATTTTACTCATTTCTTGAGAACATAATCAAATTTCCTGTAAACCAGTACTACATATGAAAGGGTTTATATGTACCCAAGGTCGTGACGAATAAGGATTTAGATGAAATTCGTCCCGGATAACAGTTCAAGTTCAATAACAAATCACTTTAATACACGTATATTAACACTTTAATAACTTTAATAAACCAGTTTAATATTGCAAAAATATCAGTTTCTCCCCCCCCCCAAAAAAAGCAATATTTAGAAAAAGAAGAGTTGAAGCAGAACTACAATAGATACGTAAGGAAAGTTGAGGCTGGTAACAGCTTCTTAAATATTGGGACAACAGATGTGTTGGAAATAGTATAGTGAGTTCAAGTCTAACTTGAACATTCAAAGTTCAAAAGTAATGATTCATAAATTAAATTAAATATATTACATATATTACTTAGCATTAAAAATAAGTTCCGAATTTGTTGGTGCTTGAATGACCGAAATCCCTTCAGAGCTTCAGGAGACATCTTGACTTGAAGATAATAGATATCTTCAAAGTGACGAAAACCAGATAAGTCTGCCTGCGTAAGGGCTGAAAGTTTCTAGTCTATTTAACAAAATGTTACGAGATTTCAGTACAACATTTCAGTACTTAAAGGTATGATAATCCCAAATGTGAATGTACTCATTATTGTGAAAGTTATTCACTCAATAATATGAAAACAAAAGAAATCTCAAATTGTACATGATTATTTTTATTCTCAATCAGTGTCAATTGATGACTGCAAATTATTGGTTGAAGTTAATTCATCCTACATAGAGGCATCTAATGATAAATACTCCTGTATCAGAGTGTAAGGGAGCAATTGATAGTTACAAAAATGAGGTATTAAATTTTACATTATACAAACCAATGAGGCTACTGAGTAGTAATATCTTGAAGTGGGCTTCTCAGATGATGTAGAAATCCATTTATGAGTCCATAGATGACAGGATAATCACTGAAAAATAAACAGTGAATTCTAGTTGGATTCACAACCTTACTCCATGAAGCATCAAGACGGAGGAATTTTCTCCTACCATTAGGTTGAAGCTGAAAAATTGCCCAAAAGTTTATAAGTTACATGTGATACGCCAAACGGGCACGAAGAATGAAGTGTATATGAAGAAAACACTGGTGCGAATTGTGATAAAGAGTCCGCGTCACCCGTTAGGTTAACTCATTGGCTAGGTAAGGGTGATCTAGAAGCTTCTAAGAAGGGTACTTCTCATCGGTCACTCGTAACTGGAGCTTTCTGTACTTTGTAATCGTACCAGTGGGTCGACCACGATTTGGTTGCTCACTCACTATGGCAAGCTTATGGACCCGTTGGTTCATAACATTATTCGAAACTGTTTTTATTAATCTGTTATTATTTAATGTTAGCAATAATATTTTAATGATAGATATCCAAATGATGACTATATCTATGCGCAAACAGTAAAAAAAAGCATTATTTGGAAATAATGTTACAAATTGAGATTCTAATAAGATAAAATTTAATTAATGGTATTCAAGAAACAGCTGTTAAAATTACGTAAATAATTTTAGGTGTACAATAATCTTGGGAACCTATTGTTTCAACTACATTTTTATTGCTAGTGTGGGATTTATTGCGTTATTTATGTATATCTATCAGAATAAGTTACCTACGCTGTTCATAGACGGCCTGGCTTTTCACCATATTGAAATCACTAAATATGAACTTTTTGAACAAATACATTTAAGATCGTCTTATGAAAAAGGAAGATTTCTTGTAATATTTACAAAAGGATATTTATGGTTTTACTTAGTTAACCCTCTTTCGTAGAATTTTCGAAACAAAGATATAGTCTTTTATTATAATATTTTTACTTATTTCTGTTATGGATGCAGGGTTACATCATGAATTGACTTCGCAATTCTGAATTTACATTTATCGAGCTCAACATCGCTTACTAAAACTTTTAGCCATTACACCCGTCATTCTAATCTCCAAATCCTACATCTATGGTTATGTTGGAGACTTATTAATTTTATATTTTAAAGCGCTTTTGCTGTATAGTCAAAATTTACTGATCAAGTTTTTTCAATAATTGACTTAATTTTAATTTCAAAGTCAGAATTTGTAACTTTTAATAAAGATTACGCCGATGTAGAGTTTTGAATTTCTCAAAACTTCACAATCATCCGTAAATTAAATTATATTATGAAATAAATTTTTTTTAGATTTAATGTATCTTTCAACTCAGAAGACATGAGGGAATCTTAAATGAAGAGATATGAAAACGATTGTATAAATTACAACATCCTAAGAAAGATATTGTACACGAAATTACAATTCTAGTCCTGTAAAATCTTTTTGTCGTCAGTGTATTAAACAGCAACGTAAACACTGTACGTTTAGTGCAGAAATATGTGAAGAGGTAAAGCATTCACTCATGCGAATGCTTCTTTGAACTATTAACGGTCGAGGGAGTTATTGACGCAAATAACTTTCATACAATTCGAACCGACCAGTTTAATGAGCAGGTGTGTAAAATACATACGTTTAAAATACGAAATACGAAAATATTAAAAATATTTTTTAACTACGAGAATTTTAGATAGAAAGGTATTTCAATCTTTACACCGTTATATTTGTAGCAAACATCTAAAATATTATGAATTATTATAAGTGAACATATTGTGAATTTAAGAAAAAACGTTCTATGAATATTCGAAATAAGGTCCCATTTACTCACGGCAAACGACTCAAAACGAAACACACGTGAGAAGACCTCACCAAAACTTAAACCATTACATTACATCACATTACTTTTCTCCTACACAAAGTATTAATTTTCGAGGTTTCTTAATCAATTTTGAAGTAAAGAATTTGATATTTTCATTCACGATGTACAGATTCTAAAATAAAAATACAAATAGACACTCCAATATTGACCTAGAATGTATCACTGACGTTTGAATGTATATTTCTTTGGGATGAAATGGACCAGATGCTGATACTTGAGAATATTTGTACTTTTAGAGTGCATAAGAGCAGGAGTGTGGGTTTGATTAAATCCCATTTTTTTGTAGTAATGATAGGTGCAAGTAGTGAAGAAAATGAAACATTTTCATAAAATCTCAAAAAATATTGCGCTTGTATTTACGTGCTATTTTAGATGTAATGTAAACATTAGAAAGAAAATCTATATCATAATTTGCAACTTCTAAAAATTTCTTGTAAAAATATATAATTATTATGACTTATATTTAGAAAATAAATTTATAAATGATACATAAATATCAACAAGAAAACTGCGTTTCACGTAATAGTATTTTCCAAGAGCATTTATTTTTTACATTTACTGTAATTGTGTTTAGAATATTTTGAGATACAGGCGGAAGAAATTCGAGAAAACCTACGTAGAGCTATTTGAGCATTTCTTCGTAACTCATTTGCTTAGATATTATTTTTTATCTTTGTCTATAAATTTGTGATATTTTATTTACTAAATCATTAATCTCATATTACTCAAGATTTTGATTTTTCAAGATATTTATTGGAATAAACGAATTTTAAACCACAAACCACAAATGTAAGGACAAAAACTTTTTTGTACAGAATTTCCAAGTTGAAGTGTTTGCTTTTCGAGAAAAGATTATGTGCTAATAAAATGTCGTATTCAGTTATTAGATAGTTTTTCTCCAAATGGGTTGAACTTGTCTCATCGAATACATGTACCTATGTGACTAAGCAATCACTTAATTCCCTCTTTATAGTGTGCTTTCTTGATATAATGTTCCCGAGGTTTGTGCTCACAATCAAAGAATGAAAATAACTTTAAAATTAACTTAAAAAGATTTTGTTGGTGTTTTAAAATTTATTTTTTGCTTACTACCTCGTTACTCACGGATCTGAGATTTTGAAAAGAATCGGAAGACGTAGCTTGGATTTTGAAAAGTCGAAGTGACTTGAAGCTCTTAGTTACTGGGTATCACTGAATAAACTAATGATGAATACAGTAGAAACAATATCTACATTGGATATACGCACAGAATTAGTTGTGAAGAAATTCCACTGTTAATTTTGTCTTTACAACAAAAGACTCAGACGAAATAGTAGAGCCACCAAAAGATTTTCTTTCAAGAATAAAATAAAGACAATTTTTCTGCCAGGTAAGATTTGAATATGATTTGGGTAAAATTATAATTATATCAATATATTTCATCTGTGCTCCTACACGTGGAGAAGATATGTCATGACCTGGGTAGAAATAGAATACACGTGTGGAAGGTGAATGTGTGATGTTGCGATCAACACCCCCGCTATCAAAACAGGAAATCCCTGCTTCGGTTCCAGGCTCGTCACCTTTCCATCTGACGATAGTTGCCATCTGACGATAGCATTTTATTGTTTGAGTACATAATGTTGAGGAGATTATTACACGATTCCAAATTCTGAATGGCTCATCTCCGGTTTGATTCGGAACCAACATCACCGTGGACACTCGCCACACGTCATACGTCGTGTGAAACAGTTATGGCCGTCTCCAGAGAATATATCTCTTCTCCCACTTGCAAGAGCTCGAGCGGAGCGGAGTAAAGCGGAGGAATGGTGAAACGGAAGGGAACAGTTTTGCCGTCGGCAAAAGGGGGCGCGAGTCTGGAGGCAGTGGCAGCGCCACCGCCGACGAAGGCACCCGCCTCCGCTTGGTCATTATATCCATATTTGCAGTAAACTATCCGGGGGCTGTATATCTTGACTCAACATGCAAAGGTTTGTGCTAAATGGGCTCTAATGATGAACGATATAGGCACCAGGTGGACGTAACACCGCTCCTCGGATCGTAAATAGCCAGAGACCGGAGTGGCCCGCCCCGACGTAGGAACGAGGTGGTAAAGGGGGTGGGAAGGGGAACCAGTGCTTCCCGACGACTCGCCGCGAGCTGCCGCCACCGCCGCTACCACCGCCTCCGGACTGAGATGCCACCTCCACCCTTTGCAGTCGCTTGATCGCCGGTGCACAACATACCGTCTTAATGGGCTCAGGGTAGCACGCCTGAGAATACATCACGTGACCCTGCCAGCGCGCCATCGGGTCTTTTCAGGGTCACTTTAGGCCGACGCGCGGCGCTAGTACGGATTTATCACGCATGTACGAGAAGACTTAGTCTAGACGTTGCGTTTCGAAAGTGAGATATTGGACCGTGTTTTAGATCAGTGATCATTCCGAGTTTAAGTCTGAATTTAGAAGATAAGATTTTCAACATGAAAAACTGAGAAAGAACAAGGATGTTCACAATTCGTCAAAATACTTTTTCATATCAAGAGTTTTATTCTCAAGGGTAACATGATGTCCAGAAGCTGTTAATTATTGAAGACTAGATGGAAACGCACGGAAAACTTTAGATATATGATAATAAAGTTACGACCCTTTAAGTAATTATTCGCGTATTTTAGGAACGATTGAGCTCTCTGAGAATGTAGTATATTTCATTTAATTAAAAAATTGTACTAAATGATATTTTAATGCAATGTCTGAAAATGTACGTTCTCTTGTGTAAGGTATTCCAAATATTACGTAAAATAAAAAATCAAATTTTTAATTCAGCGTATTAATATCTTTACTAATGCAGAACACAGATAAACTTATAGAATATCAATTGTTAAAAATCAAGCAAATCGTCAAATTGTCGATAACTCAACAACAGAAAGATACTACAACGGATGAAGTACATTCTATATTGTTTTCATTTCACGAAAAGAAAATGAATCTTGATTATGGATGCACTAACATTTTTGACAAATTTTTGCGGTACTCAAACAGGATAAGAGACGTAGAAGGCAATATTTCAATACACAGAAAACGAGTACAAAGAGTAAATAATACTCTGAAATCGATTAGTACGATAGTTGTCAGTAATTACATATAAGTAAATAGAGGTAAAAGTTCATGGTACCGGTAGATATTTTAGACCAGTATAAAATCGAACATTAATATGAGTTAGATATAAAATAAATATAATCCAAGAAAATAATAAGAAATTCCCTAATACAAATACTGAGAAACATTTGTTATTTATTTCGTGTATCGCGATGTAGGATCAAAAGTAGTTACATTCCACCTATCAATCTACACGAAAGTCGTTTCGTATCATCCTTAAGAAAACAACGCTAATAGATGAGTCGATAACTAACGTTCATCTCTGAGCTGTAAGCCATCACAGTGAAGACGAAGGAGCGAGCAGAGCAACAACCCAGTGGCAGTTTTATTTTTGTGATTAATTGCCGTCATTTTGAGTCGCTTTTGGGCGAAAAGTCTTCTGCAGATATCGACAAAGATTGAGAGGATTTTTTCCCTCGCCGGTGAAGCTGCCTCGTTGGTCGGGAAAAGAAATTTTGCTCAGAATGCCAACATGGCTTATCAGTCTTAGGGCGTTAATTGCATGGGGATAGAGAGCTGCCAACAGTCTGCCAGGAGTTTGTAATCATCTTCCTGACACTTTGAGGAACCGAGAGGGAGGAAGCTTGGAGAAGAGGTAAGAATAAAAAAAGAAGCGTCGAAAAGAGTTGACGGAAGGATGCAACCACTAAGTAATCTCTTCCAGCAGGATATAAGCTTAACTTTTCAGTTTTAACTTTTTAGCTTCATTAAATCTTCCTTTTTTTTCTTTCAAAAGATGTCCAATATAAGACATTAACTGTCTTTATTAAGATATGGAGGGTGCTTCAAAAGATAAGTCACGTCTGGTTCTTGATATGTTTAAAAATATACTTACTGGGGATGTTTATGAGTGAAGAAATACGTCTTGGCGTCACATAGTTCAATAACTGACTTCCTCAAATTCACTTGATAAGAAGCAAACTCTGAAGTTTAAAAAATATTATATCAACTGACGTTTGAGATTTAAGTGAAATTATTTATTTTAAACCAACACTAAATATCATTCATTTCAAACGAGTACTAAAAATTAGTAAATATAAATGAAATATTTTACAGAGACAGCAAGAAGACTGGCTTGGTGCAAATATTTATTTTGATGAGTTTCTCGAACAAATTGTACTCCTATGCAGGACAAATGAAGATTTGTTCCTCGATGTTCAAAGCTACACTTAATATATATGACATAAGAGAATGTTAAATAAAGAACTTCAGAAATGCGATCTACGGGAAAATGGGAACTAACGTACCAATTTTGATAGTAGGTTATTAATAAATTGTAATAATATTGAGGGCTTGGTCATAAATTAAAAGCTTTTCTAACTTTTCGGTTAGTTTATTTAACCATCATCACGACTATCAATGACATAACATTCGCCAAAAATATTCCTCAACACTCAGTGTATGTTACTGACGATGGTTGCTATGCAGCCGAAAAAGCTTTCTAATACCAATAATAAAAAAATGAGCAACATAGAAACGACTTTTAATTTATCATGCTATAAAAGTTTGTAAATTAAAATTACTAAATAAATAACTAATGAAATTACTAAATTTTAAAATGTATTAGATGAGAGTAGAATCTACGGTACAATACAAACAATAAGATACAATTGAAACTGTAGTACACAAATAGTCCAACCATGATAGACAGATAGTGAACAAAGATTTTTTTATTTAATTCGATATATCATGGATACATTAACATGCGATAAGAACAGATTGAATAAAAAATCACCGATAATAGAACGAACTTTGTGAGTAATTACACCGTAAGTTGCATACAAATGACATAATATGAATAGTTTGACGACAATTTATAATATACACAAGTCACAGAAACGTCAAAAAAAAAATCTAGAGGTAGAAACAAGATAAGAATAGGTGGGAACAAGTGAATAATGCAGAAGTATACTTGAAATAAATATGTCAATTAATTCAAACATGAACTTATCTCAAATCTTGGAACTTTACCTTAATCAGAAGAACAATTTTTCTTTAAGTCAACTCATTATATATATAAGGAAGAATAAATGGGAAAGGTAAGGATAAAATATAGCACAACAACAGACTAAAACACATTACCTTATCCCCTTTTGTTTATCGACACAAGGCACCTTGACAGAATGTGATTAATGCAACGACCGTCGACTAGTTCCTCCACTCTCCATCATGGACATTTTCTCTTGTTTCCGCGGGACGCTTCCTCTAGCCACATTTTATCTTGACACCGTCGATATCTTTAAGTCAAGGATGTACAAGATGCCAAAGAGGTAATTTTGACCAAAAAATTGAAATTAATTCTGATCTCGTCATTAAATTTTCAACTTGTTACAAGTCAAACTCAGCAGAACCAAAATTTTTATTTTTGCTTACCATTATATTGTCATCTTTCGTGTGAGAGACATGAAAGATTTTTCTCTTAAATTTTTATAAATTTTGCTTCAATGTTGATCGGAGACTTGAAAAAAACCAACAACATTGAATATGTATTTATTTAAAAATATCAACCAAATTTACAAATAAACATTATTATGTGAAAAATGTTTGAAGAAAATTTTATTACTCTAAACGTATACAGCTTGGAAATGTTTAAGATATTCGTAATACATATTAATAACAGAAAAATTAGTTCGTCAGAAAAATTAATTTCTTAGGATTTATTTCCAAAATAAATGAAATGATATTGTTATAATATTAGGAAATACTCCAGTGCTATTAAAATTTTATTTATGATTCGTTGAGTTATATTTTCTCCTAGACGGATAGTATTCTTCAGCAACCTTCTTACTGTGGTAACGTGCATACCTTTAACTATTTATGCCTTGGAAACCAACGCAACACAAAAATACCTCGAACAAGTGTTTGCATCTCAGTCATCCATTTCCCGGAGCTCATGTGAGACCGAGAAGGCCACATGTCGCCGAAATCCCGAGCCAATCCTCCTCTCCCCTCCCCTACTCGCCGCACGCCTCTCAGTAGCCGACGGCACGCAACTGTCATATTATCCGGCCCGTCACATAACTTCAGTGAAGGCTTAAATAAGTAAAGGCTCGGGGACTATGCTGATGCACACTTTTGTATGTACGGTGAGCGCAGCGTGCTTCATAACAGCGTCTTGCTCTGATATGAGCAGCGGGGGATGTAGGAGGGAGGGGTAACGTGGCGACGAGGCGCAGGCGGGTACAGGAAGGGAGGGAGACGTGAGAGAGCGTAGTATTTTGTCAGTAAGTTGTGCGCGGGGCATGGGAGCCGTGGCATTCAGCTCACGTGCTCGTCAGGGCGAAACGCCGGCCGACGGTGGAAGAAGAGGTGGGAGGGGGTGGGCACGACGACGATGGACGCCGATAGCAGGGTGAGGGTTCATCACTGCTCTCGGGAAATAGATGAGATAAATAACATTGGGGGATATTGCGGGGTTGTGATATCCTGGTTAAACAAAGATACACGTGAGATAAAAAGCCTAGATTCTCTAGTGGCAACTGAAGACTTTGAGGGTGTCGACGAGTGAAGGACTGGGGGAGGAGACGTCGGTTCGTAAGGTTAGTAAACACGTTTCGTGGTTGATGTGAATGTCGGGGCAAATAATAATGCAGGTTCGACCCGGTGAGGTTGATTTGGCAGAGGTTGGAGCGGTGGCGGCGGCAGTGAAGGCATGGCGTCTGCTGGTCAGTGTCTGTCCCGAATGCCGATCAACGCCTCCCTTGAGAAACTGCTGTTCATCCCTCCCTTCCGACCTATCTACACCCTTCGCCAGACGCCTTCTCTTCTCTCACGGATCACCGTTGAGCCTTTGAGTTACCCCTCCTCAACCTCACCATGATTTATAAGACGGGTTGTCCATCAGCGGTTCGGATAGATGACGTCATATCTTCGCTGAGATGTCTGTTTCCGGTGGTCGCCTCCATTCGTCAGTCGCGTTACGAGGCGCAACGGTGGAGGAGGATTCAGAGTGTGGAATGAACACGTGATGTTGGGAAAGAAGATGGGACGCAGGTTATGGAGGGTTAAGTGAAGATGTAACGAAGTATTGATTGGGAAAGAGAGTTTGTTTGATGGGAAGTTATTTCCTGACAAGATGTTAAAACAAAAACAGAACAGAAAAGAAGTCTTCGTTATATATATATATAT
>NNCF01127835.1:651598-665106 GCA_002313205.1 Laupala kohalensis | reverse complement strand
CGACCATTGGATTTTTTAAAAAATATTATGATTTTTAAAATATTACATAATGTTTTTTAATATTACGAAAACAACGTTAAATTATCTTTGATCGATTCTCCGAGGACGTATTGACAACTATTATTTTTTAAATTTTTGTGGGAATTGGATGACTACTCAGTTCAATTTATAGGTTGCAAGTTTCCCTCTATGTTCAAGTTTTTGGTGTTTTTGTAATATTTGGTTTAATTCACAATTATTCCGTATATTGCAATTGTGTACACTTAATGTTTAAGAAAACCACCGTGCAGGATGGTTTAATAGGAAAGCAATCTAAATCCATTATTAAGAGAAATTAATCTTTGTAGGAACTCATCTTGACAGCTCAATTAAATTTATATTGGAGAGTAGTTTCGAGAAGAATGACTGATGTAGCATAGTCCTGCTTTCAATATTCCTTTTTCTATTTTGAATGATTTTAATCCTACGTTGGCGATATGTATTTGTGATAGTTTTAAGCAACATAGGGTGACTGATCACTCAAAATTATTGTTATATAATGTATATATTAAATCCCCGTCGTGGCCACGGTGTCAGCGTGATTGCTCATCACCAAGTCATCCCGGGCATATCCTGGCGGGGCATGATAAAATTTGTAGCTTTTCATATCCATGTCTCAGTTCAAATAGCTGTGACTTAAGACAAGTCCATCCTCTGCGGCTAACAACCGTAGTTGTAATACCCGGATACAGCAATCTAAACTCTGGTCCTTCGTTGGCCCCAACGAAAATACTTTCAATTCATTAATGACTCGTCTTTCAAAAAATTCAACTACATGACAGTTTATACAATTGTTTTCAATATTAATTATGTTATGTTGAATGAAAATGGAGAGCGCATGAGCGCGCTAATCTCATGGTCCCGAGTTCGAATCACGGTCCCGTCTCCCACTTTCATTCAACATAACATAATTAATCTGTTACCCGGTGGAGAGGTTCACCGTAATTTAAGAGATTTCCATGTGTTTTCAATATGTTAGGTTCATTTTCAATGATCTAAAATTATTAGATCATAAGAACTCCACACAGAATTCCGTGACGAGTCCGTTCTAGAACAAATGAGGGTTTTGCTAACAAACGAAAATCTTGTTCTAGTGACAATCATATTAAACGCGATTTATGAACGAGCATTCAAATANAACAAACGAAAATCTTGTTCTAGTGACAATCATATTAAACGCGATTTATGAACGAGCATTCAAATATCATTTCAAGTCGTATTTGAACTCTTCTCTTCACTAAAATCCCATAGGATCTTCGCGTTCATTAAAATCCTCTTTTGCATGAAATTTTGAGTGCACGTTTCAGTATAGTTTTTTGCGTCTTAGTAGTTCAGCGTCTTGTTGCGACTTTTAGTGTTCTTCACTTCCGGTTCGCGGAAGAAATATACATGTCAACATAGGCGACAAGGAGATCACGAAACAGACGGTTTTCGGTTAACCGGAAGTGAAAATACCACTCAACGGTGGCCATGTTGCAAAGTGCAAAGCTCTATACAAATACTTCAGTAAATAATTATTTTAACTGGACAAAAATTCACCAGACGCGAAACTTGACAGAAAGTCAGGTTTCGGGGTCACTTTAAAGGGAAAAGAGGTCGGTACACTCCAAAGGATCAGTAAACCCCCTGGAGGCGGGCAAACGGTTTCTTTTAAATATCCCAAACACTGCGCGAGACATCAAAAAAAGTCAATAGTAATAGTAGTAACCGACGAAATGCTCAACAATTTGGATCACAAGTAATTCCTTCGTCAGACTCACAGGAATCGAGATACGATCGATCAAAGTTGAAATATTCGCCTGCAATTCTTCCTTTACAGCATCTTTAAGAAAGTAGGAATAAAACAGCATCCTTTAGAATTTAGACAGATTTTTGTACAGTAAAAAGAACTACACATGGGTGCAGTAAAAAGCACTACAATTTGACTCCTGAAGGTGTAAAGAGTTGAAAAATTTAAAACACTCAAATAAGTATGAAGAACTGTTTGTATATAGTAGTTGGTAAAGCAATACAAGACGGTGTAATTTACGCCTTCTGTGTAATGGTAAAATCTTATGGGTGATAGAAGCCCGAAACGTGGTCAAATTTTCTTAAGTTGTAAATGTATCGAATACAAAAATTCTGAATGAGCTGAAGTTAGTTTGCGAGACATACTCATATCCGCGAAAAGAGCGTCACAGTAGTCAAAATGAGGGTATGAGTGAGGATATAATAATTTTTTTGGTTGAAGTAGGAAGTAGATTATGAATAAGTTAAAGGACATGAAGAGAAGCGTATATTTTCTTACTAACGTTAGCTATCCATTGAAGTGAAGAAGCGAAAGTGACACCAATATTGCTTATGTGAGAACACCAAGGGACTTATTCATCTCGGAATTTTAGTCAAGTGAGATTGCATTTGTTATATGTTTTAGGGAATGAACGGATCCAATGATTATACTTTGTGACTTTGATGGATTTCAACTTATTCCATTNATATATATATGTGTGTGTGTGTGTGTGTGTGTGTGTGTGAACTTTGAGAGCTCATCCTGGCTCTTGCGCGTACGACGAAAAAAATACCCCCACGATCAAATTTGTAGCAAATAGTTGAAAGATTTACTTACCCCATTTAAGTGACCCCGAAATATAACATTGTGCCAAATTTCGAATCTGGAGGACTTGTGTCCAGATTTTCAAAAAATCAGCCTTTGTTCAAAGGTAAATTATGAGTTTGGTTTCATGAAACGCATTTCACCGGTGTGCACGCCGTCTTCTATTTCTATTATCAGCGTCACATATAATCGAGTTAGACACGTACCCCTCATAACCGGTCTCGGATAAACCGGCACATACTGCGGAGCAAGTTTTTTTCTCTTTCAGCATATAAGAGGCAGGTAGTGACTCAAACATCGATGTATGACGGTTTTTTTCTGGAAAGTAAAACAAGGTGTACTTTTTTTAAACAAGGTGTAGTAATGTGCTTGTGTCGTAGCGGGCAGAACGGGGGAAGGGAGGAATTTCTTCCGTTTTAGATCTGTACTTGCTTCCGAATTAATTTTTTTAATGAATAAACATGTATATATGTCTGCTTTTTCTGTGATGCAATTTTTTCGTCTTCTTTTATGAATGTACATACGGTACAAAAAAATGGATAACAATGAAGTTTTAATTCGATTCTTTATTCTTGATTTCATGACGAAATTGTAGTCACTTATAGAACGAAAATCGATTTTTACGAGAAGCTGGAATAAACCGGCAAAACGTGTAACCGGCCTACACATCAAATCCTACTTTAAATTCCAGGTAACAGTAATAGTTAATTTATACACTATCATCAGTTTTTATTCCACGATATCTGAGGTCTTATCGAATAAAATGCTTCCCGACATTACATTGTTTTCTGCGCATTTTTTACATTCTTTGGTAAAGTCCATTTTGTGAAACTTTCTTCGACACATCCTACTTGTCGTTCCGCCAGATAGCATTTCCCACGAACAACGAACACCGTTAATCCAATTTCTAATCGTTTAACGTGTGAAGATATTGCAGTTATGGAGCTTTAAATTGCTTGATCAATTTAACAATTTATAAATTTATTGTCAAAAAACAGTACAAACTGCGTATGACCACGTGGAGGAAAAAAACTAATTTACTCTCCGGAAGCAAGCAAGGGACCATCCCATCAATTCCGATCAAGGGCCCTAAGGCAGAGGCGGATTCAAAAATTTCAGCAAACGTTCCTAGATAAGATAAAAAGTTAGCTGCGAGTAATAATACTAATAGAATGTCAATATGTTTGTAATTTTAAGCAAAAAATTTAATGTACACAACCGTGCCAAAGTTGAGTACACATAAAACTAAATTAATATGAGCCATACGGCAACACAACCATGCAAGAAAATAGTTTTTGAAATTGTTATAAATCGTCTCGATTTTTCAATCGAAAAGCCCCGATAAAAAATACATCGATTATTTTCTTATTTTTGTTCGGGCTATACGACTCGTCGAAACCGAAGTCATTCGAGCCCAAACACTTTTCTACAGGTAGGGAAAATAATGAGAAGAGCCAACATCACTTCCCTCTCATGTGGGACTCGCGGAATGACTCAACCATACCCACTAAAACCCTCCTGACAAACAATATATACAAACAAAAAGGCGGTGGAAAAGAGATGTCAGTTTCTAAAACAATTATAAAAACCGAAAACAAAGAAAGATGTAAATTTAAAGAGAGAAAATGTAAATTTAAAGAAGGGGGAAAGCTATAAATCCAAACCCTCTCGAGAACTTGTAGGAGGAGCCCAGATTCGTTTATGGCTGTTCAGTAAGGATATTTTACGTAAAGAATTCTAAACTTTAACACGTAAAACGTCGCGCAAACTCAGCTACTAGAAAATACGGAACACATTCGTTTGGGAAAATTATATGCAAATACAAAAAATTTAGCCAGCGACTGAATGAGAGGTCTCTATATTTAGAGCCCCACCGGAACTACGTCTAGAAATTCGAAAATGATTGCACCCAAAACACATTTCGCGGAATATGCTACGAACGACGAGCATACGACAAAAAAAAATGGATCAAATGAATTAAGAGGAAGAAAACAAAATAAACGTACAACCCAGAAAAACATACACCGGTGACTTCCATAGTATCTAGCGTGTGCAATTCCGAGAAATGCAGTTGGGTCATCGCAGTAGAGAAGATACCTGTTCTCATTTTACATTGTGTACACTTGCCCCACTTAATAAATATTAATATTCTCGAAGGTTTGATGAAAATATTTTTTGAAAGGAATGTATTAACTCACTTAAAAAATTACCTAACATTATCAATAATATTTTTTCTGCTCAAAACATTTTCGTCAAAATCTCGTAGTACAACATTTTAGAGAACAAGTACTATGTACTGTAAAACTCCAATTACGCAAACTCTAACTAACCACATCTCCAATTATCACGACTATTGGTGAAAAAATTGGAGATTTTAAAGAATTTTAATTTATTTATAAGCATTGTAAGTAGATGTTAGTATACAGAATCGTGCACTGCATTGGGCCTATCCTATTTAACTTGTTAGAGATAGAGAATGCGAATTCTTTGAATCGGAGGTCCCTTCCACCGGTTATGTTGTGTTTGCGACCTTATGGTAAACGGTATAAATTAATGAAACTCCCTTGTTTTGTCATGGTAACACCTTGATAAGTCTCAAAACATTCTATCGACGGCATGGCACTCATCATCAATGAATATCGGCATATTTCTCGCAGGAAACCCGTGCCATTTTTTGTTACCATGATAAAACGAAGTTATATTAATTTCTACAATAACAATACTACACCATCTTAATATTTCAAGACTTACGGTGTAGAAACGTGAACAATTTATCGTCGACAACAAAAGTTAACAAAGGAAATCTCAATTGTTAATTTTTTTCTGATCTTGAAGATGTGATTTTATCAAGAATATCGATGAAAATAACGGTAAAAGGGAATTCTTAAAAGACATTCTTATTCACTTTGCCTTAGACAAAAAATATTATTTATGAAACACAATTAAGTCAAAATATTTGATTATACAGACCGGACCAAATCCCTATGTACGCGTTGTATTATTCCTGCCCCTTGGTAGCTCAGGGGTACCATGCATACTAACAACTGAATGACTCCGGATTCAGTTCCCGTCTGGGCCAGAAAAAATGCCGCCTTTTCAAATCCAATGTCCTAGTTGATATAGCTGTGACAATTCAAAAGCGAACCCTCGTCCATCTATCCACTTTCTACTACACCTAGTACCGATAAATTTTAACTACTCTTACTATAACCTCCCTGTGGGCAAAGTTGTTGGCAAACCCAGCAAACCGGCCCACCTCCTACCGCCCCATGTATATAAGCTGTAATAGCACACTTATCATTTTCATTTACGAATACCACAATGCATACGTTGAATACAGTACGTAACAAAGTTACAAAAGGAATCTTTGTTTCCTCCTAAGGCGACGGATGAACTTGGGCAACAGCAGCATCAGCAACCAGGGTTCCAGAAACCGCCCAGTTGCTGGTGTGGGCCTCCTGATCCTAGTCAAGTGACCCCGGTCACATCGCAACAGCAGCCGCCGCCGCCTCCACCAGCCTCAGCGACAGGGACCATCTCTTCCCCTATGTTGCCAGCTCCACCCGGAACATCTACCAATGCAGCTGTGGTGTGCCCTGGGAAGCTCGGTCTGCAGCCAGGAGCATTCTGTTCGCCGCTGGAACTCACGCTCAGAAGCTGTTGGCGCACAGCAGAAGGTAAGATCTCAGACGATCAGAAAATTACTCAAATTTATTATCTTTTTACTAACATTCGTCTTGGCGACATAACTGTTCATAATTAACTTTTCTTTAACTATAACTCTACCACTAGAATTGACACAACTTGACACAAGAATCCTTGGCTCTCAATCAATTTACTTGAGGAGATTTCGCTTGCACATGAGGGAGCGAACAAGGTACCGTAATTGGCCCTTCATAAAATTACCTTTGAAAATGATGGCTACATACAGCACCAAACCGTCATCGTACTTCTCCTATGATTTGTCACCACCACACAATTCCTTATTTGTTCCCTCCTTTCACAATGTCCGGACACTTATTTCTAACGTCTACTGTTCTTCTTTCATCATTTTATTTTGAAACTTGCCATATCCTTTTTTCAGAATTTCTAAAACTTCTTATGGATAATACCAGCAGCTGTTATTTCGGGATATGTCTAATAAAAGATGATTTTTTGAACAAAAACATGTTTTAATATGATTCTATAAAATTATACTAAGAGTGCGGGATCCCCTGGGATCCGCGCGGGATGGATCGATCCCGTGGGTTTGAAGGAACTGCGGGATTGCAATCTCTAGTCGCAATAATCCATGCTATATGAGATCGGAAAGGTAACGGATAAAAAATGAATTACCGAAACTACAACGAAATTCTTGCCTTAATGCGGAAGAAAGGCAAATTTTGAGTGAGTTCTTACTGACAAAAGCAAAGAGATTATTAATCATGTTACGTCGAATGAAAATGGGAGACGGGACCGGGTTCTCAATGAATGAGAATGGTAGACGGGTCCGGGTGGCGAACGGGATGGCTAAGTCGGTAGGCGCATGAGCGCGCAAAGCTCAAGGTCCCGGGTTCGAACCCCGGTCCCGTCTCCCATTTTCATTCGACGTAACATGATTAATCTGTTACCTGGCGGTGAGGTTCACCGCAATCTAAGAGATTTCAAAGACATTATTGCTTCGATTGAGTTCAATGACTTAAATAAAACTTCCTTCCCCTCCAAAACGCACTCGCTGTTGACCCATTCTTTTTCCTAGCCACCAAACGTGGTTCAAAAAACCTGTCGGATTGCAGAACTTGCCGGATTACCGAGCTTGTCGGATAACCGAAACTGTCGGATAACGCGAGTCCACTGAGCACAAAGTATTTTCAATGATATTTCATAGCAATGCTGAATGGTTGGCAGGGGTTGTGACGGCGTGTGAACGCACCATCACGTGCGCCCCTTCATCGCCTGCGCAACAGCAGCAACGCTCGCGTGCGTGCGGCCCACAATCCCTAGCAGCGCTGTCTCTCGCAGTCGCAGTCAGAGACCGACGCTTGTGTCTGTGGCCCGCGGCGCTCGGCGCCACACCCCAACTGACGCCGCCGCCGCCGCCACCCCCACAAAACAAGAACATCAACTACGGGTGAGTTTCTGTTCTAAACGGTCCAAGAACAGCAGTCTCCGTATCAATCCCCGATATTTCAAATATTCCACTAATTAGTTTTAAATGTTTAATAACGTTTACATACGAAAATTGAGTTATATTTCCAGAAGTTAATGAGATACAGCGAAATTAAGTATGATGTTACAGCGGCAAAAACCTCAAAATATTTTATCCTCTTCGCGCAAATTTAAAATATCCAAATACTCAGAATTCCGTATTTAGTTACATGAAGTAGCAACGTTTACGCGCAAAAATCAACATATAGTTAGTTCGTTAAATATTAGCGAAAATCAATAATCACTCTCATTCGTCCCTAAATTCTGTCAAACTTAAAAATATATTCTAAACGATTCTCTCTCAGCATTGATACTACGAGTCAGTCGTTTACGCAAGATGTTCGAACAATCACAAATGTGGCAAACATCTTTAACGATTGTAAATGAATAATGCACAAATTAACTTAATGAATGCAGTGCGGAAAAATGCAAGGTCGTGAAAAATACTTCATATTAGTATTAAACACAAATTAATGATGACGTAAACATGAAGGCAATCGAATAAACAGTAAACGCTTTCGGTAGTGACTTAAGATAGTACATTGCAATACTAAATTTCCATGTTACGACAAAAACGGGTGTGTAATCTCTGACACCATTAACTAAACGTAACTCGAGGGAAGATGAAGTGCCTATCCGAGGCAAGTATTCATCACAGCGGAGAAAGATCATGAAACGTATCGCACTAATTTTGATGAAAGGTTCAGAAATCTAATCATTACGGATCACATGAAATAGATTTTAAATTTTAAAAAATTTCCTTTGACTCAGAGACAGAAGTAATATACAATCCAAAGAAGTCGCATATTCGTACGAAAAGAAGCAACCGTGGTGAGTATAGTACAGCTCATCTACATCTCATCTACATCACCATATATTTATTAAGCAACAACGAGAAATGCAAGAGAATGGCAGAATAGGTTCAAAAAAGCACGAAAATGTTACCAGTGGGTCGAAATCGCAACAGTATGTCGAAACAACAAGAGCTCTGAACTTGATATTGATAGGATTTTTTTAAGGACCACAATTCTATCGTAGTTAAATATTGAATACTAAAGACAAATCAAATATTTCAAAAACATTAGAATTAAGAAATGTACGTATAATGTAATCTCTTCACAATGCCTGGTATCCTCTATCCAAAATGTGAAAATTAATAGGTATTAATTTATTTGAAAACAGTTATTTAAAAGATTCGGAAAGCAAATTGGAAATGAATTATTTTCTCATAACGCCCAATTTATTTCATCCAAAGGATAATAAAAAGATACCCTAACCCTAATAGCGTCGGGATCGAAAAGAACAAGAGGTGACGAAGGAAGGTCAGGAAAGAGAAAGGAAGGATCCTAGCACAAGTAAGTGGAAGTAATACAAGACTCAGCTCGGGGTCCCGTGTTTGCCAAACACGCACTTACTAGATGTAAGTCCCCTGGAGGGTTATTGGAAATCACATAAAATATTCATACAAACATACATTCAAAAAACATGCATTACGTGTTTCACATACAAAAAATTCTATGCGCTAAAACGTAGTATTTCTCAAGAAGGCAGTTGAGCATCACCCTACGTAAATACGATCTAGCGTGAAACAAGGCTGAGCGACGCAGCCTCAAAGATGAACGTGTACGTGAAGCATCCGCGATTCACGCGGCGTAACTCACTAGCAATTGTGAAGCACCCATGATTCACACAGCAGTCAACGTGTTAAAATTTATAGACATCAAATATAAATAAGGTTCAGGTAGTGTGACAAAGGTCACATTCCTGTAGGATTCTAAAAATACATATATCAGATTCTGTTCCTTTTGCCCAAGCACTTCGTTCAATCTGTTGGGTAGATAGATTGTCTCCGTCGGATGGTACTATATTTGGGACACTCCAAAAGAAAGTGTTCCATGGTAAATGTTGTGTTGCAATTCTCACAGATGGGGGGGGGAGGTTCACCGTGTAAGAGATAACCGTGGGTAAGATAGCAATGGCCAATACGAAGACGTGCAAGGATCACTTCTCCAAGTCTGTTCGCACGGGACAAAGATGACGAGGTCTTAACAGATTATTTTGCTTTCCTCAGCTTGAAGATGCAATCTTCCCATTCGCCATGTCATGTCTTAAGAATAGACTATCTTATTGCAAGCTTTGTGTCTTGAGGAAGACACATGTTCCAGAGGAGTAGCATACAAGTTTGTTCACTACTTTGAATCAGCAAGTTACAACGAAGATTCAAGGCATCATTGTAAAACTTGTTTTCTCTGCCACAGATCCCAACACCACACACTTTTCGTTAGAAACCGAAAAATCTCAATTATGGTCTTTGATATAGTTTCCTGGAAACCGAGTTACACAGAAGGATTTCTTAGAGTTCATATTTCTGGTGTACAGTTTTTAACGATTGCATGACAAAAAAATNTTTTTTTTTTTTGGGGGGGGTGGCTTTAGGGCTCGTCAACATCGAGGTCATTAGAGCCCATGAAGCCAAAAGAAGTTGATATAAGGATACGAAAGAAAAATTATATGGAAGCGTATAAAACTTTAAAAAATAAATGAGAAACCCAAAACACAACTTTAATTTCAAAATCTTAACTTAAAATTCACATTTACAACAAATTTCAGCTTGAAACAAATATCTTATTAATGATGTGTCTTGCGCGTTTAAATACAAAAGACTGGAAACGGAAATTTTGTTTTACATACTCGAATTGGAGTACAAGTAACATAATAAAGACTCGCAAGAAACCACTATCGGGATTCCGAAATCATGCTGAACATGAGAGGGGTATCGTGTCTCGGAAAATTTAAACCAATTTTAATTTAAATACAACACGTATATCTTCATTTTTATACTTCTCCAACATTATTATGGCTCTATTATAAAAGAAGAATGCTGAAAGATCAAAAAAATTATTTTACATCACAATTGGACCCGTGTTCCGTGAACCGGGTGTAACAGTAACCGTTTCAAAGCAGTATAAAGCCACACGGCTTCATTAATTTCAAATTATCACGTAAGAAATCCGAGAGAGCTCATTATGCGTCGACAGTATGTTAAAATGATATCCCATCAATTTCAGAATCAGCGTGTATTCAATTAAACAATCATTTTCGAAATACATTAAAATGTATCAAGCAGAAGTTATATTACCAAATTTTCATGCGCATGTTAACTACGTTATATTGAAAAGTTTTCAATTATGTCGATTTTTTTTTTTTTTTTTTTTTTNGCTTTACGGCTCATTTCGACATCAAAGGTCATTGAAGCCCGAAAAACTTGTACAGGTAGGGAAAATGCAGTTACACACTAGGGAGAGCCAACATGACTCCCCGCGTGTGAGATTCGTCGAATGATTCAATCCTACCACTACAAACCCTCCTGATCTACAACATACCAAAATATATCTCACAATCAAATGGAGGGGGGCTACAATGAGGGGGTACATAACATGAGGGGGGACAAAGAATAACGGGGGACGAAAAAGGGGGTAGGCCAAAAAATGAGAGGAATGAGGAAAATGAAAGATATCCGAGCCTTAATAGCGCCGGGATAAAAAAGAACAAGAGGTGACCAAGGAAGGTCAGAAAAGAGAAAGGAAGGAGTCTAGCAGAAGTAAATTGGAAGTAATGTCAGACTCAGCTCGGGGCCCCGTGTTCGCCAAACACGTACTTGCTAGATGTTAGTCCCTTGGGGCGAGGTAGGAAAATTAAAAAAAAACCTAGCCCTAATGGCGTCGGGATCGAAAAGAAAAAGAGGCGACCAAGGGAGGTCAGGAAAGAGAAAGGAAGGAGCATTTCACTAGTAAGTGGAAGTAATGCCAGACTCAACTAGGGGCCCCGTGTTCACCATACACGTAGTTACTATATGTAAGTCCCTTGGGGGAAAACGGAAGAAAATCATTATTTTTATTAGAAAGAAATCGTGAGCCAAACATCTGGCCAGCGGTGGCTGCCTTTCGGGTAAGAAGGATGGGTCTCGCAGGTAGCGAGGGACATCCCTTCTAGGAACCCAGGAGAAAGGAAAATCGCAGAAAATTGTTCACAGACGAACTAGCATTGCCGTGCTGCATTTTTTTTTTGTGGGGCTTTAGGGCTCGAGGTCATTAGAACCCTTAAAACTTGTACACGTAGCGAAAATGCAGTTACGCACTAGTGAGAGCCTACATGACTCTCCTTGCATGTGGGACTCGCCGAATGACTCAGCCATACCCACTAATAACCCTCCTGAATTACAACTCATAACTCAAATCCTAACATATCTCAAGACTTTACTTAAAACATTAAAATGATGATGAAGAAGAAGAAGAAAGATGAAAATGAAAGACACTCTAGCCCTAATAGCGTCGGGATCGAAAAGAACAAGAGGTGACCAAGGAAGGTCAGGAAAGAGAAAGGAAGGAGCCTTGCACAAGAAAGTGGAAGTAATGCCAGGCTCAGCTCGGGGTCCCGTGTTTGCCAAACACGTACTTACTTGATGTAAATACCCTGGGGGAGCCGTGCTGCAGTGCTGGTCGAAAACGTGCCGTGGTCGTTCCTCATAAGAATCTTTTCTCGAGCACCCATGTGGTGGCCACGATACCTGTGTCCAACGGGGCGGCGGGCCTAATGCTTGTTTATTATTCCACCGCGTTCGTTCAGTACTTCATATCAGTGTATAAACGAAAAAAAATATATTATTACCGACGCCAGCACGGTAAATACCGAATAGGGTTTATTAAAACATTAGTAGATAAAACTTGATGATTTAATACGTGAAAACAGGATGACCGATAATGGTCTCAAAAACACGATAATTTAGAAATACTACTACGATAATTCCCTTTTAAATATCTGGCAACAGTGTTATATAGAGAGCTTTGGTCAAATATCCTGGTAACGCCGTCATAGCATTCCGGTGGGGCATACAACTTATTGTTTTCAGAACGGGTCCAGCCCCTGGAACGCCAGGCGGAGATCCTCCTACAGCTCCCCCGCTGCATGGCGCCACGACGCTGTCTCCATCACCGACGACGCAGCTGCCGCCTCCGGTTACCCTGAACACGGGACCTTGGCTCACGTGACTACTGCGGCTTTTAATGTCGCAGAAAAAAATATTTAAAAAATAAAAACTTTTTAATCCATCGATTGAAAATTTAATTACTAATAGATAGCGAACTAAAACGCACATTTTTACTGAAAAGTGAAATGAAAACTAAAACTAATTCAGTTTAATGTGCATGTTCCTTCGGTCTGGATTTTTAAATAATTCGCTATTACATAGTAGTGAACAATATTGAAAACTGTGTGAATTTATGTTTCCTTAGTGGTATTTAATTCAGTAAATATTGAACGCTACCGCTTGAAGAGAAAAATACAAAAAGTGGTATCTTCAAGAACTCCGTTACAAAGAAAGCTCCGTTCTATACAGTATTACATTTTTATATAGATTCACACGACATTTATATCGATAAGTGACATAAGAGAAAAGGGCTTATTTTAGGAACCGAAATGTCGCAAATTTAAATAAAACGACTGGTATGTTTCTAAGTAACTTAGTTTAAAACAATGGTATGATATTAAAACAGGTTTGCATGTGGAAGGTCACAAGGATAACACCGGTTAAGGGCCATATTTCAAAATTTCTCCTGAGAAAAACAAACATGTCATCGAATATTAACACGGGTGTTTATAAATCTAATACTCTTATCCGAGCAATTGTTGT
>NNCF01127835.1:625169-647767 GCA_002313205.1 Laupala kohalensis | reverse complement strand
CCCTGGGAAACAACGTTCTCAAATTCTATCCTTTTGTGAAATTCTTAGGTCTGATTTTTGATCAGAGATTGAATTGGATTGAACATCTAACAGACCTAAGAGCAAGAACATTAAAATCTCTGATTTATTGAAGGTCATTAGAGTCCTAAAATTTTATATAGGTAGGGAAAATGCAGTTACACACTAATGAAAGCCAACATGACTCTCCCTGCGTGTAGGACTCAACGAATGTATGAAACATACCCATTAAAAACCCTTCTTAATTATTATATTTCAAAACATAAAAAATAACAACGAAACAAGAAACAAAAGATTTTTAAAACATAAAAACCGAAAACAAAGAGACAAGTCAATTCCGGGAGAGATTTTTTTACAGGTAGGAAAAAAGCTGTTACGCACTAAGGAGAGACACGTCTCTCCCCGCGTGTGTGGGACTCGCCGAATGAATCGACCATACCCACTAAAAACACCTCCTGAATTACAGTGTATCCAAAAATTATAAAAACCGACAACAAAGAAAAAAAAATCAAATTTACAGAGAGAAAAATGTTAATTCAAAGTAAAGAGAAAAAAAGATATTTAAATGCAAACCCTCCCGAGAACTTGTGGGAGAAGCCCCGCTTCGTATATGGATTTGAGTAATGACATACGAAGAAAGGTCAGATACTGTTCCAAAGGTCACATTACTGAAGGAATATACAAAAATATATCAAAATCAGTTCATTTTTCCCAAATATAACGTTCAAACTGTTCGGTAGATTGTGTCGCCGTCAGCTGCTACAATATTCTAAACACTCCAGAAGAAAGTGTTCCACGGTAAGTGTTGTGTTGTAAGTTTCACAGATAGGGGGAACTTCGTATTGACCATGGGTAAGATAGCAGTGGCCAATAAGAAAACGTATAAGGATTACTTCTTCATGTCTGTTCGCACGGGATGATGACACCCAGGTCTAAATGGAGTCTTTTTCTCAGCTTGAAGGCGCGAGTTTCCCATTCGGTTTCCTATGTCCCAAGAAGAGACGATCTTATTGCAACATTTGGATCTGACGTAGAAACAGATAAGAGGTCAAGGACTGCCCTTCGTGTTCCCCACTTCGCTGCCTCATCAACTTCTTCATTACCCATAATACCCACGTGCCCAGGAACCCAACAACGGACTATTTCAACTTTTTTAGACACTAGATGGCTTATTAGATTCTGAATTGTCAACGTAAGGGTGTCAGAAGTGTACAGTGAAGACACCGACGAAAGAGCACGAATGGAGTCACTGCAGAGAACCACTCGCCGTATTGAAGATAGCTGAATGAACTTCAGCGCCTCAAGGATTGCAAATTTCTCAGCAGTGTACACGCTGCAAAAGGAATGGAGGCGAAAAGAACGGGTGGCCCTATCGCAGTGGAAAGCAGCACCAACAGAATTATTCATTGCTGAGCCATCAGTGTATATGAACATGTGATCCAAATAGAGGTTTCTTAGTTCTCCAAAGTGCTGTTGAAACACAACAGCTGGAGTGTCTTGCTTTGAAAGGTGAGATAGCCGAAAGTCAATGGTTGGTTGCATGAGGGACCAAGGTNAAAAACTTGTAGAGGTAGGGAAAATGCAGTTACGCACTAAGGAGAGCCAACATGACTCCCCCCGTGTGTGGGACTCGTCGAATGATTCAACCCTACCCACTAAAAACCCTCCTGATTTACAATAGATCCAAAGATAAATCAAAATATAAGAAAAAAGAATTGTATGAAAGCATTCTAAAAATCGAAAATAAAGAAAAGAATAAATTTCGAGAAAAAATAAACGAAATTAAAATTAAACAAATTTAAATCCTAACCCTCCCGAGAAATTGTGGGAGGAGCCCCGTTTCGTTTATAGATTTGAGTGAAGTGTCTTGTCAGCTGAAGTGTCTTGCTTTGAAAGTTGAAATAACCGAAAGTCCATGGTTGGTTGCATGAAGGACCAAGGTGATGTGAGAAAGTGTGGGTATTTCACTGGGGGAGGTAGCGTGATGACGTTTTCCTCTAGCTATTGTTTAAAATGGACACCCGCCGGGCGGGGTAACCAAGGTCTTGCAGCGTAGGATGAAATAATTTTTTTGGGCATGTAGTTGTTGCCGAGAGGGGGTGATTTGAAACCCCCATCAGTTTCACTCCATAAGATCCAAGTAGAATATCACGTCTCTTTGTTAAGAGATGGTTCGCCAGAGTTTACTAGTAAGCATTCTATTCGACTAGTGCGGAAGGCACCAGTTGCAATGCGGACTCCTGCATCATGGATTGTTAAGGGTTCTGAGTGTCGACGGTGATGCGGAGGCGTATACAATACTGCCATAATCTAATACTGACCGAACGAGACTTATATACAGACGAAGAAGGCAAGTGCGGTCTTCGTTTCATGATGATGCGCTTAGACACGGAAGGAATTTTTGGGAAGAATTACAACGGGATTGATGTTTTCGGATGTGCTACACAGGTGTTCCAGATGGTAGTAATAGTTAATCCTAGGTTGCTACTCGCTCAATTAAGGATTACATGCACTTCCTAAAAAAGTAGACTGTGGCAAAAAGGGCGATCTCTTGTATTTCCTATTCTCTTTATTTGCCTGGAATATAACCTAAGTTCATCTTTAAATTTTCCAAGAGAACCTACAATATCAGAGATCTTTGTTTTAACTCCCATATGGTACTAATTTGGATAGACAAATCTTTGTATTTCAGCAGTTTTTAGGTTTCTTTCTGCGCTCAATTATTAGTTGGCAATGCTGCATCAATGAGTAAGGAGATTCTGTTTATCAGGTCCTTTATAACAATATACGGTTTATAGGCAGGGATGCATGTCAGTGAGAATTTGTTGATTGTACATTATCGTGTATTAAACAGTATTATATTTAATATTGTTTTTGGTGGTTTGGAGCACGCCACAACTAGGGCATATCTCTGAAATTAAAGGAACAATATTTATTTATAGTGAAATGAGCATTTTCATTGGAATTTCCGCTTAAACGTACATACCTGCTCGTTGGATAAGCAATCAGATACCAGAGGGGGGAAAATTCATAACACTGGGAAACTGAACGTTCAGTTACAACACATCATAAACACTTTAATTTGTAGATGTCAGAAATACTAAATTTAGTAGTCAATTACATCAATACTCACAAATAATAACACGGGTACATTTACATAAGTACACGGTTACTTCAACAGCATTGCCCCAAATAAATTCAATGAAAGGAATGTATAATTGCTCGTTTTAAAATGCACGTTCAGATTCAGTACTCCACTTTTGGGCATAATTCGTTGCAATATTATTATGTAACGAAATAAATTAATTAACCCATTCTTTAATTGTCTGTGTTAAGGTGCAGGCCAATACTGATCCATTATCGATCAAGACATCAGAAAAATTACTACTTTCTACTAATTTATTTATTAATGATTTCGTTGACTCGGTTGAAGGTAACTGTGTAACACATAAGAATAAATATGAACTATTCTTTTTCATATATTCGTCGTAAAATAAAGATCATGTAACAAATTACGTCAGCAATTACGATCGCTCATAGCCATGTGAGACGCAAAAATTTCAAGTCCACTGCTCTCGGTTTTATCACAAAAATAGTTAAAAACGTGAACATATGATATTTTAAACCGCTAACTAAACATATAATTGAAAATATAAAAGAAAAGTTAACCATTTATTCACATTCACACTAAGGCACACATGCGGTAATAATCAAAATTATTCATTCGGATCACAATAAAAGATTGACAATGGACAGTGGGTTTTAATAGTTGTGGTTAAGTGTAAAAACGTTCTCAGTACTCATTTATTCGCTTCAGTTTATACTGTTTATCAGAGAATAAGATTTATGTAGATTTAATTTGTGTTGTATTAGTGAAGTGCTTTGTGATTTGAGTGCATTAATAGAAATATTATCAATTCAACTTCCCTTAGAAAAAGAGGACAAAGACCTGAATAAATAGTCATTAAATGACAAATGGATACCACGATATTTGTTTAGATTTTTTATCGATTTTTAAACCGTACCCGTGTCTGATCGTTAGTAACCATACCACAAGGGAATATAGTTTTTCGTCAATTACATTACAGACACAATCACAACAAGCCCACATATGCGAGATAGATTTTACAATATCGGATCACAAAAAATAACTATGTCTCATTTCTCTCAGAATTTTCAGTCTCTTCGCCCTATTTTCCGCAGTTTTTGTTATTGGAACTTTACGGCTCGCCAACGTCAAGGTCATTTGACCCGTCTAATATCTAAACTTTTTTATATACAGCCAGGAAAAATGCATTTACACACCATAGGGAGAGTACATGAGACATTTCCCGTGTACCGGACTCGCCGAACAACTCTTTCATTCGCGGATATCTTATATCGTCAGTCAATACTTCGTTCCATCTTCCTGACTTGGTTGCTTCGAAGAGTTTCTTTTCTCCTTGTGTAAAAGTCAATAAAAGTCTTCAATGTCAATTGAACTGCACTTCCCTTTTCAGCATCCATATTAAAATAATTTCCAGGAAAAATTTTGCAACTTAGTTTATATTTTTCCCTCGGTATTTCACGTGATTTGTAGTGGGATTTAACCGGAGCTATAATTCAGCAATAGGTCTGGGTCACGTCTCACTATAATTGCGGCTCATTTATCTATGGTGCACCCTATAGGCATATCCACGGTGACGTTACACCTTCCACCATCAGATAGCAGTGTTAAGGCGAAACTCTTTTTGGATGCATTTTTCCCATAGAATAAACCGAGTTACTTTTTTTTGTACAGGTAGGGAAAATGCAGTTACGCGTGTGCGACTCGCCGAATGACTCAACCATACACACTAAAAACCCTCCTAAATTACAACATATCAAAACTCTCAAAACATTACATCAAAACATTACAACGAGGAAAATGAAAGATTCCTAGCCCTCGCAACCTACTAGCAAAGGAATCGAAAAGAACAAGAGGTGACTATGGAAGGTCACGAAAGAGAAAGGAACCTGGTACAGGTAAGTGGAAGTAATGCCACTCAGCTCAGGAACCCGTTTTTTTTCAAACGTACATATTAGATGTAAGTCCCGTGTTGCGTGGGGTAAAATACGTTGTGACTTTTCTGCTAATAACAATTTTAAAAAATTAATTAATTGTTGAAAAAAAATATTTTTTTTATAAATCAAATATAATTCTAACTAATTACTAAGGGGAGGGAACCGAATACTCACTCCTATTGGAGCCACTCACAATAAAAACACAACAATCTGGTGTTCGAGCAATGAACAAAACATTTTATTATTTGCACTAATCCTAACCTAATTACTACACAATACACTGGTCAATATTTACTCTACTACACATTATCTCACCTACTGCGTTCTTGGAGTGTCCTTTTACAGGGTACTCACCAATCTCCTCTGCTTCGTGGGCCTTTTTGTTCATTACACTTACATCACAGTGACACCGTTCAATCGTTGCACTTGGCCTACTGACTTTTGTGTGACAATTTTTAGTTTACAAGGCCCAAAATTACATTGATAAATCCCCTTTACACTATTACACACTACTGTAGATGTCTCTTGATGCTGGACGAGATGAAGACCTGTCCCATTCGGTGTTATTACCTCGAACCTGGTTTCCTGCGCAGCACTGATGTTCTTTCTCTCCTTTGCGTCTAATCCATCCTTTTTACCATTCCCATTACTTTCTATGTATTGTTACGTCTTAGAGTTCTCAGATTCACTTCTTATTAGTTTATTTTCGTCCTTTGCTACATTTAATCTTATTGTCTTAGCAATGACGATGCCTTCCTTGGTTTATTAATTGTCTGAAATGATCTGCGACGGCTTACTAACTTCTAAAACGTTATTAGCTTGACACCTTCAAGTTCCTCACTCGTTTGTTCGAACTATTTTGTATATTACGCAAGTCCCATTCGCCCTGTTTTAATCATACGTTTTCTTTCGTCTCATATAACAAAAGAAACACTCACAATGTCTGACTCGGACAATTAAACAGTCTACACCATTTCCACCATCAAAATTGCACAAATAAACAGTCTCGAAATCTCTCACCATTGGATTCCAAACAAACTATCGAAAATTTTCTCACTTCTGAAGCACGACAAACTCGAAAATTTTCATAATATCTGACCAAATAATCGAAACTTTTCTCACCATCTGCTTTCAACAAATATTCTGATGCAAATTTTTCAGTCTCACGGTCACATAATACACTGTCTCAAAAATTTTCTACTCTCCATCATCACAAATACACTCTCCCAAAAATTTTCTCATCTCCCCTCCTCACAATACACACTGCCGAAAATTTTCTCCTCTCTCCTCCTCGTGCCTCTGCGCCCTAATTTTTTATAGATAATTTTGCGTCACCTGACGTTCCCCCTCTTAACAGTCCTTGCTTCTGCTGCCAGATCTCGGTTCTTTTCCCTCTTAATTTTAATTGGTAGTTTCCGAAAAGATGTATTTTGTATTTTCCTGTTTCCAATAATTCCACTTGACTCCTCCGCCTTGATATTTCATTGGTTGCACCCCCCTCTTACTACTTCTAAGATTCGTTCCCCGAGATGGTCAGTCGGCCATTTTGTTATTTTTTGTCCCTGTTCATCTGCGCGGGCGGTATGCTTCTAAAGACATCGGTTTTGTTTTATTGCTAGGTGGCATTCGACATCGTCCCTTTCTAGCCAGCATTTGTTCTCTTTCTAGCTAGCATTTGTTCTTTTTGAACCCAAATTTTATTACATTCTTTTGAATTTTTGCTATCTTGTGTTATGGCCGAACCCATGGTCCCAAAATTTCACATTTCTAAAGATTCTTGTTGAGATTTGTTATTCCCCAAGAGAAATGTGTCGCGAACCTTTTTTGTTGGCCGCTAGCCTCAAACGTACCCCCACGTTGCTTTGAGAAATAATATTCCCTAACATCCGCTCTTTTTCTTGAAAGATTCGTGTTCAGACTAGCAGGCTACTAAAACATGTGTCCTGTTTCCTATTTCCTTTGATCTTTTTTAATTAAAGGTTTTTATTGCGTTATTGTACTAAATTATTGCCACTCGTCTTTCTAAAGATAACTGTTCAAAATTGTGTTTCTGAACTCGTGTCCTGGTCTCTACTTTTGATTTTTCCAAATAATAGTTTTTATTGCGTTTTTGTATTCCTAAACTTTCTACTTAGCTTTTGATGCAGCACCGCCTTGCTACGCTTCAGACCACCCAAGTCCCTTTCAGCGAGCTCCCATGTTGACCCATGATTTTTATGTTAATATTTTGAGAACGCGTGATTGAATTATTAATCAATTCAATCCACGGTCTCAGCGAAAAAAAAAGACATGATTAATAAGAAGTATATTACAAAAACATAATCGAAAAGAAGTGTGAGTGCTGCATACTGGTACTTTCTTTTGTGGGGCTTTAAGGCTCGTCAACGTCGAGGTCATTAGAGCCCATGCAAGTAGGGAAAATGCAGTTTCGCACCATAGAAAACAGCCGTAATGACTCTTCCCCGTGTGTGGGACTCGCCGAATATCGCGACCATACCCACTAAACAACCCTCCTGAAATCAACAAATATCTAAAAACAAAGATGAAAGAAATGAAAAGAAAACAGTTGCCCAATATACTATATCACAAAATAGGAAAACAATTTCTAAATATTATATTTTCTAATTACAGAAACAAAAAATGAAAGGAAAGAAGACAGGATAGATGAAAAGGTAATGTAAATTTTTAAACCTTCCCGAGAACTTGTGGGAGGAGCCCCGATCTACTCATAAAAGTCTAAAGTTTATTAACATTAACAGTTTCATTTCCGAGAATAGTTAGTTAATCAGCAGCCAAACCAATTTGTCTCCGTAAACACGAGTACTTACCGCAATCAGATAGTACGTGACGCACTGTCAAAGAACAGCTACACTCACAAACAGGTACATCATCAAGTAGTAAGAGATACCTATGAGTGAAAGGACAATGTCACATGCGCAGGCAGGTCAGCAAGACCTCGTCGCGCCAGGATGGCTCCATGGACTTCTACAGGCTCCTACAAACACTGCTCCACGACTTAACAGCAGATTTGATAAGTCGGAGCTTATTCCTTTCAACAGCTAACCACTCATTGCTCCATTCACTCAGAATCCTACTCTTGATGGAATTTAGGAAATCTCGTTTTGGAACCGTGGAGAAATCCACGCGATTCTTGAAACATGCCGTCTTTGCGGAATCGTCTGCTTCATTTCCTCTGATACCCACGTGTCGGGAACCCAGAAAAACATTATGTTCTTTCCATCACTTTGCAATGAGAAAAGTACATTCTGGATGTTCTGGATCAGCTTATCAGTTGGATACATGTTCTGGATTGTTTGAAGGGCACTCAGCGAATCAGAAGAAATCAGGAAATGTGATCCGCGGGAGCACTTTGTTGATCGCTATGCTCTTAATATGCCGTAGCACTCAGCGGTCTAAACGCTGCAAACGTCGCCTAGACGGCAGCCACAGGTCTCACGGGGAAATACCACAGAGTAGCCGAAACCATCAGCCTGCTTCGACCCGTCGGTAAACACGGGAATACGGACTCGGTGCTTCTAGAGGATTAAGTGAAAGTATACCCTCAACATTGAAACTGAAGTGTTGTTCTTTTCATGATGCAGAAATTCGAAAATAATCTTCGGCTTCTGCAAAGCCCAAGGGGGAGACTTACTAAAACCTTGATGTAAGACATTAGATGTGCGTATAATTAAGGTTTCCAAAATTTGCTTGAAGCGATATACAAAAGGTTTGGTTGCTCTCAGTCTATTGTTGTAGAAACGGAAGAAAGAAGAGGAAGGATGAAAAACCGCGTTGTGCACCAAATTGTCGGGTAAAGTTTGCAAGTGGCAAAAGTGTCGTAGCATGAGGATTTGCCGCCGGAGGTAAAGAGATGGTTAGCCACTCTCGGCATACAAACTCGGAATGGGACTAGTGCGGTATGCTCCCGTAACTAGTCGAATTCCTGCATGGTGGACACTATCCAACTCCTTTAAGAAGCTTGCACGAGCAGAGCTATATACAACGCAGCCATAATCGAGCCGAAATCTTATGAATGCTCAATAAAATTGATGCAGGGAGCAGCGATCAGCGCCCAATTCCCTGCTACTGAGGCACTTTAATACATTCAGAGACTTTAACGTTCTTGCTCTTAGGCCTGTCAGATGTTCAATCCAATTCCGTCTCTGATCAAAGATTAGACCTAAGAATTAAACAAAAGGATAGAATTTGAGAACGTTGTTCCAAAGGCCGAGGTGTGGTTCTGCCAGAAGGCTTGGTCTCCTACTGAAAAGAACACAGCGTGTTTTCTCAGCTGAGAAATGAAAACCTGTCGCTTTCGACCAGTGGTGTAATCTATTCAGGACGAGTTGGATTTGTCGCTCCGCACCTGTGACACTCTGTGATGAACAAAAGATAGCAAAGTCATCGACAAAAAGAGGGTGTAGAACAGGATTCTTTACAGCAGACGTTATGCTGTTTATGGCCACTACAAATAAGATCACACTCAAGACTGAGCTCTGAGGAACACCGTTCTCTTGGAGAAGGAGATCCGAGGTGTCTCTTCCAATTCTATAGCGGAAGTAACGTTGATCCAAAAAGGACATGAGCATCAGAGGAAGACGTCCTCTAAATCCCCAGGCATAGAGTTGATGTAAAATGCCAAGACGCCAAGAAGTAACGTAATCCTTCTCGATGTCAAAGAATATTTTGATGAGATGTTGTCTTCGGACGAAGGCATCTTGAATTGCTGATTCCAGGAGACGTAAGTGGTCCACGGTGGAATGGAACTTCCTGAAACCACACAGATTGACTCAACAAGTCATGCCGTTCAAGAAACCTGACGAGACGTCGGTTGATAATTCTCTCCAGAGTTTTATCAACACAAATTGTCAAGGCAATGCTTCAATAACTACTAATGTTCCTTTTGTCCTTACTTGGTTTTAGTAAAGGGATAAGCGTTGCTTCCTTCCAGGAATTAGGGAATACTCCCTCGGACCAAGAAGGATTAAAGATATCCAGAAGGTATTCTTTCGACTCGGGAGTGAGTTGTCCCAGCATTTCATAATGAATGGAATCAGGACCAGGAGCAGTGCCGTGGACTGTTGCTAGATTTGACTCAAGTTCCCACATGGAGAAGGAAGAGTTGTAGGGTTCCCAGTAGGTGGAACGAAAGTTAAAATATATGCTCTCTGCTGTTTCCCTTTTTCACGCGAAATCAGGATCGCAGTTTGCTGTAGATGTTAGGTCAGCAAAATATTCAGCCATTGCTGTTGCCATTTCTCTGTTGTTGGTGAGAACCCGACCCTGATAATTGATTCCAGATAATGGGACTCGAGAATACCGTCCAGATATCTTTCGGATTGACTCCCATACTTTAGTGGACGATGTTGTTCTCTTAATGGTGTTTAGAAACTCTTTTCGGGGGGTGCATTTGGTTTCTTTGATAGTTCTGCGCGCTTTTGCTTATCAATCCGATATGCGGCGAGATTTTCCGGAGATGCACTAACCTTAAATCTCCGTAATGCTCTTCGTCTTGCCCGAATGGCGGAGCGACATGCGTCGTTCAACCAGGGGACATAAGGTCTTCGCGGAAAAATGGATGTTTTCGGAATGGATTCTTCAGCGGCGTGATGAATCACCTGGGTCAGATGGTCGACCCTCTCTTGGACACTACCCGTTTCTCTGAAGACAGACAGGGAGCGGTACTTTGTCCAATTAGCCTCGCTCAGAATCCATTTCTGTGGCTTGCTTTCGGGAATAGATGCATGTTCCTGCAAGGACAACCAGATAGGAAAATGGTACTGGTACAATTTTCGACATCTACAAAACTGAACTGCGACGGTAACATCTTCACGTCATTCTTCGTTGCGATTGTTTCTCTCGTGAATCCTAATGATATTCGATTGAAATATATATTTTGTACAAAAGTTAACTCGATCAAATATCAACCGTTTACAATTCTTTTTGACATTGTGCTTTATTAAGACGAGCTGGATTCTATGCAATTTGCGAAAATGTCTACTACTTGACGGTTAAGAAAGGTATACTTTCATTTATTGTAATAAATTTCGTTTTAAACGAAAAGTATTATATCCAACATAAGAAATATCATTCGATTCAAATGCAAGATACTCGTACGTCAACGTGTTTTAGCAGGCTGTTACTATAAAATTCACGAAAAACTATGAAAAAAAGACATAAGTATCATATTATCATTTCCTCTCCAAATTGGGTTAGTCTTCCCATCAAATACCAGCGTACCCAACCGTCACCTACACTCCACAATACTTCAAGGCCAGAAAAAGTTTTCAATCTTTAAATATCTCTGTTCATATATAGTTGTGATTGAAAAGCAAACCCTCCTCCAATACACCCCTTACTACTTTTACCATTACTGACTAATTCTACTTACGTCTGCTTCCTCATTTCTTCTTGAATAACACTTGTGTTCCCTTCCTTCCAAAACAAAACTACATATTCATTTATGTTTAAAAGTTAACACTTTTTTAGTGAAAGCACCAATCTTTATCTTATTAAAAAAATATGGAGATTTAGGAGTCGTCAACGGCAAGGTCATTAGAAACCTTGCAGGAGAGGAAAAATACAGTTTCGCACAATAGAGAGAAACCGTAAAGCTTCTTCCACATGTATGCGACTCGCCGAATATCTCGAATATACCTACTAAAAACCCACCTGAATTCAACAACTATATATATACAAAGATAAAAGAAAAGGAATCAGTTCCCGAAAACATTATATCATAAATAAGAAAAAAATTTAAAAATTACAATTTTCATTTATGGAAAGGTAAGATAAAAGCAACGAAGACAGAGAAGAAGAAATAAGAATGCAAATTTAAACCCTACCGAAAACATCTACAAAAACATATCTCAAAACATTCAGGACACAAAATGAGAGGGGAAATGAGGGTGCGGAAAGAATGAGGGGTAGGACAAAAAATGAAGAAAATGAAAGATTCCCTAGCCCTAATAGCGTCTGGATCGAAAAAAACAAAAGGTGATCAAAAAAGGTCAGGAAAGAGAAAGGAAGGAGCCTCGCACAAGTGAAAGTAATACCAGACTCAGCTCGGAGCCCCGTGTTTTACAAACACGTACTAACTAGAAGTAATTCCCCCGTGGGGTATTATATTGAGGTGCGGTAGTTGCACCAGAGGTTGTCCGCTAGCGAGAATTTATCCTCAACACCTAGTTACACCATTCGCGGGTAACACTCCATGATTTTCTTTTGGGGGGGGGTCTTCAAGGCTCGTCAACATCGAGGTCATTAGAGCCCATGCAAGTAGGGAAAAATGCACTTTCGCACCATAGAGAAGAGCCGTAGTGACTCTTCCCCGTGTGTGGGACTCGCCGAATATCTCGACCATACCCACTAAAAAACCCTCCTGAAATCAACAAATATCTAAATAGAAAGATGAAAGAAAAGAAAAGAAAACAGAATACCAATACATTATTTCGCAAAAAAGGAAAACAATTTTCTAAATATCATATTTTTGAATTACAGAAACGAACGATGAAAACAAAGAAGACAATAAAGATGAAAAGGGAATGCAAATTTTAAACCCTCCCGAGAACTTGTGGGAGGAGCCCCGATCTACTCATAAAATTCAATAGTTTATTAACATTAACCGTTTCATTCCCGAGAATGGTTGGTAAATCTGCAGCCAGACCAATTTGTCTCCGTATACTTGAGTATCTTCTGCAATCAGTTAGTAGGTGACGCACTGTCAGAGAACAGCTACACTCCTCACAAACGGGTTCATCATCAAGTAGTAAGAGATACCTATGAGTGAGAGGACAATGTCCTATGCGCAGGCGGGTCAGCAAGACCTCGTCGCGCCGGGCTGGCCTACAGGAACTGCTCCATGACTTAACTGAAGATTTGATAAGTCGGAGCATATTTCTTTCAACAGCTAACCACTCATTGCTCCATTCCCTCAGAATCCTTATCTTGACGGAATTTAGGAAATCTAGTTTAGGAATCGTGGAAAAATCCACGCGATTCCTGAGACATGCCGTCTTTGCGGAATCATCTGCTTCCTCATTTCCTCTGATACCCACATGTCCGGGAACCCAGCAAAACATTATGTTCTTTCCAACACTTTGCAGTGAGAAAAGTAGATCCTGGATGTTCTGGATCAGCTTATCAGCTGGATACATATTCTGGATTGCTTGGAGGGCACTCAGTGAATCAGAACAAATCAGGAAATGTGATCCGCGGAAGCACTTTGTAGTTCACAATGCTGGCAATATGGCGTAGTACTCAGCAGTGTAAACACTGCACAAGCCTCCTAGACGGAAGCCATAGGTCTCACGGGGAAAAACCACGGAGCAGCCGACACCATCAGCCTATCCAACTTTATTAAATAGTTGGACACTATCCAACTTCTTTAAATAGTTTGCACGAGCAGAGCTATATACAACGCAGCCATATTCGAGCCGAGATCTTATGAATGCTCGATAAAACTGGTGCAGGGAGTAGCGATCAGCGCCCCATTCCCTGCTACTGAGGCACTTCAATAAATTCAGAGATTTTAATGTTCTTGCTCTTAGGTCTGTTAGATGTTCAATCCAATTCAATCTCTGATCAAAAATCAGACCTAGGAATTTCACAGAAGGATAGAATTTGAGAACGTTGTTTCCCAGGGCGAGGTGAGGTTCTGCCAGAAGGCTCGGTCTCCTACTGAAAAGAACACAGTGTGTTTTCTCAGCAGAGAAACGAAAACCTGTCGTTTTCGACCAGTGGTATAATCTATTAAGGACGAGTTGTATTTGTCGCTCCGCACCTGTGACACTCTGTGATGAACAAAAGATAGCAAAGTTATCGACAAAAAGAGAGTGTAAAACAGGATTCTTCACAGCAGACGTTATGCTGTTTTTGGCCACTGCAAATAAGGTCACACTCAAGACTGAGCCCTGAGGAACACTCCTTGAGGTTGAGAGTTTTTTTGCAGATGTTTAATCCTTCCTTGCGACACGGCCTATGAAGGAAAGATCCCCGCTCTTCGTGAAACAAAACTTTTCACCATCGCGCCAATGGTGGCCGCTGAAATGTGCCCAAAGTATTCGGTGTCCGGGGCAGTACCAGTACCCAGCAAGAGGCCGTGGGCGCGCCAAACCTATACTCAGTCAAAACTGTTTCCCCTGCGGGCGAATACAAATACCGTCTATACAGTAAACCTACAAGAAAGAATTAAATATATATGAATTTAACACAACAGTTGCTAACGAAATTCCAGTTGATTCAATTGTAAAAAAATACACGAGTTATTAAGATAAATACATTATTCTTTAATAATATTTCAGATTTATATTTGTCCAGTCTACTCTATCATAATGATTTAGTTATCAAAAATCATTTTCATGAATTTTTAAAACTTTGATTCTGTATGTTTCTTCGAACTAATTATAATAGTTAAGAGAGCTAGGGAAACTTTCGTTGGTTAAATCATTACGTGAGAGTAGAAGATACTCTCACTATTTCTAATTTGTACGCCGTCTACCCCACACCTTATACCTCATTTTCTGTGGATACAAATGATAGAACACATCATTGTGGATGCCTGATATTATGAGAATTGTTCTGTATCGACACTAGCAAACTACGTAAAAAACAGGGGCCTGCAAATGGTGATAGACCCAACTAGTGCACTTCCCTTCTTACAACACTCGAACCATAGTAAGACAAAGTAGGAAAAGAAATAGAACTAAAACATATTTGCATTTATTTCTTCTGTGTACCGACACAAGTGATAACTTTCGATCAGGTGAAAAAAGTAACGAGTCGGGAATCGAAGTAGGATTCCCGGATTTAATTTCCTGTTTGTCGACATTTTCATCTATCCAAAACTTATCAAATACAACAAGAATGATTCTGTTTAGCTGGGAGTAACCTTCGTATCCCTTTTATATAAACACTTTTAATACGGCGCCAATTTATTTCTAAGACAGGAATTCCCTTTCATAGATCGTCTACTAGATCCTTCATGGATAAGGCGCTGATATCATTTTTAAAACGATTGCGTGTTTAACGAACTACATGTTTAAATCTCATTCAACAGCAATTGAGTTGAAACCATTGGCGGAACGCTGTTATATCAGGTTGTGTGCAGAGCAGTGACTTTCTTCCCCAATATCAAAAATGATGACTACGTCAGAACACGAATATAAATTACCACTATTCACAATATTGTTTCCTTTATGTTTTAAAATCACAATAACCCGATTTCGACCCTATTTTTAAAACTTGTCTCAACAAAGGAAAATGTTAATAATTATTTTTAAACTTTCCGTTTCGTTCATTTAAAATCATACACACACAACGATACCAAAGTTCCATGGCAATCTCAAGTAGTGTTTCTCATTTTCATGAGAATTCAAATATTCTAGGAGCTAGTCTTGTTTTATCTAAACTCATTTCTCATCTTAAAATCACGTTTCGTAACAAATAGGAAATGTTCATGGAGATGAGCATCATCAAAAGAAAAGAAATGTTTAGTTTTTTTAAGGTTAATAAGTATTTAAATCTACAAAAAAAGGTCGTTTAGTGAACCTCAAAATGGTAGCAAATGTTTATTTACATTTGTTTCTCGTCGCACCACAATTATTTTATCTTACAGTAATTATTTAAAAAATGCATTACAAATCATTTTACATCATTGGATCTCCTTTACAGCAAGTATCGAGTATTGACGCGTTAAGTCAATATTCCTCGTATCTTGATACTATAACAGAATTTTTTTGTGACGCTTTACGGCTCGTCGACGTCTAGGTCATTAGAGCCTTAAAAACTGGTACAGGTAGGGAAAATGCAGTTATGCACTAGGGAGAGGCAACATGACCCTCCCTGCGTGTGGAAGTCGCCGAACAACTCAACCATACCCACTACAAACCCTCATAAATTAATACTCAAAATTCAAATATCGACATATCTCAAAACATCACACAAATCATTAGAAAAATAAAATTAAAAAAAAGAAAGAGGAAAATGAAAGATACCCTAACGTCGGGATCGAAAATAATTAGAGGTGACCAAGGAACGTCACGAAAGAGAAAGGAAGGAGTCTCGCACAAGTAAGTGGAAGTAATGTCAGACTCATCTCGGGGCTCCGTGTTCGCGAAACACAACTTATTAGATGTAAGTCCCCTGGGGGCTCAAATAGAGCTTATCAAATCACATCTGAGCATTTACCGCACTATTTCAGTTTTTGTCCAATATGAAAAATTTACACACGTATTTACATCATAAAATAAATCGGAATACATGTGTCCATATACAAACTTCAGATTAAATTACGCGCATTTGAAAGAATATTCATGATTTCTCTTTATTTATTATCGAAATGGAAGTAACTACACAAATAAGGAAAAATACAAATATAAAAACCATTCGTTGTTTTATTATTAAATATAAACAAATATCCAATTTGCTTTCATATCTAGTACTACAGAATTTACAACAGAGAAAATGTAATAAACAAGTATAAATACAGTTCTATCAAAATACATATGTTAGATATTAATTAGCATACATGATGATTCTACTAAATCTCACAAAACATTCCAGATCACAAGAAATACTCCATTATTTAGTAAAATGCGAAAGTATAAAAAAAATTAAAAATAAACTAAATACTAAACAAAATAGTATTTCAGATTTGATTAAGCATTGAAAGTTGCACAGATCGAAGCAATTTGAATTTAGGGTTTTTTAATAAACTCAAAACGTGATAGTATAGTTCTGAGTGGACGTAGTACATTACGAACACCATGCAACCTGCACAAAAATATTTACGGACAAGACTTAAACATGGGATCTAAAAGGTGAATTAACAATAATGCTGCTAAAACATATGAAAATGCCACCCAATTTCTTAAAATCGAACCTCTCAATACAAGCACAGAAACAGCTTACAAAAAAACATTTAGGTCAGGACATTTATGGTTTAGGGCTTTAGGGTTCGTCAACGGCAAGGTCATTAGAGCCCTTGCAGGTGCGGAAAAATGCAGTTCAACAAATATTACACCAGAATTCAACAAATATCTAAATACAAATATGAAAGAAAAGAAACAGTTGCCGAACATATTACATTAAAAAAAATAAAGATAATATAATTTTCAAATTACGGAAAGGATAAAAGGGAAGATGAAAAGAGAATGCAAATTTAAACCCTCCAGAAAACATATAGGAAGAGCCCCCATCTACTCATAAAATTCACGAGTTTATTAACATTATCCGTTTCGTATTCGAGAATTGTTGGTAAATATGCAACCAAAGCAATTTCTCTCCGTAATCTCGTGTATTTTCTGCAATCAGTAAGTAGGAGAGGAACTGTCAAAGAAGAGCTACACTTCTCACAAACATGTGGATCATCAAGTAGTAAGAGATACCTATGAGTGAGAGGACAATGTCCTATGCGCAAGCAGGATAGCAAAGACCTCGTCGGGCCTGGAAGACCTACAGGAACTGCTCCATGATTTAACAGAGGATATACGTCGGAGTACCTTCAACACCTAGCGTCGGGAACGAAAAACATTAGAGGTGACCAAGGACTTTCATACCCTCAACAGCCTAACACTCCATGTTCCATTCACTCAGAATCTTTGTCTTGATGGAATTTAGGTGATCCCTTTTTGGATTCGCAAAGATATCCACACGATTCTTGAAGCATTCCGCTTTTGTGGAAAAGACTGGTTCCTTATTTCCTCTTGTTCCCACGTGTCCGCGAATCCAACAAAACAAAATGTTCTTTCCATAACTTCGAAGCGAGAAACGACATCCTGGATGTTCTGGATCAGCTTAACAGCTGGATACATAGTCTGGGTTGCATGAAGGCTACTTAGACAATCAGATAAAATCAGGAATTTTTATCTGAGGCGCACTCTGTTGATTGCAGTGCTCTCAATATTGCGTAGCACTGAGCAGTGTAAACGCTTCACAGGTCGCCAAGACGGTTGCTACAGGTTTTAAGGGGAAACTCCTCGGAGCAGCCAAAACCATCAGCCAGGTGTATGGACCCAGTGTTTGTCGAATATTAGTGGAAATATACCCTCAGCACCGCAGGAGCAGTGTTCTTTTTTTTGTGGGGATTTAGGGCTCGGAAACAGCGAGGTCATTAGAGCCCTTAAAACTTGTACAGGTAGGGAAAATGCAGTTACGCACTAGGGAGAGCCAACATGACTCTCCCCGCGTGTGGGACTCGCCGAAAGACTCAGCCATACCCACTAAAAACCCTCCTGCATTACAACTCAAAACACAAATTCCAACATATCGCAAAACTTTCCTACAAACATTTAAAAAAAAGAAGAGGAAAATGAAAGATACCCTAGCCCTAATAGTGTCGGGATCGAAAAGAACAAGAAGTGACCAAGGGAGGTCAGAAAAGAGAAAGGAAGGAGCATGGCACAAGTAAGTGGGAGCAATGCCAGACTCAGCTCGCGGCCCCGTGTTCGCCAAACACGTACTTACTAGATGTAAGTCCCCTGGGGGGAGTGTTCTTCTTAACATGATGCTAAAGATCGAAATATTTCATCGGCTTGTGCAGAGAACAAAGTCATAGTAAAACACAGATTAAGGACATTAGGTGTGTGAAAAATCAAGGTTTCCAAAAAATCTTTAGAGCGATTTGTAAAAGGTCCGTTTCCTCTTAGTATTTTGTCATAGAAACGGACGAAAGAAGAGAATGGCAGATATACTGCGTTGTGTACCGGATTCTCGGGTAAAGTAATCACGTGGCAATAGTGTCGTAACAAGAGGCGTTGGCGCCAGAGGTGTAGAGATGGTTCGCCACTCTCGGCACACAATCTCAAAATCGGACAAGTATAGTAAGCTCCCGTAACTAGTCAGATTCCTTAATGGACACTATCCAACTTCTTTAATTAGCTTGCACGACCAGAGCTACATACAACGCACCCTAAATCAAGCCGAGATGTTATGAATGCTCGAAAATTCTAATTCCCTGCTACTCAGGCACTTCAACAGATTCCGAAAATTAAATGTTCTCACTCTTAGGTCTGTGACATGTTCAATCCAATTCAGTCTCCAATCAAAGTTTAGACCTAAGAATTCTACAGGATAGAATTTTAGAACGTTGTTCCGCATGGCGATGTGAGGTTCTGCCAACAAGCTTGGTGAAAGAACACAGCGTGGTTTTTCAGCAGAGAAACAAATGCAGACTCTTAGACCAGTTCTATGATATATTGAGGACGAGTTGGGTTTGTCGGTCCGCACCTGATTCACAAAAGATGGCAAAGTTGTCCACAAAAAGTGTAGGACAAGATCCTTTACAGCGGATATTTTGCTGTTATTAGCCATTGCAAATAAGATCACACTCAGGACTGAGCCCTGAGCAACACCGTTCTCTTAAAGATGCAGATACGAAGTGTCTCGTCCAATTCTGTACCGGAAGGAACGCTGATCCAAAATGGTCTGTAAGATCAGAGGAGGTTGACCACATTATCTCTAATCACCGAGTTGTTTTAAAATGCCATGGCGCCAAGTAGTATCAAGTCTTCGCGATGTCAAAGAATATTCCAAAGGTATGTTGACTTCGAGCAAAGGCATCTTGAATTGCAGTTTCCAGAAGATGAATTACAAGGTGGATTTTCCTCAAACTACACTGAGATCGACTCAGCAAGTTACGCCTATCAAGATACCAGACGAGACGTCGGCTGATAATTCTCTCCAGAGCTTTACCGACGCAATTAGTCAAGCCAATGCTTCGATATATACCGATGGCTGTCTTTTCCTTTCCAGGTTTTAATAGAGGGTTGTTGTTCCTTTCATCCAGGAACTAGGGAATACTCCCTCGGGCCATGAAAGATTAAAGATACCCAGAAGGTATTCATTCGATTCTAGAGTGAATTGTCTGAGCATTTCATAGTGAATAGAATCAGGACCAGGAGTAGTGTAAGCTGTCGCTAGAGCTGAATCAAGTTTCGACATTGAGAGGGCAGTTATATGGTTCATAATTTGAGGAACGAAAGTCAAAGGAGTGTATCTCTCCTTATTTTCTTTTTCCTCGCGAAATCAGGATCGCAGTAAGCAAAGTATTCAGTCATAACTGTTGCAATTTCACTGTAGCCTGACCCTGATATTTGAGTCCAGATAATGGGACTCGAAAGTACCTTCCAGATGTCTTTAGGATAAACTCCCATACTTCATTAGACGATGTTGTTCTCTTAATGGTATTTAGAAACTCTTTCCAGGAGAATAATCTGTATTATTTGATGATTCTGCGCGCTTTTCGTCAGGCATTCCCATATGCAGCAAGGTTTCCCGCATATGGACTACCCTTAAATTTCCGCAATGCTCTTCGCCTCGCCCGAATGGCGGACCGACATGTGCCGTTCCATCAGGACACTTGAGGTCTTCGCAGAAACATGCATGTTTTCGGAATAGATTCTTCACCCGCGTGATGAATCACCTCGGTCAGATGGTCGACCATACCTTGGACATTTCCCGTTAGACTTTTTGAGAATCCATTTCTGTGGCTTGCATTCGGGAATAGTTTCACATTCCTGCAGGGACGAGATAAGATGTGTTCGCTATTATGCAGACCATCATCTGCCTTCCATTGGGAGATATCAGCAACTTAAGAACAGCAAGTGAATAGATCTCTTGCAGTCCTCGTGGCAAACGCAATGTAGGTCAACCCTCGGTGTTCATTAAACATAAATCTTCACATCAAAGATACAATTTAGCAGTCGACCCCTCGCTCGACGAACCTCACAATACACTGTGGGCGTTAAATCTTCGAAGAGGAGGAGGAATGTTCGAGGTAGCTGGTGAATTAAATCCGAGGGAAATATCCGAGAAATCTTCTTTTTTTTCTTCTTTCTGGGGCATTAGGGCTCGTCAACATCAAAGGTCATTAGAGCCCTGAAAACTTGTACAGGTACGGAAAATGCAGTCACGCACTAGGGAGAGCCAACATGACTCTCCCCGCGTGTGGGACTCGCCGAATGACTCAGCCATACCCACTAAAAACCCTCCTGAATTACAACTCAAAACTCAAATCCCAATATATCNAAAGAAGAGGAAAGAGGAAAATGAAAGATACCCTAGCCCTAATAGCGTCGGGATCGAAAAGAACAAGAGGTGACCTAGGAAGGTCAGAAAAGAGAAAGGAAGGAGCATGACACAAGTAAGTGGAAGCTATGCCATACTCAGCTCGGGGCCCCGTGTTCGCCAAACACGTACTTACTAGATGTAAGCCCCCTGGGGGGGCCGAGAAATCTCCAGTGGGAGGAAGATATATTCAATGCACGGTCATATTTGGTATGCTGTAAATTGTGATTGCTATAGTCTGTATTTGAGTCGTAGGAGAACGTGTGAGAAAAGGGTAGTGTTTCTGTGGTGTCGTCATATCTGANCGTGTGAGAAAAGGGTAGTGTTTCTGTGGTGTCGTCATATCTGAGCTTTAGTAGTCCTGCAGTGAGGGTGAGTATTCTGGTAAAAAGTTTGTTTCTTGCAGTCAAATGCTAATCGTATTACAACGCGCAAAGAGCTGTAACTCTTCACGTTGAGTTCTATAGCCATTAAGGTTTTACTAAAGTATGGAGGGCATTACTAATAGAAACCTCTTGAGTCAGACTCCTGAATGAGTATTTCTGCGTCACCGTCAGACAATGCACAATCCGACTAGGAGGAACGAAGAACAAAGACGTTCTTTTTACGTTGTTTTTACGATTTTTTGGACGAAGTTGATATTGTTTCCAAAGAATCAACAAGGTTGAAGGGTTTTGCTTTGTAACCCTGCTTTGTTTATGTGTATCTTGCGATTTACCGTGGTAGGTTTCACACAACTGGACGTTTTCTGTGAAGTAGATTAACGGGGTGTTGATGGAGATTTCGGCTTAACGGGAACGGCTTGAACATCTTTCTTCCCGCATTTGCACAGTCATGAGCAACTGACGTAGTAAACACGACAGTAAAATCAGCTTTCTTGTGGGGCTTTTCGGCTCGTAAACATCGAGGTAATTAGAGCCATAAAATTCTGTACAGGTACGGAAAATCCAATTACACACTAACGAGAGTAAACATGACTTCCCGCGTGTGGGACTCGCCGAATGATTCAACCATACCCACTTAAAAAACCTCCTGAATTAAAATATATCAAAACATCAAAACATTACGAAAAAAATGAAAGATACCCTAGTCCTCGCAACCCACTAGCGTCTGGATCGAAAAGTTCTTTTTTTGGGGGTGGGGGGCTTTAGAATTCGTCAACATCGAGGTCATTAGAGCCCATGCAAGTAGGGAAAAATGCAGTTTCGCACCATAGAGACGAGCCGTAATGACTCTTCCCCGTGTGTGGGACTCGTCGAATATCTCGACCATACCCACTAAAAAACCCTCCTGAAATCAACAAATATCTAAATAGAAAGATGAAAGAAAAGAAAACAGAGTATCAATACATTATTTCACAAAAAAGGAAAACTATTCTTAAATATTATATTTTCGAAATACAGAAACGAACGATGAAATCAAAGAAGACAGTAAAGATGAAAAGGAAATGCAAATTTTAAACTTTTTTTTTT
>NNCF01127835.1:587333-624963 GCA_002313205.1 Laupala kohalensis | reverse complement strand
AAGAAGAAAATGAAAGATACCCTAGCCCTAATAGCGTCGGGATCGAAAAGAACAAGAGGTGACCAAGGGAGGTCAGAAAAGAGAAAGGAAGGAGCATAGCACAAGTAAGTGGAAGCAATGCCAGACTCAGCTCGCGGCCCCGTGTTCGCCAAACACACTTACTAGATGAACGTTCCCTGGGGAAATAAGGAAACTAAAAGATACCGTAGCTCTAATAGCGTCGGGATAGAAAAGAAAAAGAGGTGACCAAGGGAGGTCTGGAAAGCGAAATGAAGGAGCTTAGTAGACGTCAGTGGAAGTAGTACTGCACAGACTCAGCTCCGGGCCCTGTGTTTGCCAAACATGTACTCACTAGATGTAAGTCCCTTGGCGGGAAAATCGGCTTGAACAGAAACATTGTTTATTATTACACGACTCTACGCTGCCGTGGAGTAACGTAGAAAATACAGGTTGTAAAGCTTTGTATATCTCCCGAGTGTCACCGTACGGGATCTTCTCCGTAGTCTTCATCTCCTGCACTTTCTTGTCTTCCAGAAATGCGACAGACTTCCTACTCCATACCGGGTGACTGTCTGTGAAATTAAAGCACTTACTTCATAGGCACCGGGCATGGAACGCCGGGGACGTGTTCCTCTTTCCCGCACTTTTCACACGTAACACGGCCCTTACAAGATGTCGTTGTACGTCCAAATCTCTGGCATTTGAAACACCATAGAGGATTTGGAATAAAGGATCGCACCGGTAGGTAAAGGGATCTAACTTTGAAATCCTTTGATTGTTGAGAGCAGGCAAATGTCATGATGAAGAAACTCGTCGTCTGCGGAACACCATTAACCTTTCTCATGATTTGACTGATCTCAACTACGTCGTCAACCTTCCATTCTGTTAAATGTTCTGCAGTTGACATAACCATTATGTCCCTGCAAGATACTACTTTTTGCTGCGATTAAATGCAGCATTGAGTTCGCACTTTACAGGGAACTCTTTCAGCTGTTCACAGTAAAGTAGTTTTAAGGCTTGCTTTCTTGCTTTTTTTGCTTTAAGCAGCATCGTTCCGTTTTTCTACCAGTTTCCGACCACCCTCCGTGATGAAACGCGCCACAGGCATCGCAAATTGTGGGCGCGGTATTTATTCGTGAAATGGGATATGAACGATATCGGTAATATGATCTACTAGGTCTTGGTTCAAACAGTCCTGAAAAGAAGCTTCCTACAATTACCAGGCTGGAGTCTAACGCATGACGTCACCGGCCTCGTAGGACGGCCGGCCAAAGAGAATTCCAAAGAGCTAACACGTTCATATGTTTAGTCGTCAATATCACAGAACATACAAAATATAGCGTGACCATAAGAAACAAATAATTACTTTAAGTTCAGATTTATGTCACACGAAGAATATGAATGCGTAAGCAATACATTCGCAGAAATAATGTTAACGCAATTAATCAAGCCGCCAACGGTAAACTGTTGCCACTTGATGCACGTTTGATTCGTGTAATTGTGGAAGCCAATTCGTCTCCGACATTCACCGCTCTTTTTCGAATATACGACCTTGGTTATGTTGTTTTGATATGTGGGATCAAAGCACGAAAGAGGTTGAATACTGAACCGATACATTTCATTCAACCACCGTACCGCCAGAAGTGAAGACCAGTGATGAATTTCAAATTCTTCTCATGGACAATTGTCGTAATCTACTATACGTAATATTACAAATATAATAAAATAAATCTAATTGCCAATTAAGTTTAAGTACCTCTTACATAATTACGTAACTAATTACAGTATTTAATTTACTATGGTTAAGCGACTGCCCTGTCCTGTTACTTACAATAATGTAATTCTTCTTCCATTTTCATCAGAATATTACTTTTGAGTTGCTTATATACCTGTTTATCTTCTTGCATTTTTGTCAATACTGCAACCGACTTAAACAATACAAGTATCATTGTACCACTGGTTTGTATATAAAAATTTATACGCAATTGTTTTTCGCCGCACGGTGCTAATGTTAATTGCTTCCTCTTATCAATCGATGAACACATTATACTAAACAGTACGAGAACGACTGGTAAGATGTAGCGTGGCCAGGAGGTAAATTGAATAGCCTGGTTTTACCGAGTGCGTGCCCTATTTTTCAGCACCATTTCATATGAACGTCATGGCATAGCATGGCATGTCTACGAGGTAGAGTCAAAACGTTCCAAGAATTGGTTATTAAAAATTTATTTTAAGTATATTTAATACTTTTTCGTTCTTTTCCTTAAAAATACTTTCTCATTCTATATCTTCACACTTATCTCACCGTTCATAAATTTGTTGCAAACATTTCTGAAAGACGTTTCGCGAAAGTTCTATCAGTATCTTCGTCGCATTTTCCATTACGTCTGACGAACCAGCAAAAGATTATGACATTTAATGTCATTTTTAGCCGTGGAAACACGTAAAAATTCGATGGTGCAAGATCGCGAGAATATGGAGGGTGATCCTGAGTGGTAACATAGTCCTTGGCATAGTACTGTTTCACCATTAGGGATCAGGTTTTGTCATGCAACAAAAGTCTATCATACCCTGTCCACTTTTCAGGTCGTTTTCGTCGAATTGCGTCTCGTAACCGTTTAAAGACCAGTGTACAATTCTTTGTTGGCTGCTTTCCCTTCAGGAATAAATACATAATGAATCAAGTCCTGGTAATCAAAGAACCCCTCCAACATTACTTTACCCCGGCTTCTCTCAGAGCTAATTTTTTTCTTGGTGATGTTTTAGACTTCCCTTCACAAGACTACCGTTCTGTCTGAGAATCCTAAAGAAAGCACCAAGTTTCATCACCTTTTAAATTTTGCGCAGGAAGCAGTGATCTGTGTCAGCCATTTTAATCAACTCCCCAGACATGCTCACTCCCACTTCATTTTGCTCAGGAAATATTTCTTAACCACGTAGGAAAAATTTTTCGTGGGGATTTAGGGCTCGTCAACAACGTCATTTAAGCCCTAATTTGTGGAAAAACTAGGCATGATCAAATCATTATAAAGAATGATGTGAAAATTTCCATGTGAAATAAAAATTTCGGAGGAAATATGGTCGATGGTTGTTCGCCTGCCCGTACGCACAATACGTCGAACGCGCTCAACATTCTCATCCTTTTTACTTGAAGGGGGGAACATTACGGCTCGCCGACATCGAATCATAAGATTCCTAAAATGTTTGTACCAGCAAGGAATGCTGTTACACACAAAAAAGAGAGACATAACCATCCCCGTGTGTGGCATTCGTCGAATGACTCAACCAAAGCGACTAAAAACCTCCAGAAACACCATAAGCCAAAACATAAAAAGACAGGACAACAAAACAATAGTTTCCTAGAAAATATATAAAACGAAAACAAAAAAGATAAAAATTAGAGAGAGCAAATGTAAAGTTAAAGATAAAAGGGTGAAAAGATGAATTTAAATCCAAAACCTCTCGAACACTTAAGGTAGAAGACCCGATTCGTTTATTGATCTGAGTAATGACATACAAATAAAGATCAAAGAAGGGGCCAATTCCCACGGAGCAAATAAAAATGACAAATCTAATTCATTCATTTTGTCCTAGCACAACGTCCAAACTGTTGGGTAGATTGTGTATCCGTCGGCAGGTAGTATATTTGAGACACTCCAAAAAAGTTCCACAATTTAAGTGTTTTATTGCAAGTCTCGCAGATGAGAGAAGATTAACCGTAAGTGTTTTATTGCAAGTCTCGCAGATTAGAAAAGATCATGAGTAAAACAGGAATGGCCATTACGAGGACGTGTGAGGAACACTCCTTCACGTATGTTCACATGATATTAAGACTACCAGGTCTTAAGAACGTCCTCCACAATCCTCAGCTTAAACGTGCAATTTGTCAATCGGTTTGCCGTGTCTTCAAAAGAGACGATCTTTTGACAACATTTGAATCTCATGTAGGAACAGTTCAAAGGTCAGGGACAGTCCTCCGTGTCCCCCGTTTCGCAGCATAATCAGATTCTCCGTTACCCAAAATACCCATGAGCCCAGGACACCAACAAAGGACTATTTCAAAATGTTGAACTACCAAAAGGCTTATTAGATTCTGAATTGTGAGTGTAAGGATGTNAAGGCTTATTAGATTCCGAATTGTGAGTGTAAGGATGACAGAAATGTACAGTGAACACACTAACCACAGAGCTCTAATAGTCACCGCACAGAACCACACGCCGAATTGAAGACAGTTGAATGAACTTCAGAGCCTCAAGAATTGCAAATTATTCAGCCGTGTGCAATCTGCATAAGGAATGGAAGCGCAAAGTACGAATGGCAATATGGCAGCGGAAAGCAGCATCAACAGAATCACTCATAGCTGATACAACAGTGTATATGAACATATGATCCAAGTAAGTTTTCAGGCTCTGCAGGTAAACAGCAGCAGAAGTGTCTTGCATTGAAAGTTGAGACAGCCGAAAGTCGATGGTTGGATACGGTCTTGTTGGCCATACGGCTCGTCGACATCAAGGTCATTGGAGCTCTAAAAACTTGTACAGGTAGGGAAAATACAGTAACGCACTAGAGAGAACCAACATGACATTCCACGCGTGTGGGACTCGCCGGACGAATCAACCATACCCACTAAAAACCTTCCTGAATTACAACATACCAAAACATATCACAAAACCAAAAATCACATTTAGGACAAAAAATGAGTAGTGGACAATAAAATGAGGAAAATGAAGGATACACTAGCACTCGCAAGCCACTAGCGTTCGGATCGAAAAGAAAGAGACGTGACCAAGGAGGGTAGGGAAGAGAAAGGAAGGAGCCTTGAAGTAATGCCAGACTCAGCACGGGGCCCCGTTTGCCAAACACGTATTTAACAATATAAGTCCCCTGGGGGGTGTGGTTTCCCTGTGTGATTGCGCCAAATTAGTCTGCGATCGAATGTGACTCGCAGGAATTTTGCGGAGTAAACGAAAGAGAGACGTTTGCATCCAAGAAAAATATCTGGATCTTTATGGAGATGATACATCCCAGAGAAATGCATACAGCATGACTTGGATAAAGAAAAACTGAAGCCGGTAGACATGCTCCACTCGTGTGAACGGTTTAAAACCAATTGCAATTGTCTCTCGATGACAGAGATGCTGCAAGACGAACAACACATTTTTGTAGGGTTTTATGGCTCGTCGATATCATTAGAGCCTAAAATTCTGTACAGGTGGGGAAAATGCAGTTACGCACTAAGGAGAGCCAACATGACTCAAGTGTCGGACTTGCCGAATGACTCAACAAACCCACTAAAAACCGTCCTGAATTACAATATATCAAAACATATCTCAAAACATAGATCAAAACATTGAGGACAAAAAATGAGGGACAAAAGAAATGGGGAAAAATTAGGAGGGGGGCTAAAATTAGGAAAATGAAAATTACCCTAAACTTAATGGCGTCGGGATCGAAAAGAACAAGATGTGACCAAGGGAGGTCACGAAAGAGAAAGGTAGGAGTCCAGAACAAATAAGTGGAAGTAATGCCAAACTTAGGTTGTGGCCCCGTGTTTGCCATACACGTACTTACTATATGTACGTCCCCTGGGTAAGTATAGTACGTCCCCTGGGTAAGTCCCCTGGGTATAGTAAGTACTTACTATATGTACTTACTATATACACGTCTTACTATATGTACGTGCTTACATCTAATACGAACAATAGATGGCAAAGTCGTGAACGAAGAGAGGCGCATGTACCGGTTCTCGAACCAGTAACAACACAAAGCTATTTATGGCTCCGGCAAAAAGAGTAACGCTTAAGATTGAGCCCTGTGGGACACCGNATACACATCTGGACACCGTTTTTCCAAGGATGATGCGATGATAAATAAGTTCCCAAGTGAAAGGGTAGTGTCGAGAAGGGAAGCTCTCCAGGAACAGAGGACAACCCCGGAAGCCCCACGAGTGCGATAAGCGTAGGGTTCCGTACCAGCAAATTGAGTCTTAAGCTTTTTCCAAGTAAAAAAAGATGGCAACAGGTGTTCCCTTAATACAAACGCAGATGAGATGTAGATGTCAACGCAAAAAAGTGATCTAGCGTTGACCGCCGTTTTCTAAAGCCACATTGGATATTGGTCAGGTTTCGCGATTCCAGACACCAAACAAGGCGACAATTGATCATTCTTTCTAAAAATTTGCAAACGCAGCTTTTTAGAGAAATCGGTCGAAAGTGAGACGGAATAGAATGATCTTATCCCTCCTTCGAAAGGGGAATCATTACGACCTCACGCCGTTGTGCAGGGAAGGTAGGCTCATTCCAAATACAATTAAATAACTTCAGAAGGTATGTTATTCCTATATCTGGAAAATGTTTTAGCATCGCGTTAAGTATTTGATTACGAACAGGGGCTGTATCTTTCAAAGACGCGAGAGCAGAGTTCAGTTCCGTCATAGAGAGAGGAATGTTATATTCTTCGTCTCTTCAACTGGAGATATCCAGGCGACACATTTCCGCGTTAATTTTCTGTTGTCGAAAAGCAGCTGGAAAACCGGAATAGTTACAAAATCTTTCGTACTGCGATGCAAGATCGGGTGAAGTTTCGAGATGTCCATTTACACTGAGACCAGGGATGGAAAAAGAAAAACTTTAAATATTGTACTTTAAATATTGCGAACTTTCTGCCATACGATTGAGAGTACGACTTGTAAGATATTTCTTTGTGGGACTCTAAGGCTCAAGTCGACATCAAAAGTCATTGGAGCCCTAAAAATTTGTACAGGTAGGGAAAATGCAGTTACGCACTATGGAGATCCCACATGACTCCCTGTGTGTGGGACTCGCCGAATGACTCGACCATACCCAGTAATAACCCTCCTGATTTACAACATACCAAAACATATCTCAAAACCAAATATCAAAACATCTAATAAGCGGAGGGAAAATATGAGGGGTAGAACAAAAAATTAGATGAAAAAATAACGAAAATGAAAGATACCCTAGCCCTAATTTTTTTTTTGGTTTGCGCTTCAAGGCTCGTCAACATCAAGGTCATTAAGCCCATGCAAGTAGGGAAAATGCAGTTTCGCACCATAGAGAAGAGCCGTAGTCACTCTTCCCCGTGTGTGGGACTCGCCGAATATCTCGACCATACCCACTAAAAAACCCTCCTGTAATCAACAAATATTTAAATAGAAAGATGAAAGAAAAGAAAAATGTTACCCAATACATTATATCACAAAAAAGCAATACAATATTTTTAATATTATATTTTCTAATTACAGAAACGAACGATGAAAACAAAGACAGTAAAAATTAAAAGGGAATGCAAATTTTAAACCCTCCCGAGAACTTGTGCGAGGAGCCCCAATCTACTCATAAAATTCAATAGTTTGTTAACATTAACCGTTTCATTTCCGAGACTTGTTGATAAATCTGCAGACAGGCCAATTCGTCTTCGTATACTTGAGTATCTTCTGCAATCAGTTAGTAGGTGACGCACTGTCAGAGAACAGCTACACTCCTCACAAACAGGTTCATCATAAAGTAGTAAGAGATACCTATGAGAGAGTGGACAATGTCCTATGCGAGGGCGGGTCAGCAAGACCTCGTCGCGACGGGCTGGCCTACAGGAACTGCTCGATAACTTAACAGAAGATTTGATAAGTCGGAGCTTATTCCTTTCAACAGCTAACCACTCATTGCTCCATTCACTCAGAATCCTCAACTTGACGGAATTTAGGAGATCTCGTTTTGGAATCGTGGAGAAATCCACGCGATTCCTGAGGCATGCCGTCTTTGCGGAATCGTCTGCCTCCTCATTTCCTCTGATACCCACGTGTCCGGGAACCCAGCAAAACATTATGTTCTTTCCATCACTTTGCAGTGAGAAAAGTACATCCTGGATGTTCTGGATCAGCTTATCAGCTGGATACATGTTCTGGATTGCTTGAAGGGCACTCAGCGAATCAGAACAAATCAGGAAATGTGATCCGCGGGAGCACTTTTTTGTTCGCAATGCTCTTAATATGCCGTAGCACTCAGCAGTGTAAACACTGCACAAGTCGCCTAGACGGTAGCCACAGGTCTCACGGGGAAACACCACGGAGCACCCGACACAATCAGTCTGCATCGACCCGTCGGTAAACACAGGGATACGGACCCGGTGTTTGTAGAGGATTAGCTGAAAGTATACCCTCAACATCGGAGCTGGAGTGTTCTTCTTGTCATGATGCAGAAGATCGAAAATAATCTTCGGCTTGTGCAAAGCCCAAGGGGGAGACTTACTAAAACCTTGATGTAAGACATTAGGTGTGCGTATATTTAAGGTTTCCAAAATTTGTTTGGAGCGATATCCAAAAGGTTTGGTTGCTCTCAGTCTGTTGTTGTAGAAACGGATGGAAGAAGAGGATGGATGAAAAACCGCGTTGTGCACCAGATTGTCGGGTAAAGTTTGCAAGTGGCAAAAGTGTCGTAGCATGAGGATTTGCCGCCGGAGGGAAAGAGATGGTTCGCCACTCTCGACATACAAACTCGGAATGGGACTAGTGCGGTATGCTCCCGTAACTAGTCGAATTCCGGCATGGTGGACACTATCCAACTTCTTTAAATAGCTTGCACGAGCAGAGCTATATACAACGCAGCCATAATCGAGCCGAGATCTTATGAATGCTCGATAAAACTGGTGCAGGGAGTAGCGATCAGCGCCCCATTCCCTGCTACTGAGGCACTTCAATAAATTCAGAGATTTTAATGTTCTTGCTCTTAGGTCTGTTAGATGTTCAATCCAATTCAATCTCTGATCAAAAATCAGACCTAGGAATTTCACAAAAGGATAGAATTTGAGAACGTTGTTTCCCAGGGCGAGGTGAGGTTCTGCCAGAAGGCTTGGTCTCCTACTGAAAAGAACACAGCGTGTTTTCTCAGCAGAGAAACGAAAACCTGTCGTTTTCGACCAGTGGTATAATCTATTAAGGACGAGTTGGATTTGTCGCTCCGCACCTGTGACACTCTGTGATGAACAAAAGATAGCAAAGTCATCGACAAAAAGAGAGTGTAAAACAGGATTCTTTACAGCAGACGTTATGCTGTTTATGGCCACTGCAAAAAGGGTCACACTCAAGACTGAGCCCTGAGGAACACCGTTCTCCTGAAGAAGGAGATCCGAGGTGTCTCTTCCAATTCTATAGCGGAAGAAACGCTGATCCAAAAAGGACATGAGCATCAGAGGAAGACGTCCTCTAAATCCCCAGGCATACAGTTGTTGTAAAATGCCATGACGCCAAGTAGTATCGTAAGCCTTCTCGATGTCAAAGAATATTCCAATGAGATGTTGTCTTCGGACGAAAGCATCTTGAATTGCTGATTCCAGGAGAAGTAAGTTGTCCAAGGTGGAATGGAACTTTCTGAAACCGCACTGAGATCGACTCAGCAAGTCATGCCGTTCAAGATACCAGACGAGACGTCGGTTGATAATTCTCTCCAGAGTTTTACCAACACAACTCGTCAAGGCAATGCTTCGATAACTACCAATGTTCGTTTTGTCCTTACCAGGTTTTAGTAAAGGGAGAAGCGTTGCTTCCTTCCAGGAATTAGGGAATACTCCTTCGGACCATGAAAGATTAAAGATATCCAGAAGGTACTCTTTCGATTCGAGACTTAGTTGTCTCAGCATTTCATAATGAATTGAATCGGGGCCAGGAGCAGTGTTGTGGGCTGTCGCTAGAGCTGACTCAAGTTCCCACAGAGAGAAGGAAGAGTTGTAGGGTTCCCAGTTGGTGGAACGAAAGTCAAAAGATGTGCTCTCTGCTGTTTCCCTTTCTCTCGCGAAATCAGGATCGCAGTTTGCTGTAGATGTTAGGTCAGCAAAATATTCAGCCATTGCTGTTGCCATTTCTCTGTTGTTGGTGAGAACCCGACCCTGATAATTGAGTCCAGATATTGGGACTCGAGAATACCTTCCGGATATCTTTCGGATTGACTCCCATACTTTAGTGGACGATGTTCTCGTAATGGTGCTTAGAAACTCTTTGCAGGAGGTGGATCTGGATTCGCTGATAGTTCTGCGCGCTTTTGCTCTAGCAATCCGATATGCGGCAAGGTTTTCCGGAGATGGACTAGCTTTAAATCTGCGGAAGAATTTCTCTGAAGACAGAGAACGGTACTGTGTTCAATTAGCCTTGATGAGAATCCATTTCTGTGGCTTGCTTTCGGGAATAGTCGCACGTTCCAGCAACGACAACCAGATAGGATGTTTGGTCGCTACCATGCAGATCATCTTTTACCTTCCATTGAAAGATATCAGCAAGTTCAGGAGAGCAAATTGATAGGTTTATAGCAGTCCATGACGTAGTGGCAAATGTAAAGTGGGTCATCTCCCCGGTGTTCATTAGGCATAAATCATCTCCCTCAAACAGACGATTCAGAAGTCGGCCCCTGGGGCAATCGATTGACGAGCCCCACAGTACACTGTGGGCGGTGAAATCTCCAAGGAGGAGGAATGGTCCAGGGAGCTGATGAATTAAATGTCTGAGGGAGGTCTCCGAAAAATCTCGTGTCGGAGGAACTCCACCTTATGCTCGATCTCCCGTGGTGTCGTCATATCTGAATCTGCTGTATCCTCGCAGGGAGGGTGAGTGTTCTGGTGAAAGGTGTATCTCTTGTAGGCAGATACATATCGGATTACGACGCGCTAATAGTTGTAACTCTTCACGTTAAGTTCTATAGCCATTAAGGTTCCACTGAAGTATGGAAGCCATTAGTGTTTGGAGCCTCCGGGGTCAGGTTCGTGAACGTCTATTTCCGCGTCACCATCGGACAATACACGTTCTGACTCCGAGGAAGAAAGCACAGAGACTTTCTTTTTACGTCTGTGCGATTTTTTGCTTGGTATTGTACTTGATTTCAAAATGTTTACAGGATTCAGAGGTTTAGCTCTAGAACCAAGCTTTGTATTTGTTTGTGTCTTTGTTGCAGGTTTAGTACTACTTGTTATTTTTGTAGTCGATGGACGAGCTGTTGGTGTTGTTTTGTTTTTTTCGGGAAGGGTTGAGTCATTTTTCTTGCCGCATTTGCACTGACATGTGCACGACGTTGTCGTAGACACGTCAGTGAAATCGGCCTGAACAGATACGGTTTTCATCTGTTTTGGAGTCTTGGCTGCGGTGGAGTAACTAGTAGAAAATACATGGTGTAGTGCCCTGTATTTCTTCCGCGCTTCACCGTACGGGATCTTCTCCGTAGTTTTAATTTCCTGCACTTGTTTTTCTTCGAGAAAGGCGACAGTGTACTGACCATACGTATTTTCTTTTAGATTTTACAGCGACAAGCTCGCTGCGCTCCTTAAATTTCATCCTTTATAAATAAACTTTGCCGAAAATGCAGTTGAAAACTTATGACCACGTGGGAGATAATAAACTAAGCTACTCTCCGGAAACAAGCAAGGGACCATCCCAGCAATTCCAATCAAGGGCCCAAGGGCAGTGGTGGATTTAATACTTTTATTTTAACAAATCAATTCAATGCGTACTGTTATCAAATTATTATTACAAAATGAATCGTATATATAATATGCAGTCAAAATTCAAGATTAAAAATAACAGAAGTGTTACATAATATTCCCGCTTACGGGAAAATCCGTTACTACACGGAGGAAAACCGGAGGGTTGCATTCTCTTTTCAATTAACGGACCCCAAAAATGCTCAAACGTAATACATATTACTGTATAAAACAAAAATGTCTTTTTAACCTATTATGATTATCACTACAGATATGTTTTGAGCATTCAGAGCTTCAGGTCGTTGAGAAAGTAAAACCTAATTCTAATGCATTTCGCCACAACATCGAAAACCCTAAGGAAATCGCACTTATATTCTTATGTTCTGTTTAGCAAGTCATACCACTATAATCGAAGTACCCACAATAGATAATATTGATAGAATAGCCCTTTCATTATTAGCTATTCCTCAATTATTCTTTTCAATAAATATTACTCTTTGTTATACGAGTTGAATTCATTTATTCTCGTGAAAAACTGAAATATTCGTGAAAAATCATTACATATGCATTCCCATTCAAAAGAAGTCTTTTGAAAATTGTTGAAAAATGTGTAATACAAAATAATCGTCTTCTCACTTTCAGTCACGTATTTCATTTTATGTCAGCTTTTCATTCTTCTATAAATATCATTATAATAATTTCCTTCACTTCAGATTTCCAAAACTGCTCCTGCTTCGTATATTCCTGAATGATTTTGAACGACAAATGATTCTGAAAAATATGAAATAGTCAACTGATATGGGAGGGGAGCGGTGATAAACTAAACCGTCTCTACTGAGCTTTCAAGCAAAATATCACTTACACGGATGAAACGCAGAAATATTACAATTTATAAACTAATTGTATTTTGTAGTGGTTTCCGGAAAATTTTCGCAGTTTGTGATCTTCACATTGCAAATTAAACCCTTTCTAGCAAAGCCCCTTCAAACCATCAATGTTTGTTATAACCAGCCAGCTATTCTACGCTGAAAGACTAGAAGAAACTGTTCCACGGTATAGGCCGGTTAACTCGACCTCGGAATAGACCGGTAAACCTGCGGTCGGGTTGATCCTAGGTCGGTTAAGAGGGATTTTACATTAATTTAATTCCTGTCGATGCTCTTATTTCCACTATTCGCATCTCAACTGAATGCAAAAAAGAGAGAACATACTCCTTTGTAAGTCATGACGACAACTCGTGTTTGAGTCAAACGGAAATCATGTAAACAAATTATCGATTGCTTTTTACAACATGAGTTGAATAGGAATGTCTCTTACCCAAACTTGAGTTGGAGCCAGTGAGATATTCAAGTTGTTCACGTTTTCAAATAAAAAGTGATCTCGCTCTCATTGTACAAACTTGGTACAAAGCCCGCATTCATGATACAAAGGGTTGGTACAGAACACTATCATTTATTGCAAAGGAATGTATGGGCGGCGCAAGCGAGGTGAGGTACAAACACAAGAAATAAGAAACGAAAGGAAAGACAAATTGCTTATTGACTGTGTCGCTGACAAATGCATGTTTAAAATAACTGTCCATAATTGCGTCCACCAACTGACGCATGCTTCACAGCGTTGGTGGAGCGATTGGCGTACACATTCAAAGACATCAGGTATTTCACGTAGACGCGCACCAGCTACGAATATTCGAGCAACGAGATCCTCATCTGAATAAAGTAGATCGCATAAAAAAGACTCTTCAGATGTCTCCCTAAAAAGTAATCAACCAATAACACCATTTCTCTTTCCTTTCTTGTATTTCCGGTATTTGCGCCTCACAGCTTCACTTGCACACAAACAATAAATTATTGTTACAGTATCCTGTACCAAGCATTTAAGATTGTACCATAAATATGGGACCACACTGTAGTTCTACAGCTCTGACACTTGACTAAAGTCTGCATGCACAGGCATTAAGATGTTGGGTATAGATTCTAGTGCATTCCATTCGTAAATATAGAATGGTTCACGCCCGATGTCAATGTGTGACCAGATCTGCAAAGGCGGCGGCACCGTTTACTTGGGTTCGCAGCCATCCAATACTTTCCAGTATCTGATATTTGAATTTCATTGCCAATGGCCTCACTACTTGCCAATACTTGCCAACGCTATAACTCTGTGCCCCGTGCTTTTTTTACAGCTCTGTGACTTTCCTCTGCTCAATCTTTTTGCCGCTCAGCCATGCTAAATTGGGTTGCTATATAATATAAATCACTCATGACGATCAGAAATTCTAAATAAAACTCTTAAACCTTTCGTTTTACCTAACTTTTCGACTTGGTTCCATGCAAATCGTCTCATTGTAAACATTGACAAAACAGTGTCTATGTCATTTCACAATAGTATCACAAAAACTTTACCCCAGGTTTGTCTTTCTTTAAACGGAACACAAATAAAAACTGTTACGAATACAAAATTCTTAGGTCTCCATATTCAAGACAACCTCCAATGGAATTGTCACGTTGACAATCTTAATTCCCAATTAAGCAAATTATGTTAAGCATTCCGAATCTTAGTTAACGCAGTTAGTCCACGTATTTCCCGTTGCATATATTTTGCAAACTCCCATTTACGTTACAGCATTACCTTCTAGGGTAATTCCGGTCAGAGCATTCAAAATTTCAAAATTCAGAAGAGGAGAGTTCGGATAATTTGTAAATCTCACCCCCGAAACTCTTGTAAACCGTTATTAAAGGAATTAAATATCTTAACACTTTCCTTCATTTATACTTATGAAACGGTCGTGTTTGTTAAGACCGAATTACTGAAGTGCCACCATTGCTTCATACGAAACAGTCTCGTTCACGAACATAATACTCGCAATAGGAATAATATTCATCGCCCTAGTGTCAACCACTCTTTGCCAAAAGGGACCATATCACTCGGGAATCGGTCTATATAATTCCCTTCCCAAGAATATAAAAGATATTGTGAAACACAATCTCTTCAAATCCGCGGTTAAAAACTACCTCCTGTACCAGTGCTTCTACAATGTAAAAGAATTTATTGATTTTAGTAAAAGTTAAATCCGTCTTGTACTTTATCACGCCATCGCTGTAGTACTTTTTAAACAACTTATATAAATTTTTAAAAAACTATTTTCTTGCATGATTGTGTTGTCTTATGACTCATTAATTTAATTTTATGGTGTACTCAACTTTGGCACGGTTGTATACATAAATTCTGTAGCCCCATCCTGGCCCGGGTTTTTCTCCGTTTTTCCTTCGGGTAGAGGCGGATTTCTCTAGGCTTTGTCTACGGGCGTGTTTATTGTAACAATACATCGTGAATTTAGTGTTATTTCAATTCTTATGATTTTTAAAACACTATACTCAATTCTTATGATTTTTAAAATAATCGATAATTCGATAATATTTTGTACATGTAATTTTTTTAAATCGATAGTTCGATAATATTTTGTACACGTAAATTTTTTGCGTTAAATTACAAACATATTGACATTCCATTAGTATTATAACTCGCAGCTAACTTTTTATCTTATCTAGGAATTTTTGCTGAAATTTTTGAATCCGCTTCTGCCTTAGGTCACTTGATCGGAATTGATGGGATGGTCCCTTAGTTAGTAAATTAGTTTATTGTCCTCCTCATGGTCATACGCAGTTTGTAACTGCTTTTTTGACAATAAATGTATTATAAACAGTATAAGAGGCACAACACGCTTTTCACAATTTACAACTCGTATTTCAAATTGCTGAAATTTACAAAAATTGTGTGCACATGGGGGAAAGTGGCTCACAACTAACTAAATTGGAGAGAGTTAAATGGAGTGGTAAAATATCAAATCCAACTCTTCAACAATTTATAAGCGTTATAGGTACATTACATTTTTGTATTAATTTTTACTAATTATTGATTCAATACAATATATTAATTCTTCATCGAGTGAGCGTTAACTTTTGTTTACTCGAGATAGTTGTGTACAGTCTACTTGAAGCACCCCCCACCTTCCACCTTCCAAAACTGACAGGAAAAAAGTACCCATTTACGACAGTCAAATGCCTTAATAGTCAAATCACTACAAAAAAGTTCAAGTGAAAAACTTTCCGAATACCGAGTACACGACGTGTTTATTGAAGAAGTCTGCATAATAATTAAAAAGTACATATAATAGTATTTTGTATACATACAACAGTTTAAGTGTAACGATTTAATATATACGATATAATACTCTGATTTGTAGATTAAATAATGGTTTCATCGGGACGCTCCGAACTTGGTTTCAATGTGCCAGGTACTAACACAAATATTTAATAATTATTCAATATTAAGATTATATTTATCAACGATTCCTATTCCCCGATTATAATTACATGAATTCACCCAGCAATGCCCGGGGTTTTGCTTCCCGCAATTTCACGTAGATACGAGTATTGATCGATATCTCTACTGAAGCTGTGCCCCTGCTTACCCCAAAGCCTTGGCGACGACTACGCAGAATTAACTGCTATTACAGTAGAACTCTTCACAGGTCTGGCCAACTACCCGCATTTTGGTTTATCCGAGGTCCCCGTGAAAAATCTAATGTCGTCCAAAGCTCATAAGGTTATCTCGAATTAACGAACAAGTGAGACGTCATTGAAACTCACTTTATTGTACTTCATGTACTCGAACATACATTAACGAAACACGAAAATATTAATTTAAAGATCAATAGACATATTTACATATTTATTCATTGAGATATAGAATCCGAAGACAGAGGGGAATGAAACTGACGAATAAACCCGCTTCCCCGTTCTCCCCCCGCAACAAAAAAAAATAAAATTGCACACGTAACGTCGCGACACCCCGTTTTAATAATAATAATAATAAATTCATTGTCAAAAAAGCAGTACAAACTGCGTATGACCATGTGGAGGACAATAACCTAATTTACTCTCCGGAATCAAGCAAGGGACCATCCCATCAATTCCGATCAAGGGCCCTAAGGCAGAGGTGGATTCATAAAATTAAGCAAAAATTCCTAGAAGAGATGAAAAGTTAGCTACGAGTTATATTACTAATAGAATGTCAATATGTTTGTAATTTAACGCAAAAAATTTACATGTACAAATTATTTACTTTCGAGAACTTTCCAGCGAGGGTCCGTCAAACAATGTTTGAGTCTCTACCTGCAAACTATTATCCGCTGAAAGAGAAAAACAAAGTTTACACTCGATTGACTGATTAATTCGAGGACTGGTTTATTCGAGACCGGTTGAGAGGGGTTGTATGGTATCCCCATTTAGCTTAAACGCAAAAGACTTGCCCTCCGAGCATGAGAGACACAAGAAACTTGTGAAACTAAGTCTACAAATATATTGCAAGATTCGACGGGGCATTGTTTTCAACGCCATCCCTCAGGTGTATGAACATATCAGTGTTGAATGTATGTATAACGTCCAGGATTGACTCCTTGGTACACGGGCATTTCTATTCAGGAGAAATCCCACGTTATGTTTATTATTTTTATTATACAAAAATAACAATACTTTTTCTAATATACACAACACAAGACACACTTTCTGAATCATTGAGTTTAAGGTTTTACGCACGTTGAGAACGTGAGAACATTTAAGATCTTAAACCCTCGCCATATTTCATTCCAGCAACAACCGAGTCAACTATATCGATGGGACGAAATACAGTTTAAATGTTAAGTCTCGGCTTGCTTGGTGTTGAAAACCCAAGTTTCGGTACAAATTCACTCTTTATTAATGCTCTGAAGACATTGCAAGATGTTCGAAACGTAGGTTTTCAACACCTCGTCATGGATATTCCCAGGAAGCCTAGACTCATCTGAATCCGACCGCCAAAGCCTTCGCTCCCACGGTTTAAATAAGCTCCACTTGTTTCCAACGTTATCGCTAATCAAAATTAATACTTTTCGTTCTTAAAACACTCAACTTGATAAAGTATTCAACATTAAAACTTTCTCTATTTATTTAAATTACGAACGTTGGTGAATTAAACATTATCGGGCACAGGAGAACTACGAAATATTACTACGAGAGCTATTCGCCCCCTCCTCCCGCCAATACTACCAATGATTACAAGACTTTCATGTCCGTACAACTCACCTCGTGTCGGTGAAAATAAAACAATGAAAAAAAAATTGTTAATTATTAGGAATATCTTAGAAGTAAAATTTTCTATGGAGGACGAAACAAATTAGCGACAGGTGTAATCGAGTTACTACAATTTCATCCTACCACTACAATTGGATACTTATCAGTAGAAAGGTAAGTACCAAATTTGTTAACGCAAAAATATTTTTAAAAAACTATTTATACTACACATTTTTATTTCTTAATTTTTCAAAGATAGGAGCAAACAGATACAAAAGGAAAGTTTCGTGATAACTATAAAACAAAAGTGGAACAGAAAACAAAAACATTTTGTTGTTTTTACGTAACAGTGAAAAGTGCTAAGTCCGATCTCATTATCACGCAGATATGTACTTTCTATAGAGCTACCTGTAATGACCTTTATGCTGTGTCTTAGGTAAATAAGGGATCATAGACTGTAGATCTTTTAGGTCGTAATCGACTTAACTTACAAGATACTCGAAACATCGTAGACTGTATGTCTCTCACACGCTTCCATTTCTTGAGTACCCAAATTTTACGACTAGATCAAAGTTTACAATATGATACTTTTATCTCTGCACATCCCAAGTTCATAGAATTCCTTCACTCCTACCAAATCAAATCCATTGCATACAAAACGAATGGCACATTGAACCTCTCTAATGAAATCGGACAGGGTCTTGTCACTACTGCCAATTTGTTTTTATGTTTTTTTTTGTTTTTTTGTGGGGCTTTACGGCTCATGACGACATCAAAGGTCATTGGAGCCCTTAAAACTTGTACAGGTAGGGAAAATGCAGTTACGCACTAGGGAGAGCCAACATGACTCTCCGCGTGTGTGGGACTCGTCGAATGATTCAACCCTACCCACTAAAAACCCTCCTGAATTACAACTCAAAACTCAAATCCTAACATATCTCACGACCTTACTAAAAACATTTTTTAAAAAAAGAAGAGGAAAGAGGAAAATGAAAGATACCCTAGCCCTAATAGCGTCGGGATCGAAAAGAACAAGAAGTGACCAAGGAAGGTCAGAAAAGAGAAAGGAAGGAGCATGGCACCTTTAAATCACCGGGGGACCGTAATTTTTTTATTCATTTATGTCGATGAATATGGTAAGTCTATTTATACATTCATCCTCTTCTAACATTTTTACTAAAAATAGCAGCTGAATAACAGAGAAGCGAATAAAACTGCTAAGTTTGCTGCTTAACTGACAACCCGCTGCATCATGGAAAGAGTCAATCACGACATATTTGTTAAGAATCCGAAAACTCATTCGCCACCAACAGCTCACCAAGCTGAGTAAACCGGTGTTTTTCGAGACATCTGATTTAAAATCTTCAATTGAAAAAAGGTTTTTTAATAAATACAATAAAAACGTTAAACACTCGAAGAAAGTATAATCAGGCAGATCATGTTGACAAAAATAAATGAAAATAGAACATTCTCGGCGGGGAATCGAATCCGTACCTACTCCGTACGAAATGTACATATTCGAGGACAAAAGGCAAATGGTTATTTTCTATTTACTCTCTGTATGTGTTCTACCGGGTAAATACATCCCATTTCCATAAAATTTGGAATCATTCCTTAAACCCGGACACTTACACAAAATTATATACGGGCAACGTAAATTGCACAGTTACCAAGATAGCAAAATAGTTACGTATGCAAATATCAATCGTTATATTAATAGTTACACAGCAGTGTAACTGAGCAAGTAAACCATGGGTTGAATCCCTTTACGAAAAATATTTTTTAAGTTCATTTTATCAACNGTGCTTTACGGCTCGTCGACATCGAGGTGATTAGAGCCCTAAAATTCTGTACAGGTAGGGAAAATGCAGTTACGCACTAAGGAGAGCCAACATGCCTCTCCCCGCGTACGCGACTCGCCGAATGACTCAACCATACCCACTAAAAACCTTCCTGAATTACAACATACCAAACCATATCTCAAAACATACATCAAAACATTGAGGACAAAAAATGAGGGGAGGACAAAAATTTCATCAGTACTAGGAACCCAGAACCCGTAACCGTAGAGCTTACTGTGACGCACAGATTTGCAGCGGATGCGAATGTACTTGCGCACGGTATTTATGGATTAACCCTATCGTTGTCGCGCGTTATCTGTTTTTTTTCTAAATGTTTTCATGGAAACAAGCGTGCGTTCAGATTAGTACTGGACGATTCAGATTAGAAATAAGACGATCCAGGTTAGTGATCAGACAATGTTCAGATAAGTAATAAACTTAGCCCACTGGTTGAGTAGTCCCTGTCCCATGAGGTTTTATTTGAATTCTGCAACTATGTATAGATGGTGTTAGTACGGAGGAAGGTTAGTACGTATAATTTACTCGTCGTGTATCCCTTCAATACTATTTTGTTTGTTTTCTGTATATTTTGCATAACTTTTTTTTGTGTATTAATATACAATGCTGTTTACTGTAGATGATTGTAACGCGGTCTAAGAAAATTAATTTCATTCAGCAACTATGTTTACTGGATGACACGCGCCGTCCACTCGACTTCTGTAAGTGCTTCAATGTCATTACAAATTATGTTATATTAACTATATATAAACTATAACTCCGTTGTACAAATTGAATTTATATATAGAAAGAAGTTATTTATGTGGTACAAAAAGTACTAAGGAATATTCATTAACATTGCTATATTAAAAACGGATGGCATGTCATCCTCACGTGAGCGACCAATCTCACGACGGAGATGTAGGCGCGACCAATGCAAGGTTAAATATGAAATTTTAGAGCAAATTCTCGCCGATACCAATCTCTGGAATGTTCTGCGAATATGCATACGAGAGGATAGATGTGATTTTGTGCATCTTACTATCAAAGTTTCGAGGGAATTGACGACTCTTACCATGAACTCCATTACATTCAGACATGCAACTTTACCGAAAATAATTCAATATGGCTGCTTAACACAAATTGCAAATTTCTACGAAACAAATCTTCCAAACTCCATCGCGTGATAGGTATCTTTTCTTCCCAGGAGTAACTACAGATGAATTTTCGTCTGCGGAGTAACCATTTCCTCGTCCGCAAACAACAAACTGAGACCAGATATTTTTCGTTCCACACGCTCAATGCATAAAGAATAGCGTCAACAAAAGAGCAAGTTAACTCAATTCCGATGTCGGCCATCATTTAATTTTGAATGTCCCGCCAATAAGAGAGAAAACTTATCATTACACATATGGACGATGGAGAAGTAACAGCGTTGGCTACACTGTATACAAGCCCAGAACCAACACCAAGCCAGTTAGACTGGCAAAAATAATCAATAATTTATTGTCAAGAGAGCAGTTACAAGCTGCCTATGGCCATGTTGATGACAATAATCTTATTTACTTTTACTACTTTGCAATAGACTAAAAACACACGTTCCCGTTCGTTTTTTCTTAGGTTAAATTTTCCTCGAGTTAAGTACCAAGACATAGGGTAATTCATACTCGCTATGCAGGAGAGGCTTATCAAAAGTCCATTGCGGGAAATACGTTACATAGATAAAAGAACGATAGAAAGTCGTTAGAATACGAAGAAGTTCTACGAACTAATGCATTCATTGTGTGTGTGGTGCTTTACGGCTCATCGACATCGAGGTCATTAGAGCCCTAAAACTTTGTACAGGTAGGGAAAATGCAGTTACGAACTAGGGACAGCCAAGATGACTCTCCCCGCGTGTGGGATTCGCCGAATGACTCAACCATACCCACCAAATAACCCTCTTGAAGTACAGTATATCCAAAAATAATTTTAAAAAATTATTTAAACCAAAAACAAGGGAGAAAATTAATCTTGAAGAGAGAAGAAAGTTAATTCAAAGTAAAAGAGGAAAACATTTAAATCCAAACACTCCCGAGAACTTGTTAGACGAACTTAGTTTCATTTTTTTTGGGGGGGGACGGATTTAAGGGCTCGTCAACAACGTAATTAGAGCCCATGAAGGTAGGGAAAAATGCAGTTTCGTACCATACATAAGAGCCGTAGTGACTCTTCCACGTGCGTGGGACTCGCCGAAAATTTCGACCATACCAACTAATAAACTTCGGCTTGTGCAATGCCCAAGGAGGAGACTTACTAAAATTGTGGTGTAAGAGACTTACTAAAATCTTGGTGTAAGACATTAGGTGTGCGTATATTTAAGGTTTCCAAAATTTGTTTGGAGCGATATCCAAAGGGTTTGGTTGCTCTCAGTCTGCTGTTGTAGAAACGCATGGAAGAAGACGAAGGATGAAAAACTGCGTTGTGCACCAGATTCTCGGGTAAAGTTTGCAAGTGGCAAAAATGTCGTAGAATGAGGATTTGCCGCCGGAGGGAAAGAGATGGTTCGCCACTCTCGACATACAAACTCGGAATGGAACTAGTGCGGTATGCTCCCGTAACTAGTCGAATTCCTGCATGGTGGACACTATCCAACTTCTTGCACGAGCAGAGCTACATACAACGCACCCATAATGGAGCCGAGATCTTATGAATGCTCCATAAAACTAGTGCAAGGAGGACCGATCAGCGCCCCATTCCCTGCTACTCAGGCACTTCAATAAATTCAGAGACTTTAATGTTCTTGCTCTTAGGTCTGTCAGATGTTCAATCCCATTCAGTCTCGGATCAACGATTATACCTAAGAATTTCACAAAAGGATAGAATTTGAGAACGTTGTTCCCCAGGAAGAGGTGGGGTTCTGCCAGAAAGCTTGGTCTCAACTGAAAAGAACACAGCGTGTTTTCTCAGCAGAGAAACGAAAACTTGTCGTTTTCTTCTTTTTTTTGTGGGGCTTTAGGGCTCGTCAACATCGAAGGTCATTAGAGCCCATGCAAGTAGGGACAAATGCAGTTTCGCACCATAGAGAAGAGCCGTAATGACTCTTCCCCGTGTGTGGGACTCGCCGAATATCTCGACCATACCCACTAAAAAACCCTCCTGAAATCAAAAAAATATCAAAATAGAAAGATGAAAGAAAAGACAATAAAAATACATTATCACAAAAAAAGGGAAAACAATTTTTAAATGTTAAATTTTCGAATTACAGAAACGAACGATGAAAACAAAGAAGACAGTAAAGATGAAAAGGGAATGCAAATTTTAAACCCTCCCGAGAACTTGTGGGAGGAGCCCCGATCTACTCATAAAATTCAATAGTTTGTTAACATTAACCGTTTCATTTCCGAGAACTGTTGGTAAATCTGCAGCCAGACCAATTTGTCTCCTTATACTTGAGTATCTTCTGCAATCAGTTAGTAGGTGACGCACTGTCAGAGAACAGCAACACTCCTCACAAACGGGATCATCATCAAGTAGTAAGAGATACCTACGAGTGAGAGGACAATGTCCTATGCGCAGGGGGTCAGCAAGACCTCGTCGCGCCGGGCTGGCCTACAGGAACTGCTCCATGACTTAACTGAAGATTTGATAAGTCGGAGCATATTCCTTTCAACAGCTAACCACTCATTGCTCCATTCACTCAAAATCGTCAACTTGATGGAATTGAGATCTCGTTTTGGAATCGTGGAGAAATCCACGCGAGTCTTAAGGCATGCCGTCTTTGCGGAAACGTCTGCTTCCTCATTTCGTCTGATTCCCGTGTCCGGGAACCCAGCAAAACATTATGTTCTTTCCATCACTTTGCAGTTAGAAAAGTACATCCTGGATGTTCTGGATCAGCTTATCAGCTGGATACATATTCTGGATTGCCTGGAGGGCACTCAGCGAATCAGAACAAATCAGGAAATGTGATTCGCGGGAGCACTTTGTTGATCGCTATGCTCTTAATATGGCGTAACACTCAGCTGTGTTAACACTGCACAAGTCGCTTAGACGGTAGCCATAGGTCTCACGTACGGGATCTTGTATTTTTTTTCTCTACGAGAAAGGCGACACACTCCCTGCTCCACACCGTGTGGCTGCCTGTGCAATTAATACACTTAGCCCCGGGCATGAGACGCTGGGTTCGTGTGCTTCCTTCCCGCATTTACCATTAACCTTCCTCATGATCTGACTGACCTAAAGTACGTGGTCAGCCTCCCATTCCGCAACTGGGTCTTCAGTTGACATATCCATAATATCCCTGCAACTTACGACCCCCATGCTGAGATTAGGCGCAGCATGGAGCTCGCACGTCACAGGGAACTCTCCCAGCATTTCACACTTTAACAGTGTTAGGGCCTGTTTGTTGGAGTTGGTTTCCAACAACATGGTATCATTCCGTAACCTTTTGATATTCTTCAATGTACCACATATTCTTTGAAGTCGTTTGTAAATGTAAAAGGTGGAAACTTTTTCCAATGTTCCTTCCTTTCTTTTCATTACGATAAAAACATTCTTGTAAGGAATGCTCTGTAACTTTTCCTTTGTATCTTGTGAAGCGGGAGGGCTGGCAACCCTCGGCCGCTTCGAAGATCCTGAGGCGTAATACTTACCCTGCGGCGCGCCCACTCCGCAAGGCAGGGGAACAGATGTATCTGTCATTGTGTCCCACGAGTGCGAAGGAAATAAATGTCCGGTGACGTGGAGCCCCCGCATCACGTCACTAAGCCTTGCTCAACTGAGGTGCGGCAGTTGCACCAGAGGTTGATACGCTAGAGAGTGTTTGTCCTCAACACCCATTCACCTCATCGGCGCGTAACACACCTTGAGGTTGAGGGTTTTTTTATAGAGGTTTAATCCTTCCTCGCGACCCGGCCAATGAAGGCAAGATCTCCGCCCTTCAAAACATGCAACTTTCCACCATCGCGCCAATGGTGGTCGCTGAAGCATGTCCAAAGCTTACGGTGTCCGAGGACTGGTGGCGCAGTACCAGTCCCCAGCTCGGGGCCGTGGGTTCGCCAAGCCCATACTCACGCGAAACTGAGTTCCCTGCGGGGGAAAGAAGAAAAAAGAGAAGAAGAAGAAAGAGAAGAAGAGGAAAATGAAAGATACCCTAGCTCTAATAGCGTCGGGATCGAAAGGAACAAGAGGTGACCAAGGGAGGTCAGTATAGATAAAGGAAGGAGCATGGCACAAGCAAGTGGAAGCAGTGCCAGACTCAGCTCGGGGCCCCGTGTTCGCCAAACACGTACTTACTAGATGTAAGCCCCCTGGGGGGAGGGGAAGAAGAAGAAATAGAGGAAAGAGAAGAAGAGGAAAATGAAAGATACCCTAGCTCTAATAGCGTCGGGATCGAAAGGAACAAGAGGTGACCAAGGGAGGTCAGTATAGATAAAGGAAGGAGCATGGCACAAGTAAGTGGAAGCAATGCCAGACTCAGCTCGGGGCCCCGTGTTCGCCAAACACGTACTTACTAGATGTAAGCCCCCTGGGGGAAGAGGAAAATGAAAGATACCCTAGCCCTAATAGCGTCGGGATCGAAAAGAACAAGAGGTGACCAAGGGAGGTCAGAAAAGAGAAAGGAAGGAGCATGGCACAAGTAAGTGGGAGCAATGCCAGACTCAGCTCGCGGCCCCGTGTTCGCCAAACACGTACTTACCAGATGTAAAACCCCCGGGGGGGGACCTACCATTGTTATTCAACTTGGAATGATCCACGGGACTGAGAGATGATATTTGATATACTTTCCGGAATAACGTAGTGGTAGCGCGCAAAGCTGATTGTCACCAGTTCGATTCCTCGATCCCGTGTCCAATTTTCATTAAATATAACATAATCAATCTCTTACATGGCGGTGTGGGTAATCACAACTGAAGACACTTTTGGAAAATTCGTATCATTTTTCTTATTTCAAAGTCGCATGTCAATGAAGGGAGTAACAAAATAATACTTTCAACAACTTATACAATTTCGACTCGTTTAGAAATAGATCTAGGGAACACTTACAGCGAATATTGCAAAAGAATTGCAGGCGTTAGGGGTCTGATCCCATTCCATTTGAAGCCATTAACTACGCGACACCATCCAATGCTGTGTCCTTCATAACTATGTAAAGAAAACGAGATGGCTACATTTTTTAAGAATCGTTGATTTCAAGAACGTAAGTTTAACCGACTAGTGCGTAACAAGATATTCTGTACTTTTTGTAAGCGCCGTCAGACGCGGATACGGCCGTAGCGCACCGTTCATATTCCTTCGCCGACCAGCCAAGTGTATTACTACTAGAAGATTTGGAACAAGATTTTTCATCAATTTAAAGTGATATTTATTTATTTATTTTTTTGTGGGGTTTTAGGGCTCGTCAACAGCAAGGTCATTGGAGTCCTTGCAGGTGGGGAAAAATGCAGTTTCGCACCATAAAGAAGAGCCGTAAAGACTCTTCCCCGTGTGTGGGACTCGCCGAATATCACGACCATACCCAATAAAAAAACCCTTGAATTTAACAAATATCTAAATACAAAGATGAGACAAAAGGAAAGGAGACAGTTGTCGAACACATTATATCATAAAAAAGAAAAAAATATCTTAAAATTTTAATTTTCAAATTACGGGAATGTACGATAAAACGAAGGAAGACAGGGAAAAAAGAAAACAAGAATGCAAATTTAAACCCTCCCGAAAACTTGTGGGAGGAGCCCCAGTCTACTCATAAAATTCAATAGTTTATAAACATCATCCGTTTTATTTCCGAGATTTGTTGGTAAATCTGCAGCCAGACCAATTTGTCTCCGTATAGTGATATTTAGGATTCATATTATTATGGTTACCATGTTGAAACGTCCTGAAGTGTTCTTATGCAAATTTGATTCGGTATTTCATTCCCCATTTTTCTCACATCGGAAATGCCAAACGTTAATTACGAATGTATAAGAAAAAGATATAGACTGCTGCAATATTACAACATATAAATCAAGAAATCTAAAACAACGAGAAAGACTAATTTCTTAGGAATACTCAGAGCGTAGAAAGAGTAAATTCTCCAGAATCGCGTTACTCTATTGGAAGTTCAAATGGACTACGATAGCGGTACCCAGGCCGTCAGAAGGACAGATAGTATGGTTTTGCAAGTTCATACAAAATTTTACCCTCACTCAGAAAGTAATATCTATTGTTTGTTTTTACTTAGAACGCAAAAAGGTATTGTGCTAAATCATAATTAATATTTTTTTAGTAGTTGTGCTAAAATTGGAAGACTACATGAATTGTTTTAGACATTAGATAATGTCTATATTACAAATTAAGAAAAAATATTGTGTCGTAACAATTTTTGCAAAAACCATTCAAGCTACATTATTTTTTATCTTCACGTGTAATCCAAAAAAACTGCAAAAAATAAATTTTAAGTTTTTTAACTCAATCAAAATGTCTTTATTCTACAAAATTGTGATCTTATACACTAAATGAATTTTGCAAAAATGGTGACGACATATATTTTCTTCCTCAATACGCCTTGGTATAAACATTATCTATTGATGTCTAAACAATTCAAGTAAATTAGTTTATTGTCTTCCATGTGGTCATTTGCAGTTTGTAACTGCTTTTTTGACAATAAAGTTTATTATAATGTCTTCCAAATTTTAGCACAAATACTAAAAAATGTTCATTAGAACATACAAAAACTTTCTGCTTCTTAGGTAAAAATAAAGAAAAGAAATTGAGTTAGAGTAAATTTTTTTCAAGGACTTGAAGGAAATACCATCTGACTTGAGGCCATTTCATACTGTACATCCACACACGGACGCCATTCCAAACTGGCCGCCGATACAAATCACGTATTTTTTCTATTAGGGCTTTATGGCTCGCCAACTTCTAGGTCATAGGAGCCCTAACATCACATGGCTAGAGAAACATTACACCAGACACATCTACATAAGTGCTCTTCAAGATGGTAATTGCAAGTCTGCTAGCGTGTGCTATGATATGGTTTACTGCTCGTTTAGTCGCTCACTGCTCTATGGCAGCCACGCGTGGCCCGTGCCTCTGAGGTGTGAACTATCACATTTCATTGCGTAGCGAGAGAGTTGAGTTTAGGATACCAATCCCGAGAGACATGCCACGTCCACGATTTTTTTTTTTTTTTTTTTTTGTGAGGTTTTACGGCTCGTCGACATCGAGGTCATGAGAGACCTCAAATTCTTTACAGGTAGAGAAAATGCAGTTACGCACTAAGGAGAGCGAACATGGCTTTCCCCGCGTGTAGGACTCGCCGAATGACTCAACCATACCCACTAAAAACCCTCTTGAATTACAACATATCAAAACATATATCAAAAACATTACAAAAAATGATGAAAATTAAATATACCCTAGCCCTAATAGCGTCGGGATCGAAAACATCATGAGGTGAACCAACAACACCCATTCCCTCCGACACGGGTCGCCATGCACAACAATTACATGGTTGAGCGATCACAGCACAGAGAAGACCAGTAAAGAAGATAAAAGCGATAAAAGTGAAAAACTAGGAAAATAGGAGAATAGAAAAGTAAAAGAAAGGAATACTTGAGAGGCTTCTCCGTATCCCAACGTCAGAACGCGGACAGAGTTACTTCGACGGCTATTATTCTTGCCTAAATCCAAAAACGCACATGTATACGTATGTATTAGTCAGTAATGTATAGGTGCTAAAATAAAACACACTTTTTTCCAAAATAAATCTTATATTTCCTTTAAATTCAACATTTGTGGATTTACTCTTATATCTTTTTTTTTTTTTTTTGTGGGGCTTTAGGGCTCGTCAACATCAAAGGTCATTAGAGCCCTGAAAACTTGTACAGGTAGGGAAAATGCAGTTACGCACTAGGGAGAGCCAACATGACTCTCCCCGCGTGTGGGACTCGCCGAATGACTCAGCCATACCCACTAAAAACCCTCCTGAAATACAACTCAAAACTCAAATCCCGCCATATCTCATGACTTTACTAAATAACATTTTAAAAAAGAAGAAGAAGAGGAAAGAAGAAAATGAACGATACCCTAACCTTCGCAACCTAGTAGCGTCGGGATCGAAAAAACAAGAGGTGACCAAGGGAGGTCAGAAAAGAGAAAGGAAGGAGCATGGCACAAGCATGTGGAAGCAATGCCATACTCAGCTCGGGGCCCCGTGTTTGCCAAACACGTACTTACTAGATGTTAGTCCCCTGGGGGGTACTCTTATATCAATGTCTTATATCAATATATTGATATAAGGCAATAAATGCACAGAAATGTTGAATTTAAAGGAAATACTTGAAAAAAAAATTTACACTTTTATATTAGAATACAATTTTCGTAAACTGAAATGAAAGATATAATGATAAAATACATACGAGGACAGCAAACGCACTGCAGAAACGAAAATACATCAATTTTTGTATACAACGAAATTTCATTTACGTAACACTTTTCCGATATTTATAAGACTGATATATCTCTGTTTTGTAATAATATTCTAAATATTTATTTTACTTTCAAATAAAAAACTATAATAAATTCATCTAGCGACTTTGAGCGTAAATAGAGCACTGGAAGGCGACCACCAAAATATAAGAGGACCACGCCAGAAAATTTTTATCTCTATACTGCAGACGTAGAATCGTATATGAGAAAGTATGTGCAATTGTTTTGCACCACTAGTTTATTTTGCCCAATCTGTATCGGAGCCCCTCCTCCATTAGTCGCATGGTGTCACTTTCATGAGATTGAAGGTTATTCGCATGACTTAGGAGGTTTAAGGCAACGTCTAGGTCATCAGTGCCGTTGCAGGTGGGAAAAAAATGCAGTTTGGCACCATAGGGAAGAGCCCACCCCATGTGGGTAAGTGTTGAATAATCATACTGCCATGTCAAATGAAGCTATGTAGCCGATAACATGAAATAAGTTTAAAAAAATAAATTGCTTTTTCATACCCGAACAGCTAACGCAAGTAAACGGAATCTGACGTCTGAAGTTGACTACATGTTCATCAACATTAAATGCTAACTTGGAATTACGAGCATAAATTACGTGGAAATAAATATTATTTAACTCTTGAAACATGTAATGTTGTTTCACGTCAGCTCGCTAGCAATTAACTAGCTTCTATGACGAAGTAGTATTAGAGACGAAACGTAATTTAATTTTTGTGTTTAGAATCCAAATTATTTTCTCGAAATGGGGCACACGTATTTTACTTCATTAATTTGAGTCAAAATTTAAAACTATCTGGTTTATACAAAATTATAACATGTTTCTGTTTCCGTTTTCTTGTAAACATATTTTGTGTTTATATTTCTGTTTATATCATGATTCATTTGTCCTGTTATGTTTATTGTTATTTATTTGATCACCTGACGACGGCGTAAATCCACGTTGAAAGGAAGTGAGTTCTTAACAAATAATAAGATTATTATTAGTCAAAAAAAATGTCACAAGTTTTTAATTATTTATTTAATTACTTACCACAACAACCAAAGACCGTAGTGGACAAATAAATTCACGTTCGAAAAAATGATATAATTTACAAAAATATTAAAAAATAAAACACAAGTGCATCAAATCTTCATTTGAAATATAACAGCGTTCACAGTACACTGTTCACATTTTCTACAAACTTTAAAGATAAAATCGTAGAAATAAAGCTCACCAGAAACCAAAATTCTGTTAAATTTGAGGTCAATTTCCGAGGGAGGTGAGTACTTATAGGACAACGTTTCGAGACTCGGAAGAAAAAAACCCTTTTCCTCAGTATGTTAGTCGTAAATCCATACTGATCTACAAATGTGTAACGCCAAAGCGTGTGTTTGCTATCTGATCACACACAAACCACTGAACCGCCGTTGATGAAATTTCGCAAGGAGATAGTTTAGATGTTCAGGATAAACATGAATGAACATAGGTTAACTTTCATTCATTTTTTAAATATGTGATAAGAGAAATAGAAATGGTTTGACAATAATGTCGATAAAAATCGGGAAAAAATAGATTTATTTGCTTTCGCTGCCTAAACGGTTAGAGACAGGTGACAACTATGAATAACAATATGGTTTGCCTCAAAGAGTTCTACAAAAAAAGTCCGCGACAGCTTATGTCTATCTACTACATTAATCAAGATTATCGATAAAACGTTATTAAAAACAGAAGTGTCAAAATAATTCGATTAATGAGAGTAATTTAAGAAGGAAAAAATCAATCATAAACAAATTTAATAGATTTTAATTTTTTTATTGGGGCTTTACGACTCGCCGACATCGAGGTCATTAGCGCCCTAACATTTCGTACAGGTAGGGAAAACGCTGTTTCGAACTAGGGAGAGCAAAGACGACTCTCCCCGCGTGTGGGACTCGCCGAATGACTCGACCATACCCACAAAAACCCTCCTGAAATATATGTCCAAACATGTAAAGACAGGAAAAGAGAGACAACAAATGCCTAAAACATTATAAAAACACAAGATGTAAATAAACAGTTTTGTTTGTCACTCGCTGGAGGCTGCTTAGTTTTAAACGTTTTCAATCAATTATAATGTGATCACGGCATTCTTCTGGGTGCGACAGAATAAATTTTATTCCTTAATAATGTGTCTGGTTGTTTTTAACCAAGTTGTCGAAAAATAATAATAATTATATTTTGCACGTAGAAGTTTCAAATGTATGTTACAAACACGACATTGATCATTCGCTGAATCAGAATTATTTTTGTTACTCTTATTTATGTTATAAAAATAATTAACTCGTCGAATCTGCAAACAACATAAAATATTACACTTTTTGAAACATTTTAGGTTTTTAAAAATTAATATTTATTCATGAAACCAAATTTTCCACTTGTGTGTATGTAAAACTAAATTTCAAATCGAATGGAGTTAACAGCTTTTTAAGTTATGTCTTCTGGACTCTCCACAGCTATCACAAGTCGGGTGTCTATTAAAAATATCCGATAGTAGTTCGGTGTACTTTTCAAAATATATTTTAAAAGCAATTTAAATGAATTGTTTTCAAAAATTGAAAGATTTTCGATTGTATTATTCGCTACTCAAATCTTCTAAAATTGTGCCATACATTTTTTTCAAATCGGAAACATTTATACGTTTATCTTAAGAATTTTAACAAAAGAAGTGCTTTAAAACAAGATTTTCACGAATAATAATTGAATGAATTCCCGGGAATTCCCCCCTGAACCTCACTGTGGTGGGGGGAATACCATAACCTCCTCCCAGAGGGCCTGCACAACAGGTTGGGCCTGGGGGCCAACATAACCTTAATCCGACCCTGTTCCACGTTTTGAAAAATATATTTCTTCCCTCATTCAACTGAAGTACTAATGTCAAAAGTCATTTTCAATCCTGTGTAACAACATTTACTGCCATGATAAAACGAAGTCTGTCTTGTGTGATTTTGATACAAAAAGGGCGAATTGCATCCATGACATTTCCTTCATTTTGGTTTTAACTGACTCGTCTTAAGAAGAAAAGAGTATGTCTCCACTGTTTGTTGGATACAAAATATTACATTTCTGAAGTGTACATTTCCAAGGAATTAAATGATTTAACTTCAGTATTTGTATCCTAACAGCTTATTGCTTCTGATGGAAGAAGTTTTCTTCTTAATTGTGAAACTCTAATGTGACCACGTTGATTACATACTTCAATAGACTTTTACAATGTTATTAACAAGCTTTAAGTTATCTGTTAGGTGAAACAAAATAGTTTAAAACAGAAATTTTAAAAGTGGCAGTCAAGTTCGAAAGTATGAGATCGGATCACGGTATATGGATAAGGCCCAAATTTACATAAACTTTGATGTATAACATTCAAAAATAAAAACTCGTTATAAATAAATCTCTATGTTCAGAAACTTAAGAAGCGTTTTATAGAAATATTTCGTAAGTATATGTTTTTTCCGAATTCTAGACATACAAACAATGTGGACCACCACCATCTAGATCCACTTAAGTCCAAAAAAATTAGATATAGGGTTATGTTTACAAATAAACTTTCTAAATTCCGTTGAAATCGTTCAATTCAAAAGATATAGGAGGAAAAATTTATGTCTTCGTAATATTTCATTTAATCATCGATTTATTTTTGTGGAGCTTTACGGTTCGTCGACATCGAGGTCATTAGAACCCTAAACTTCTGTACAGGTAGAGAAAATGCAGTTACGCACTAAGGAGAGCCAACATGACTCTCCCCGATTGTGGGACTCGCCGAATGACTCAAGCACACCCACTAAAAACCCTCCTGGATTACAACATATCAAAACTTATCTCAAAACATATATCATTACATCAAAACATGACAACGAGGAAAATGAAAGATACCCTAGCCCTCACAACCTACTAGCGTCGGGATCGAAAAGAACAAGAGGTGACCAAGGAAGGTCAGGATAGAGAACGGAAGGAGCCTAGAAGTAATGCCAGACTCAGCTCGGGGCACAGTGTTTGCCAAACACGTACTTACTAGATGTAAGTCCCGGGGGGGGGGGTATCATCGAGGGAGATAATACGTACTTACATCTTCACCCCACCCTGTCACGGGATTTTCGCCCGATTTCCTGCGGAAAGAGGTGGATTCATACATACTCTCGAGTCTAGGGGTGCTAATGTAATTACATGGTGCAATGTAATTAAGGTAGTTCTTTTTGGGGGGCTTTAGGGATTGTCAACGGCAGGGTCATTGGAGCCCTTAATTAAGGTAGTATCAACGCCTGGGCGATACCGGTTAATTGCACCCTTTTCTTTTGATCGGAAGAAAAGTCTTACTTCTACAAAAAAAAAGAGGCAAATAAAATATTAGCGTTTACAGATTTCTTGTTTAAAAAAAAAATGCAGTTAAAGTTGCATGGGATCTTATGGATACAACTCTCAAAGGATTATTGATATGGGGCTTTAGGGCTCGTCAACGGCAATGTAATTACAGTCCTTGTAAGTGGGGGGAAAATGCAATTTCACACCATAAAGAAAAGCCGTAAATACTCTTCCCCGTGTAGGACTCACCGAATATCTAGACCACACACACTACAAAAATACCCTCCTTATTCAACAATTTATAATTTTCAAATTACGGAAAGGAAGGATAAAAGGAAAGAAGACAGGGAAGAGGAAAGAAGAATGCAAATTTAAACCCTCCCGAGAACTTGAGGGAGGAGCCCCGATCTACTCATAAAATTCAATAGTTTATTAACATTATCCGTTTCATTTCCGAGAATTATTGAAAAATCTGCAGCCAGACCAATTCGTCTCCGTATTCTGGTGTATTTTCTACAGTCAGTTAGTAGGTAACGCACTGAGTGAGAAGAGCTACATTCCTCACAAACGGGTTCGTCATCAAGTAATATGACATACCAATGAGTGAGAGGACAATGTCCTATGCGCAGGCGGGTTAGCAAGACCTCGTCGCGCTTTGAAGACCTACAGGAACTGCTCCATGACCTAACAGAGAATTTGATAAGTCGGAGTTTCTTCCCTTCAACAGCCAACCACTCATTGTTCCATTCACTCAGAATCCTCGTCTTCATGGGATTTAGGAGATCTCGTTTTGGAATCGTGGAGATATCCACGCGATTCTTGAGGCATGCCGCTTTTGCGGAAACGTCTGCTACATCATTTCCTCTTATTCCCACGTGTCCTGGAACCCAGCAAAACATTAAGTGTTTTCCATCACTTTGGAGCGAGAAAAGCACATCCTGGATTTCTGGATCAGCTTATCAGCTGGATACATAGTCCGGATTGCCTGAAGGGCACTAAGCGAATCAGCAAATCAAGAAATTTTATCCTCGGGAGCACTTTGTTGATCGCCGTGCTCTCAAAATGGCGTAGCACTCAGCGGTGTAAACGCTGCACAGGTTGCCAAGACGATAGCCACAGGTCTTACGGGGAAAAACCACGGAGCAGCCGACTCTCAAAGGAGCTTTCTTTAAACTGTCGAGAATTCAACCGGTGAAATGAACAAAAAAGCTTTCGAACGTGTCGTTTATTTATTATCGGTTCTGTATAAACTGACTGTTCTGTATCTCAGACAGCTCACTACATACAATTCAGTAGCCGAAATTATTTCTCAGAAGTTGCCTAAGGTCCACTGTGTGGGTCGAAACGTCACAAAGAATTTGTATTTTAAAATATTAGTGTTTGTAAACATCAAGTAGTTTAATTTGATAATTCAATATAAGTTCTACAGACGTAATTAAAATATGACAAAATTATTCATCGTAAACTACAGAAGAAAAAAATGCAAGTTATCATGTGGCCGCCATTAAAGTATGCAGCGTGAGGCATTGATTCTATTCAGTTTGACGACCCGAGGCCTATTATGAAATACAATGAAATTATTTTCATGAAAGGAAAAATCATTATCAAGTTGTCGAATAAAATATCGATCATTCGGTGCTAATATTTGATTAAAACCTTCTCAAAGTAAGCCCTTAATCTCAGAAAGGACTAGTTTTTAATAAATTCTAATGTAATTTTCATGGACATATGTATAGAAAACTATCGCCCGTGTCAGATATTTCATATAAGAACGAAAATTGCCTTGCCCTTCTGACAATCAATAAAGGTATTCAACACAACAGTCGTAAAACTAGAAATCTAACGAAACTAGAGACTATTATTCTAATAGTGTTCTATTTAAACGGTATAAATAATGACTAAGTTTTCTAATACATCATAATTTATTAATTTATCATAAAGATTGAAATGAATACAGTGATATGAACAGAATAGTCAATGGCTATGTACGCTTGACTAGCATTCAACGATCATACTACCTTATAATAAATCTCTAACTTGAGAGTGATTTTAGCAGTTGGGATTTATTAGCAATACTTGAGAAAAATTTAAAGAATTTATAAAAGCATGTATTTCTCAAATAAATTTCTTTTATAACTTAATGAATGTAATATTTGTTTATAGATATTACAACAAGCAAATAACATTATTTGTTCTTAGTTTAGGGGGGACATGTCATAGTTTTCGGTTTGGGATGCAAGTGTGTTAAATCTTTCACTGCCTTAGGGTACTTGATCGTAATTGAATGATTGGTTACATTTGGACAATAAATTAGTTTATAGACTCCACAAAATCATACGCAGTAACAGCTTTTTATTCAATACATTACTTATTATATTATAATTTAAAATCATAGAATTTAATGTCTTAATTCATTAAGACGTAGCAGATCTTTCAGTTTCTTATATGTCGAATTTGTGTCGAAGTGAGTCGAATTACGATATTCGGTCGGGTGACGTCACATGGACAATATCGAAAAGACAAATGTGACACTGATTAGGTAAGTCAATACAAATATTTCAAATAAGAGTTTTCATTATTGATATAAATCAAAAAGTAAGACTCTAGTGGTGCAAAACCATTGCACATACTTTATCATGTAAGTCTCCATTAGCAGCATATTGAAAAAAAATACTATTTCTGGCGTGATCCTCGATATTTTGATGTCGCCTTCCAGTGCTCTATTCATGCTCATTTTTTTTAAGGGGCTTTAGAACTCGTCAACATCGAGGTCATTAGAGCCCAAGCAAGAAGGGAAAAATGCAGTTTCGCACTATAGAGAAACGCCGTAATGAATCTTCCCCGTGTGTGGGACTCGCCGAATATCTCGAACATACCCACTAAAAATCCCTCCTGAATTCAACAAATATCTAAAAACAAACATGAAAGAAAAGAAAAGAAAACAGTTGCCCAATACATTATATCACAAAATAGAAAAACAATTTCTAAATATCATATTTTCTAATTACAGAAACAAAGGAAGAAAGGAAGGAAGACAGTAAGGATGAAAAGAGAATGCAAATTTTAAACCCTCCCGAGAACTTGTGGGAGGAGCCCCGATCTACTCATAAAATTCAATAGTTTGTTAACAGTAACCGTTGCATTTCCGAGAATGGTTGGTAAATCTGCAGCCAGACCAATTTGTCTCCGTATACTTGAGTATCTTCTGCAATCAGTTAGTAGGTGACGCACTGTCAGAGAACAGCTACACTCCTCACAAACGGGTTCATCGTCAAGTAGTAAGAGATACCTATGAGTGAGAGGACAATGTCCTATGCGCAGGAGAGTCAGCAAGACCTCGTCCGCCGGGCTGGCCTACAGGAACTGCTCCATGATTTAACAGAAGATTTGATAAGTCGGAGCTTATTCCTTTCAACAGCTAACCACTCATAGCTCCATTCACTCAGAATCCTCAACTTGATGGAATTTATGAGATCTCGTTTTGGAATCGTGGAGAATTCCTGAGGCATGCGTCTTTGCGGAACGTCTGCTTCCACATTTACTCTGATTCCCACGTGTCCGGAAATCCAGCAAAACATTATGTTCTTTCCATCACTTTGCAGTGAGAAAAGTACATCCCGGATGTTCTGTATCAACGTATCAGCTGGATACATATTCTGGATTGCTTGGAGGGCACTCAGCGAATCAGAACAAATCAGGAAATGTGATTCGCGGGAGCACTTTGTTGATCGCAATGCTCTCAATATGGCGTAACACTCAGCAGTGTAAACGGTCCACTGGTCTCACGGGGACATACCACGGAGCACCCGAAACCATCAGCCTGCTTCGACCCGTCGGTATACACAGGGAAACGGACCCGGTGTTTGTAGAGGATTAGCTGAAAGTATACCCTCAACAAAGGAGCTGAAGTGTTCTTGTCATAATGCACAATATCGAAAAAAATCTTCGGCTTGTCCAAAACCCAAGGGGCAGATTTACTAAAACCTTGATGCAAGAGATTAGAAGTGCGTATATTTAAGGTTTCGTTACTTTGTTTACAGCTATTTCCAAAAGGTTTGGTTGCTCAAAGTCTGTTGTTGTAGAAACGGAAGATAAGGAAGGATGAAAAACTGCGTTGTGCACCAGATTGTCGGGTAAAGTTTGCAAGTGGCAAAAGTGTCGTAGCATGAGGATTTGCCGCCGGAGGTAAAGAGATGGTTCGCCACTCTCGCAATACAAACTCGGAATGGGACTAGTGCGGTATGCTCCCTTTACTAGTCGAATTCCTGCATGGTGGACAATATACAACTTCTTTAAATAGCTTGCACGAGCAGAGCTATATACAACGCAGCCATTATCGAGCCGAGATCTTATGAATGCTCGATAAAACTGGTGCAAGGAGGAACGATCAGCGCCCCATTTCCTGCTACTGAGGCACTT
>NNCF01127835.1:570332-582592 GCA_002313205.1 Laupala kohalensis | reverse complement strand
GCCCTGTGGCCGGTTTTTGAACTTGTAGTTAGACGGTAACAATGTTAGGAGCGCTGAAAGCTGTTAACACACCGTTAGTATGGGAGAGGGGCGTCTGGTTTATAGTCTGTGCTCCGGGGTCAGGCTCTTGAATGTGCATTTCCGCGTCACCGTCGGACAATACACATTCCGACTCGGAGATAGGAAGAACAGAGACATTCTTCATTCGTCTCTGTGACTTCTTCGATGTTGTTGGCTGTGATTTTATGAAGTCAACAAGGTTCAGGGATTTAGCTAGATGAACTTATTACTGTCATTTATTTGAGATTTGAAAGTAAAATAAATATTCAGAATATTATTTCAAAACATATAGCAACATATCCGTCTTATAAATATTGTAAAAGGTTATGTATATGGAATTTCGTTGTACACAAAAGTTTATGTATTTTCGTATCTGCAGTGCGTTTGCTGTTCTCATATGTATTTTATCAGTATAATATGATTCATTTCAGTTTACGAAAAGTGCTTTTTACTTCAGGTTGGTTCATTTACACTGCTAAATATTATTCAAGCTTCTTGAAACAATAAACTGAGAAACATTCTAGAGAATCTGAAGGAGGTGAGTCATAGTTACCATTTGTAAATACATTAATGAAATTTCCACGTTGGCAAAACATGTTAATTTCATTAATGTATTCAAAAGAGTACTTTGATCTTCATGTGAAGTACCCTTTGTTTTAAAGTTTAAAAAATAGAGCACGTGCATCGACAACTAGTAAATTCTACCGTAAATACGAAACGCGAACTAAATTGATTCATTCATTATACTACGTATATGAGAAAGTACAAAATATCGATGCCCGCAAATATCCGTACTTCAACTCCACCTTGTCTGAAGTTCAAAAACAAGGGAGCACAGAAGAGTCATGTCTCTGGACAGCGAGGATCAAATCTCATTCGTCGAGCAATTGTATTTGTAAATGGGAAATGTAGCTTGCTATTGAAGCTTAATTACATGGAGCAATAGGAGTTAGGAGTTGGGCCATTGTTGTAGGTGGGTCAGTTAGCTGGGTTTACCGACAAATTGGCCCAGTTAGAAGTAATTCGAGTTATTGATACTAGGGGGAGCTGGATGGAGAAAGGAAGATTTGCTATATGAACTGGGACATAAATGTGAAAAGCTACAAATTTTCTGCCCCATCTGGAATCAAACCCCACTCGGGATGACTCGGTGATGAGCGACAACACTATCACCTAAGCCACGGGTGGGGTTCGTCGAGCAATTCCGTACAAAGCCCTCCGGTGAATAAGGTGTTAGCTCCCCACCAAGTCCCTCCGGGTTAAATTCCCAGCGGGGTCAGAAAAAAAATAGTTGCTTTTCACTTTAATGTCTACTGAAAAGCTACTAATCAATCCTACTAACCCCTCCACATGGGCCAATTTGTTAACAAACCCAGCTATCCGGCCAACCTACGAACAATAGCCTTTATCACTCACTACGTATCGCCGTATGTAGATAAGCTTAAATAGCATGCTAAATTTTCAATTTACAAACATTACAATTCTTTACAATGTGAATATTACATTGTCCAGTTCTGTTATCAGACACAATTAACGAAAAAGTAATTCTAGATCTAAAATATGTAAAAAGAGATTCATTTTGCATGAAAGTAGTTTCGTTTGGATTAAATTCATAGTTATCATTGAAGTCTCATGCCCGAAAAAAAAATTGGTTCATTTTTTTTCAATTTTGTGCAGGTGGATCCGAAATGCGAACTAATTTCAACAGATTTTATACGAGGTCAATAGTCAAACACATCAATCACTTATCTCACACAAACAATTCATACAACAAGCGAATTTCATGGAATTCCCCAACAATGGGTCAAAGTATTTTATTGCCATACCAAGAACCCGTACAAACTATCAATGACTACTAAGGCAGATATAACACTGTGATATGTGTCATATATATGATTAAAGACATAATGCAAGATACATGTCTTAGATATATGATCACAGTGAAACTATGATCAACTCTTGTGCATTACACGGTCGTATTTTTGATGATAGATATATGACATAGAAATATGACCGTGTAATACCGGCCTAACAAACAAGTCTCTCAATAAAAACGTGCAGTATGAAACAGTAGGTACTTACCCATGTGAATCAGCTTACCCATAAATCTACGTCAGGACAAGAAGGCTGCTGTAGTTGGCTGTAGTCTTCGTCCCTGGCACACGCGAAACGACAAATCCTCGAATAATTATTATCAAACACTGATGTTGGTATAGCTTCATTTGAAACCAACGACAAAGGTTGCACTTCACCACAAACGTCAGACCATTTCGGGAGCGGTCAAAACAGTAGAGACCCAAATGATGGTAAGACTATTGACCGGCTACAACGAAACGTGGTTCGTTGACTTACCAGGACACAGTAGTCAACTGCTAGCAGCTACTGCTACTAATGCGATGGGCACTTCTTGCGAAATGATTGCGTTGGCGAGAAGTCATTAGGGCTCTCTAAACCTAGATAGTATGGATATCGAAAACTATCGAGTTTCTCTGCCTGCTGTCGATTGTTATACCGTTAAAGAAGGTTTTGAACATAAAGAGCTAGAATGCCATTTCAGGATCTTTTTAGAAGGGCTTTTCTACGTTACATGATACGTATTTTGTTTTGTGATAAGTGAATACAGAACGTGAAACATTTTGGTTTTATTTTTGCTACCTAAAGCATTTGATTAAATAAAGCCAAAGCGGTAAATTAGTTTGTTGTCCTCCACGTGGTCATACGCAGTTTGTACTGTTTTTTGACAATAAATTTATTATTACCGGATTTACGGGATTCCAACTTGAAGCAACAAAATTCTTTCAACAATATTGAAATAGATGGAAAACGTAACAGATAAATTGGAATGCAGGTATAGTCACGTATTTGTTAACATTTTATCATCAAAATTATATTATTATTCCAATATGCCTGAAGATGATCTACAAAAAGGATTGAAACGTTGTGTATATTATTTTATTTATTTGCTTTTTACTGTAAATATGTGTATGTTCATAAAAAATAGGTTCGTTTGATTTGGTATTTATTATTTTTTAAGGTTTTGTAAGTAACTTCTTCGTTTTCACCAGTAAAGACAACACGATTAAAGTAATTTATAGTATTTTGAATAAATCGATAGTCTAAGTATACACAATCGACAACTATCAACGGTACTATCGAGGATTAGCGAGCCCTAATCGTCATTCACGAGTTATCGACTGCCACGGGATGGTGAACCTGAAAAAGATTAAAATGAGAGATATGTGAGAGTTATTGGCCATATTTAATAGGGTTGTTTATTTTATTGAAAATTAAAAAAATATATTTTATTTATTTTAAATGAAATGAAAGTTTTTTTAATTATGCCAAAAATTAGGCATAATTTTTAAAAAAATCTTTGTTTTATTCGGCCTAAATGCAAAAAACCAGCAACCCAAAATGAGACATTTACTTTCATGGGAGTGTATTTTTTAAATATCATTCATGTCATTTCTTTTAATATTCAGAAAGGGGGGAGACGGAGAAGGGACCTTGACTGACTATGCTATGGTGAGCAATGTGTATTCCCAATACGCACTTCCTGCATGTCCGTGTCCAGAAACGAAGTAAGGACATGCTAGAGAAGGAAATGAACACAAAAAGCGAAGACACGGAGGGCAAGAAAACTGTCCAATACAAAACCAGCGTCAGGATAGACATAATAATCCAAATCTATGAACTATTAAATAATATTAATAATATTAAATAATAATAATATATAATTAATAAACGTCAATTTTCCGTTTTTTTCGTCTAAAACTTGATGAGATTGCTTAACCCTGATATTTTCATAGCATTACATTTGCTCCACATTTGTTACTAATTTAAGAAGTTAAAAAGACATAAATATACGTAATAACCTAGGTTTCGCAGCCGGAGTTAGTATAAACTTGTTTGTCCAGGACGAACCGCGTCTCAGTCGATAGAACTACCAACGTTTCGCCCATCTTGCTGTAGCCTTCTTCAGGGCTATGTCCGAGTCGTACGGACCTAAGTCGCTGTCGTACTCTGTTAAGGTTGGAAAATTGGGGGAAATATCTTATACTTGCCGGGGTGCAATTATACTTACAGCTCGACCGATAGATTTAGTTTTCAACCATATAGAAGTCCAATTACAACACGTGTTCAAAAGCGTATTATACCATACTGTTTGTCACATTATTTAAAACGGTAACTTCCGCACAATTTTCTCTTAATTTAAACTTTCTTTGCGAAAAAATACGTAAGTAAACTTTTTAACTCCTATTCAATAAATTAGAGATATATTTCATGTTATTAACGTTTTAATTAAGTTTACTATCAGCGAATTATAATTATGTTCACAAGGAACAACTGTGTTGAAAGCATTGTTTGCCCGTACAACTTACAAGTGAGAGAGAATTCAATAACATGGTTTATAAAGTACATTAACTATGCATTTCATGAACTAATAAACCATATAAGGTTGACAGTAAATGTTATATTGTCACGTAATATGTTTATATTAATCAGTAGTGTTCCCCATGAAAGAGTATTATTTATTTACATGTAATACATTGACGATGTTTCAAATTTTTCCTAATATTAATAATATTTTGTAGGAGTTGAAAGACTAAGAAAGGACATTTCATTATACGAAATTATAGAAAACAATTTCTACTTTTGAACTTCGTTTTCATGTAACCATGCATTCAGTTTTAAAAGACGCGAGCTCTAGCGGTCAAAAATTGAGCAGAAAGTAATTTACCGCCGCTTGCTCACCCTGCTAGAAACTATGGAACTATGTGCGCACTAGCAAGGTTCGGTTGTGCCCATGCATCGCCCCCACCTCGCTAACCATCTCAGTTCATCCAGTCCCAGCATGGAGAGAGGCAAGAGATTTCCCCCTCCACAGCCAAGTCAACGCGAAGAATTTCTTCACTCGTCTCGTCTCCTGTACAAGAGTTATACTATCCATAACTAGATAAAGAAATCCCTCGATATTGTTTAAAGCTTACAAATTGTTCATGGCTAGCGAGCCATATTGAAATTATCAGACTTCTAAATAAACTACTAATGTGGCGAATAGAAGAAAATAGTTCGTAACAATTTTTTTTATAATCACCGTTAATATCAATTGCGACGAATAAGTTATATTTTCGGAATCGCAATAATATTTGTAGTAAAATGGCATCACAGTTTTTTTCAAACATAATTTCTATCAGAATGTTAAATTTGGTCCAACCGAAAAAACTCTTACAATCGAGATGTCCGAAACGACTCGTTTCTTAACTGGCATTCTTATTCTGCTCCAATTCTGCCAAATCAGTAAGAAGTAGTATCCTTTAATTTTATAATAAATGTTTTTAAATATTTTGAATTAAAATGAAGGAGAAACATTAAATTTGCGACTAACGTAAAAGAAACCGCTTGATTCGTTTGAAACGCACCAGATAATAAAATAATACGGCAACCGAGCGCAAAGTTTCGTGATTCGGATGTCACGTCTAGGAAAAAGTAAGTGATCTAAAAAATACCACCCAAATATTACTACTAAATGATTTCTGCCAAATCTGATTTAAAAAATTTATTTTTACAATAAATAATTTCTATTTTTACAATAAATAATTTCTCGCTAAGACGTAATGTATTCCACCACCAATAATAATGTAACATTTATTTCATTTACTGGACCTGAGAAGAATGTTTTTTAAAGTTGGAATAATAAAAATAAATATATGTATTTTTTATTATTTACGCCAACTTCAGATACAAGTGATCAAAATCATAAACGCTACCCATCAAAAATATACACGGAATTCAAACTTTCACAATATTTTCTTATGAAAGAAGTGAATGCTATTAAACGATTGGTCTTCTTTACAACACGAACAATGCAACGTATACATTTTAGCAATGGTTGTCAACAATGCCCAAAATAAGAATCTTCATACGCACGAAAGCTAATAATACAAATCTTACTATGTAACGAGAAATCACAATTTGGTATAGAACGATTCAACACGAACTTTCCAACGAATCCAACAAAACTAAATTACGTACATTTAGACCCAAAATATCTTTGAAAGGTTACCACACTTATTTAAGTTCTTCTGGTATCAAATCACGCACAAGTTTAAAATTTCTTTTCGTCCGCNAGAGACAGATACTAACATGTTGAGATGTGAAATAAAAATCAGAAATGTGATACCTACAACTGAGTGAAGTTAATATTTTTTTCTCGTTTGCGTAAAATAATCTCTGGAACACATTTGTATTATTCACGCAGTATGGTTACGTTTTAAATTTCAATTTTAGCAATCAGACGATAACAATCACTTTTATCTCGGTGAAGACCTGAAAATTGGATAAATTTACAACAATGATACCTTCAAGCTACGTAAATCCACAAAAAGGCAAAAATTGTAATTTTTAAATTTCAAATACTATGTTCGAGATACACAAGATGTAAGAGATTGTCTTCCTCCAAAACAGCCATTGCGACATCAACATCGGTGTTGCAACAAGATAGTTCCTCAATTCGAAGAAAGTCGTAGAAGTAAAACAATGAATTAATTCGTGTCCTCACAATTTCTTTTCATTTTCAAATAATTGCATTACACGTAAATAACAATTAATGTTCATATTATTAATATTTAAACCTCGTAAACAACTTGGAAACCGCATTCTAAATGATCCCACATGAAACATTGAAGTTATATGTTTGAAACTAGTTGTCATACACAGAAAACAATCAAAGCAAACTATCACTTGAAAACCTTAAAGTTACCTTCAGAAGACAAAAAAGGCGATGTAAAATGATAATCATAATAATACTGTCAGCCCTTAAAGTTCTTAATGATACAAAGCCCTTAAACGTTGAGTATGTTCACGCGGAGGTCAATAATAATAATAATAATAATAGTATTTTATTCTGGCGAGACTCGGACCTTAAGGTCTGCACTTCCGTCCAACCATTTAAATCATTTACATTTTAAAATACCGGATGAAAATTGGGATTGTATTTACATATAAGTCAATAAGCCAAGGGACAAGAAATGCTAGAGATAGCGAGTTACACGACGACGGTAAGATGTTGTAAACTAACAATTCCTAGAAAACTAAACTGGTAGAATAATTATTTGTGGACATATGATGATAATTTAACATAAAATTATAGAAATAAGATGAAGTATTACCCACATTTCCAGAAGTCTGCGTCTTCAAGAGTTTCGTGTCTAGTCTATCAATCATAGAACACGCCACAAATTGCACACGAAAATTCCTTTTTGTTTATATTTAACTTCGATGTTATTTCAGAGCGTACTGATGTAAGCCTAGACAAATTACTTTAAACACAATCCAACCAGAAACTCGATAATCATTTCACGAACACCGAACATTACTAAATGAATCGAGTTCTCATAACAAGTAGCACGTAAAATGAATTACGAACAGAATAAAACACAAGATGTAAGAAGACAACGTCTAATTAGTAATGCAAACAAACGCTTACCTTTACCGTGAAGGCAGAAGCTGCACGAACGGCCACACGGACAAACACTTCCTCAGTTGAAAGTCGAATAAATTCAACTGACTCCCGTTTGTTTCACAGAGCTAGCGATCTTCCCCCACCACGAGACGAGAGGTTCTCGTGTAGTTAAACTGCACTGTTGCCAATAGTTAAAGTGAATTTAAAACTTTATTTCGAAAAACCTTCTCCAAGTTATCTGAAAATGTAGATAGACTTCCCTGAAAGTTAATTTTGGATATTCAGGGAAGTTGTAGTTTGTACCTTTAATATATGTCGGATGTCCCAATTGTTAATAGGCAAACAAGGTTGGCAGGTAGCGTACATGAAGCAGGCTCCGAGTTTTCTTTCTTTCAATAATTCATATATTCCTCGATAAAACGCAAATATTCAATCATGTTTTTTCGAATTTTCTAAGAGATTTACCTATTTTAATGACTTCTTTATTCACCGTGCATTTTTCCCGAAAATTGGTAAATTATTTACAATGGAATAGACATTCAAATGAGAAATAAGCCATGGGTATATTCTCTTAAGTCGTTTTTGGTGTTACTTGCTAAAAGGTTAGTAGTTTCCCATACAAATACATACTTTAACTTCCGTAAAAGACCTAAAGAAACGAATTCTCGTAGTCACGTTTTTTAAATTTAACATTAATTTTCGAAAAACTTGGGTCGTGTATCAGTGCAGCTCATCATGCCGTATCAGGCTTTCAACATTCTTTTTCTTTTACAATGAAATGTTATGGTATTACTTATTCAATTTAATTCTAAATATATTTCTTTACGTCTCGAACCAGATTCGTAATACTGAAAACTCATTGAACTCACTGTACGGGGTCCGTACAGTGCACAAATCTTCGCACGAATCGCTATATGAATATCACACAATTTTGAAATCTTTTGAAATATTTGATTAGCTAGATGATACCCCAAGAAAAGTCATTTTAAAACCATTATTGAGGCATTCTTTTTAACGTGAGACTTAATTATCATACATTCGTCACAAGATTTCTTCCTTCATGTGGTAGTGATTGAAACAATAACAATAAATTTGTCAAAAAAATCGTTACAAACTGCGTACGACCAAATGGAGGACAGTAACGTAATTTACTCTACGGAAGCAAGCAAGTGATCATCCCATCAATTCTGATCAAGGGCCCTAAGATAAGCCCCAGAGGCGGATTTAACATTTCAGCAAACTCCTAAGATAATAATAAAAAATAGTTCGGTACGTGCTATGATATTAACAGAAAACCAACAAATTTGTATATATTAAATCACAAAAAAAATATTTCAGAAGTACGTATTATTATAAACAATAGATTATTCGGAAAATATTGCTTATAAATCGTAACCATTCAAATAACACTAAATTCGAGATTGTGAAAAGTATTGAATTTGTTAGAAGTAAATGAATAAAAAATGAAACGGTAGATGAAAATTTTAATACTGATGGTTTTAATTAATGAGTTTGTACTTTAGTTAGTTTGTACTTGATTTGCAACTATACCTGACTGCCAAGGACTTTACGCAGCACGGTTTACATCTGAGACTGTCCGGGACACATCACTTCGGTTCTCTCCTAGCGTCACATCTGACCTCACATCATTCACCTGCCCCTTTACCTACTCCTCCACCTCACTCTGCTCCTGCCTCATCACAATCTCCTCCTATCTCCACACCCATTTCTTCTCCTGTTCCCGTTCTTTCACCTACTGCTTCCCACGTACTTATCTATTCCTTCATCCACATCTCCTTCCGCCCTCATACACAGTTACAACTTGCGCTCAAGAGTACGATGTGATACTCCAAGGTGACAATCGCATTCGGGTGCAGTGTTCGGGTTTGATCCGGAACTAGAAGGTGTACCAAATTCAAATTCCTCTCCACAATCTAACGTCGATTCTATTTCTCTTGAATTTTCGAAACTCTTTGCGAAAATAAAATAATTATATTTCATTATAATGTCCAATCCGTTTCAAACAAATTGACAGACATTGAAATTCTGGTACACGAAAATCCATTCGATTTGCTATGCCTCACAGAACATAGGTTTTCAACTAACAACATCAACTATACTGCTATTTCTAATTATTGTTTAGCAAGTTCTTACTGTCGGCAAAATTTTAAAGGAAAAATTCTCACGGAGGTACGTGTATCTACGTTCGTAATGATTTTTTATCTTCTCCACTGCCAGAACTGCGTAAATAGTGTGTTCGAATTTTCTGCAGTTAATCTGACCGACACCGGTATTGTTGTTTTGTGTATTTATAGACCTTCTCAATAAGATCTTGACATATTTTATCGGAACTTAAAAATTGTTTTAAAACATGTCACACATAAATCTACTAAATCTATCGTAATATGTGGTGATTTCAACATCGATTTCCTGAGTACATCCGACTCTGCACATTCACCAATTAATCGATTCAAGAATCTTATCGACTCCTTCAACCATATTACTATGATAAACGACCCCACTCGCCTCTCCGGTTCATCTCAAACATTGCTAGATCTTACCTTTCCGGGCGAACCTTCCAGGTTCGTTACCAAGGTTCCCTCTTCACCATCCGCCCCATCTGCGCAGGGGTTCCCCAGGGTAGAGTCTGGGCACCCACTCTTTTCTCTCTATTTCTTCACGACCTTCCTGATCCTCGGCATGTTTCCGAATTCTTGTACGTGGATCGCGTATGCGGCGCGCGCGTTCAAACTTCCTGTGGCTTTATCAAACCTTCAATCTGCTACTTCTCTCCTGGAAACTTGGAGTACTTCTAATGGGCTCACCTTGAACCCCTCCAAGTGGCAGGCAATCATCTTCACTTTCCGCCGACTCTCTAGTAAACCCTTTCAAAACCTGCCATCGCTCATGGTCAAGGACACCACTGTGGCCTAGTCCACAAGTGTCAAGTACCTTGGGATCACGATGGACGGGAAACTTCGCTGGCCAGACCATGCAAAATCTGTCTCTTCTAAAATGAACTGCGCGCTCGCTCATCTATCTCCACTCTTCCGAAATCGCAGGATCCGGCTCCAAGTGAAACTTAAGGTCTATAATGCGTGCATTCGCAGTCTTGCGCTATACGCCTGCGAAACCTCGGCCACTACTTCTAGGCCAAATCTTCACCGTCTGCACGTCATCGAGAACCGGTTCCTGCGGATGGCTGTTCGACCGCCGTTGCTCACTCGCAACTCACATCTAAGAGCTATTTCTAATCTTCAACCTATCACTAAAACTATTTTTCTTCAAGCCCGGAAACACCTCCGAAAGGCATTCCACGACGCTTTCCCAGACAACCCCTTTAAAAAATATTCCCGCCACCTCGCACGCAGAGTAAATTCTGCTGCAGTTAGAAGATATCCTTCAGATATTCTTTTTATCCCTAACACTCTTCTCTAAATTAAAAACCTTCACAATTCTTCTACTTCTTCTTTGTCCTATTTCTCACCATCCTTCATTCCAACTCCACTTACTCCGTCTAAACACAAGAGGGCCTAAGTCGCCGGTTTCCGGCGGACATGGTTCTCTTTATTTTATGTTCCAGGAAGCACTGGACAGCAATTCCACCGCGTGACCATCCACGATGAGCACCACCCAGGTGCAGGCGTGGACAACTGCTGTAAAACACATCAATAATCAATTGCTAGATCAAATTATCGTCAACAATGAAATCTCGTATTTCTCTGGAGTGTTCTGTGCCGTCTACAGCGATCACCTCGCTGACGAAATACTGACTATGAAAGATAAACTAAAACCACTTAAAATCCTTCACAAGTTTTTTTAAGAGAGTTAAATGACACAAACAATTCAGATTAATAAATCATTTGCGTGAAGAAACATTGAAAGATGTTTACAATTTCCAAAACACCCACGACAGGTTCAATGTATTTATCTCAATATTCCTAAAACTTTACAACTCTAGCTTTCCCATAAAACGCAAGTTAATTAACACAAAGAAATACAATATATGGATCACCCAAGGGATAATAATTTCTTCAAAAAACAAACGCCGTTTATATTATCTTTCAAAACTCTATAATCAACCACCCGAATTCCATGATTAGTTTCGTAAATATAAGACTATTCTTTGAAAAGTAGTCTATGCAGCTAAAGTTATGGAAAACGACAGGCAGGTACTAAAAACGAAAACCGGATGAAAGCCATGTGGAATATTGTTAAAAATTACACGTCAACTTCTGAAAATCGCGAAGGAAATATGTATCTACTAAAAGTTGGCAAAATCTTATCAAATTCTCAGGACATCTCAAATTTGTTTAATTCTTAGTTCTCAGAAGTAGGTAAAATAACGAACTCAATATATCCAAATCAATGTCCTCCAATTATATCCACCCACGTACCCAATTCTATGTTCACTTCTGAAACTAACGCCAGTGAAGTCATGAGAATCATCAGCTCATTAAAAAACAAATTTTCAACAGGTATAGATGATATACCCGAGTTTATGAGTGGATTTAATATAGCGTGGGACGAAAATTTAACAATAAATATTTTTAATAGTTCTTTATCGGAAGGGGTGTTTCCTAACATATTTAAGAGAGCAAAAGTGAAACTTTTNAAAGTGAAACCTTTACACAAGAAAGGAAACAAACTTAATATTGGAAATTACCGACCAATATCTCTACTACCCACTTTCTCAAAAATCCTAGAAAAATTGTTCTATAAGCGTTTTCTAGAC
>NNCF01127835.1:557496-570262 GCA_002313205.1 Laupala kohalensis | reverse complement strand
TAAACGATGTTACCACATCTCTTGACCGTGGAGAAAATCCTCAGGGTGTTTTTCTTGATTTATCCAAAGCATTCGATGTCATCGATCACGAAATTCTCCTTTCCAAATTGCATTCTTTAGGCATTCGTGGACTTCCACATCAATGGCTAACATCTTATTTAAAAGATAGATATCAACAGGTCGAAATATCCTATACTAAAAATAAAATACTTCCAGCGTTGTCTTTCAGAAACAAAGCCAATTACTTGCGGAGTACCCCAAGGTACAATTCTCGGCCGTATACTCTTTTTATCGTATGTGAATGACATATCATCCACATCAGATTGCAAAATGATTCTTTTTGCTGATGACACTAATGTACTATGTAAACGCGCCAACGCACAAAAAGTCTTGTCTAACCTTTCGACTTGGTTCCATGCAAATCGCCTCAATGACAAAACAAATCGCCTCAATGACACTGAAAAAAAAGTGTCTATGTCATTTCACAATAGTATCACAAAATCTTTACCCCAGGTTTCTCTTTCCTTAAACGGAACACAATTAAAAACAGATTGTACTTCTTTTTTGACAATAAATTTATTATTATTATACTTACCGGAGCAAGTGTTTGTGAAAGTTGTTTTGCTTAAATTAAAGCATGTGTTGTGATCTTAATATAAGTAGAAATACGGTGAAACCTCGGTAATTCGAAACTCACATGCCTACAATAACATTTCTGACTAACGACATCGAATTACTGAGATTAAAGAATTACCGAAAAAGAAAAAGAAAGGACAAACAAAATACTTGAATTATCGAGAATTTCGAATTACTGAAATTTCAGTGTTTTATGTAACTGTAGTTCATTCTAATTCTTATGCTCGCTTGGTTTTGCGGTATTTCACTTGGTTTTGCGGTATTTGTATAGCGTATTCGCTGTACTTGGCAAAATATTTGGCGTATTCACAAATATCCTCGTATAGTACGAACACGCAAATAACTCAATAATGACAAATACGTGTTCTTATTCCAACGATAGACGGGATATATTTGATGTAAGTAAAGAAATATTTATACTGTTTTGTTCTTCCTGCCCACATATGTGTTTCATATTAAAGGAATGGTATAATAAGAAAAGTTAAAATATACGTCAAACAACCAGAATATCAACAGATCTCGATCATGTGCGCTCTACTGAACGAAACACGGCAAACCAAGTGTGGACGTTCCACGTAAATATTTACGTTACTTGAGTCATTGATGTGCGACTAAAATCCGACAAGAGTATAATAAATTTTAATAAATCTATTGTCAAAAAACAGTACAAACTGCGTATGACCACGTGGAGGACAATAAACTAATTTACTCTCCGGAAGCAAGCAAGGGACCATCCCATCAATTCCGATCAAGGGCCCTAAGGCAGAGGCGGATTCAAAAATTTCAGCAAAAGTTCCTAGATAAGATAAAAAGTTAGCTGCGAGTTATAATACATATATAATGTCAATATGTTTGTATTTTAACGCAAATATGTTTGTAAATTTACATGTACAATTTATTATCGAACTGTAGATTATTCTGAGTATATATTCTGAGATATTCTATATTATTCTGAGTACGGATGCGGGTGTGCTCGTATTTGCGTAATTGACACAGTACAGTAAATACATCGAATGAAGACAATTAATATATCTACACTTAGTCGTATTGCCAAATATAAGTGAAGTGCCGGCATCAGATAACGACAAGCCATAACGTTTTGTTGAGCGCTTGACCTTGACTGGCAGGGTGGTGGAAGTCTGGGGAAGGCAGGCGAGAGAAAATCAGGGTGAACGAAAAGCAATTGAAACACTTTTGTACTGTTATTTTTATTTTCTCAGTTTCCTGATATTTTCTCAGATAAACCTCATTTACAACATTGGTTGTGCAGATTTTTACAATAAAAATACAATCAAAACACAATATACAATATCACACTACATCAACATCTAAAAACCTCTTAACAATTCCCGCTGTACATTTTGTATTAATATTATTAAGTCCACATAAATAAATAAATTTATGGTCAAAGATGCAGTTACAAACTGCGTATGACTTCGTGGAGGACAATAAACTACTTTACTCTACGGAAGCAAGCAAGGGACCATCCCATGAATTCCGATCAAGGGTGGATTTAACACTTCAGCACCCTCTTAAGATAAGAATAAATAGAGTTCAGTACATGTTATAATATTAAAATTATAAACAAGTTTCTATTTAATATTTTACCGTACTTTTCTTTTACTTGNATAAGAGACTACTTTTCTTTTGCTTGCTTTTGATACTTTCCGTATATTTACATTCTTGCGTTTTATTATATACAATTTTGTTGGTATTATGTTAATGTTATAACACGCACCGAACTATTTTTATTGTTAGGAGTGTGTCGAAATGTTAAATTAATCTTAGGGTCTCTGATCGGAATTGATGGGAAGGTCCCTAGCTTACTTCCGGAGAGTGAATTAGTTTACAGAAATGAACCTGCATGGAAATATGTAATCGAAAATTGGAATATCATTCTCGGATAGGTAGAAAAGATCAAATATTAAAATTTACAACTAGGAAACAAAAATCTGACGTGGGAAAACTCTCATTTCTCAATATAACGATTAGATACTGGAATTTTAATGCCTGAATCGGTTGTGGAAAATATTTCGAGCTCTGCATCTATTCGTAGGGTTAGGCCGTGTCCTGCGTGGGCGACAAACGCGAGCGACAACTTCAAGCGACAGAAATGTAGCGTCGCGTCGCCAGGATTGAGTGTCCTTCGTGGGCGCGCGCGCGATCGGTCGGCTCTTAAAGCAAGATGGCGCCACACCGCAAAATACGTGAATATGTGACAAGACGGATTTATAGCGAAATGCGTGGTTCCAAGGCAAAGATGCCATGAAAAAAAACACAATAAATTTATCAGAAAATCTTAATTACATCTTAATAACATTGAATTTTAACATTTGTACTCGCAACTGTTTTTGCGTCCCAAAAAGTTTTTTAATGTACCAGTGTGTTGATTTGTACTTTCCATTTCCTTGAAAATGGCATTAACGATTACATGACTAAAAAGAAACTAATTTGGAACACCAAAAAAAATTGGCTTTGTTGTGTTTTGAACTTGCACAAAACCGTAATCACTTCTATACCACATGAGCTAACCTATAAAACACAGTAACCTCTGGCGAGGTCACGACGAAATGTCAAGACCTACTCGATATTACTACATTTTATTGTTTACAGACGATAATCTTTAGTATGATCAAGTAGGTTGTGTGAAATCAAGGAGACTGTGTAGTCTCCTTGTGTGAAATGTAGCGTCTGACGCGCGACAAAAATCAATCATGTTTGAAGTTCAAGCGTCGTCGAATGTCGCGCTTGTAGCGCTACAGTGTCGCTGTCGCTCACGTAGGACAGTCTCGTAACTACAAGTGTGTCTGAATCTTGTCGCTTGAAGTTGTCGCTCGCGTTTGTCGCCCACGCAGGACACGGTCTTAGGCAAGTTCTGAAAGAAGAGGTGGGTTAGTGAAGAAGTGAAGATGGTGGTAGTGAAGTGAAAACAGGGAAATGCGTGAGTCAGAAAGGGAGACAAGGGAATTGTGAAGTGGAGTGAGGTGCACTAAAGGAGTAAATCGGGTGTTCCGGTCCTCAGTCTTAAAATGTGCAATAAGTGATTATTAATAATAGATTAATTTTTTAGTTGTTTCATGGTCAAATATTTTTATATTTAATATTAGTTTAATCACTAGTTTAACAATTTTTCATTAAAGTTCTATGTAATATATATTTTTGTATATTTTGTTGTGTTTCAAAATATTCTGCCACCGGGCAAGATCTACCTATTTGTAGTTAAATAAATATTATTATAATAAGAGATAATGCATGTAAAATATTGAGATGGAGATATTTTTCAAAGAGGAACATATTTCTTTATTAATCGTCCAAAGTACAAAGCAGAGCCGTCCCACGTTTGACCCAATGCTTGGGGTCTTTGTCTGTTTCCAGAAGGAACGGTAAGACGTAGTTAGTGGAATGCCCTGTAGTCGACAAGATACCTCGTCGTTCAGATGTTTTGTACAACGGACATTCGTATCGCGATCCTTGGTCTAAGTCGTTGGTTTCCAGAGGCTTGACCCACACCACGGGCAGAGTGTCTCGCAACTGTTTCGGCAACTGCTCGGCCAATTGGTGGCTGAAATAGACAATTCAAAAAAAATAATTATGAACATCTCTTTCATTCGCTATCACTAGTTTTTTTAGATTGGTCGAAAAGGAAAGCAAATACATTTGCAAATGCGTTTGTAAATGTACATTGTACATGCGTTTGTAAATGTACATTATTGACATACTATTAGTATTATAACTCGCAGCTAACTTTTTATCTTATCTAGGAACTTATGCTGAAAATTTTTGAATCCGCCTCTGCCTTAGGGCCCTTGATCGGAATTGATGGGATGGTCCCTTGCTTGCTTCCGGAGAGTAAATTAGTTTATTGTCCTCCACGTGGTCATACGCAGTTTGTACTGTTTTTGACAATAAATTTATTATTATTATTATTTTGATGTAGTAATGTTCACTTCACAGCTCTAAAGGTGTTCTAGCTGGTTCAAATTTCTAACCCCAGATTGCTACCCGCTCTCCAAAGGATTAGATGCACTTTCTTAAAATGTGGGCTGTGCCAAAAAGAGCGACCTTTTGAATTACCCATTCTCTTGGTTTGTCTGGTATGGAATCTAAATGCTTCTTTAAATTTACAGATAGTGCACCAAGGGAACCTACGATGACAGGGATAATCTTCGTTTTAACTCCCCACATCCTACTAATTTCGATAGCCAAATCTTTGTATTTCAGCAGCTATTCTGCTTCTTTCTGCGCTAAATTTTTATCAGTTAGCACAGCTACGTCAATCAGCAAGCAGGTTCTGTTATTATGATTATTGTTGTTGTTGTCATATCATATTTTTTAAAAATTACAACTTACTGTCATATGAATTTTATTAAGAGAAGCAAAGGATAAGATTGAAATCAGAGAATTAAAGAATTCTTTATCAAATGTTGTAAAGATTGCGAATATAAATATATTGTACAGAACAAAAGATTATTAAAAACCTGAATTAAGGAACATAAATCCAATATTTCTAGTAACAACCCCTCTGTGATCTCCCATCACCGTCTACATCACAATCATGAGTTTTATGGGATGATGCTAAAGTACTATTACATAGGAGACACATTTGAGATGTCATATATAAAGAGCACCAAATGTACCCTCAATTTGCAAATTGACACTTATAAACAACCAAAAATTTATGATATTATTATTTAATATTGCTTTTCATGTACCCTGAACATGTTTTAGGTTCTATTATCTACATATTATTTATATATTTGTCAATATTTTTCAGGTTCATGTTTTATTTGTGTTTACCTTTTGTACCCCACCCTCCATTAATTTCCTTAATAGTTCAGTTGAGATACTCTGGTATTTCTTCCCGCTTTAGTATGACTTAAGCACTAGCTCAGATATATGTTTCACTTGAAGATGGTACAAAAGTAGTACCGAAACGCTGTGTATACTTTAATATTTTCATGTTTAATGTTTCGTGTGTTTTTTTAGTGTAATGTTTCGTGTGTTTTTAAGATTCATGTATACTTGTGATTTTCCTATTCTGTATGGCCGGTTGTGTACTGGAAGTTGTAGTATCTCTACTATCGCTATGAATAAATGGCGTCTCAGCAGGAAGAAGCGTTTTGTGTTTTGCAATATGCAAAAATGGCATATGTTATTTGAGTGCAACAAGCAATTCTTAATCTTTTCGATAAAGATACTGACAAAATCATTCGAAAGTGGTATCTCCACTGCGAAGAAATAGAATGTGTCTGCAAAGGTAAAAGCACAGGGAGTGTTTGTAACGAGAAATTGGACCAGGTATGATCCGTGTTTGTAGCCCAAAAAAATAAACTAACAAAAAAAAGTATTGCACAAGATATGCGACAAACAACTGAGATAGCGATTGAAAATTAAACCTTACAGATTGCAATTGCTCAAGTTTTACTTCCTGTAGACTTCATAAAGCGATTATATTTTCTCTGAAAATATACAAGAAAAAATGAGATGTGATTTTTATTATGTCTCGTTTCCGAAGACGAAGCCAACGAAAACTCTGGATATTATCCGCGTGACACCACGAAATCATATACAACATGTGTAATGCAATAAAATGAAAATATACGAGTTTTTCTTCATTTTAAACCAGCTCTCATGACTGTACGTTAAAATGACTTAATTATAGTACTTCAAAAATTCCGTACATTAATTTGAAAGACTTAGTATTGTATTGCACCACTAGAGAAAAGGAAGAATGACATTTCAACCCACACGTCGGTTCAGATGACCTTCTTACCTCCTGTTTAGTGGTTTCATCAACTTACCACGCCTGTGCGGATGATTCGAAATGACACTCTTAAATAAAATTAACATTACTTTGACATTAAAGAGCAGAAACACTTCATTGATGGTGACATATATAATCATATTATATTATGGATTGTATAAAATTACGTACATAATGAAAATCGAACTACCGAATTATGAGACTTTTTGTAGCCTACGGATAATATTAAAATATAAGGGATTTGTGCAAACATGTAACTTTATGACTAATCGCCTCTCGGTCATAAGAATCAGTGTCGCTTATTGTGGAATTAATGAATAATTCTTCCTTAATTCGTGAAGTACTTGAAGAAACATCGTACTGTATTGAGTTACATTACGCGGTTCAGAGCGCATAGTTAATGAATCTCAGAATGAAGCATACGATATACGTATACAATTCCTAGCAGAATCTCCCGGTAATAATATAATAAATTTATCGTCAAAAAACAGTACAAACTGCGTATGACCACGTGGAGGACAATAAACTAATTTACTCTCCGGAAGCAAGCAAGGGATCATCCCATCAATTCCGATCAAGGGCCCTAAGGCAGAGGCGGATTTAATATTTATAAAATAAATTATTTAACAAATATGTACTGTTATCCATTTATTATTCCAAAATGAATTGTAGATGTTTTGTGCAGTAAAAATTCCAGATTAATAAAACAACGGTATTAATGACATTCCCGCTTAAGGAAATTCATCACTACCCGGAGGAAAATCGGAGATAATGTACATAACCGTGTCAAGGTTGCGTACAATTAGAAATAAACTATTAAAAGCAAAGACGAGAACATCAACACGCATGAAAAAGGAATTTAATCAGTATCTAGAGTATTATAACAATGGCGTGATGAAGAATAAAAGATATTAATATAACACATCATCCGAAGTAATGTGGAAAATAATATTTATCAGAAAATTGAAACTCTCATTTACTTCTTTTATTAAAATCTGTAAATTCTTTCACGTTATAAAAACAATTGCACATTAAAAAACTTTTAACTGCGGATTTAAAGAGATTCAACTTATTTACATCTTTTAGATTTTTGGGAAGGGAATTATACAAAATTATTCCTGAAGACAAAAAGTTGTTGACACGCCAGGACAATGAATTACGAGTGTTATGTTCGTGAAATAGACTCTTTCTTCTTAAGCAGGGGTGGGATTTTAATAGTTCTGTCTTAACAAACACGACTACTTCATAAATGTATGTGAATGGGAGAGGGAGAATACATAATTCTCTAAATAAAGGTTTACATCAATTTCGGGTTTTCAGTTTTGAATGGACAGTTTTCACACACACACACAGTTTTCAGTATTGGATGCTAACATGTACGTAATTACGAATTATTTTAAAATCATGACAGAAAGAAAATACACTTTAGACAGTATGCGTAATAAACGAAGAGCACAGTTCAGACCTCTGAATTATTTTGTTTTCGATGCAATTTTAGGTTATGTACTTGAAAACAATGTTTTTCAAAACCTTTACATTATTTTGCTTCTACGAGTCGATCACTTAGATTATACGTTCAGTGCATTGTCCTCACGCAACAATTCGAACTCTGGTGGGCACTTGAGTAAGTTTCATATTAGTTATTCAACAGTTATGCGAGTGAAGATCCACATCTACTGATTAGTAACCAATTTTTAGTTGTTTTTCTGCCTTGTAATCCATTATTAACTATATTTCGCATTTTAATTGCAATAACACATAGGAAAAGTTCTTTGTAATTTCAAATAATTTAATTGATTAATTTTTGCGATTCCCATGCCACAGACATTTCATCGAATTCACTTTAATTGGTATAGATGAGCCTATGTGTACTTAATTGGATTGATACCCTACAAATTAATAATGTAATTATCGTAGGAAACAAGATTACATGAGTTTCAACGGCAAAAAGGATGTTCCGAAAGATAGTGAATCTTTGGATCATAAAATAGATACTGCAAAAACAACAGATCCCTACCTTCAAGAAACAAACAATAAAATCAATTGTTCCTGAATGCTCCATTTCCAGGCAACGCCAGTATTTGCTAGAATCAATAAATATTAATTTTCTTCTTGAGTATTTTTAAAAATTATTTTCCTCCTCTGAAAACTAGCTTACTCTTTATTTTGCAAAAATGACCAGGAGAAAAATGGATTTTCTCCTCTCCTCTCTCAACCTTTTGTCTTTCCAGAAATAGACAGTAAGTATAGTTTAATTAGAGAAGAAGAAACATCTCTTAATATCAAGGCGCTAACGCCGATTNAACAGCCTTATGCGCCGATTGTCCGGGAGGGAAAACGATGAGAGATGTCTCTGTCTCTCTCGCACATCGTCTTAGGTGGGGGAACTCGATTCCCCTCACTGATTGCTTACAGCTTCTCACAAGTCGTCGCACAGTACCCCCTCCCTCCAAGCGGATGTGCGAGCGAGAGGGCGACTTCTCTCAGTGTCTTCTGTCTTAAGTTATCAATTACAATCTTCAGCAGAGACGGTTGCCTTTCTTTAGCNAATTACAATCTTCAGCAGAGACGGTTGCCTTAGGTGATCAGTTATTTAATAATAATAATATATAATAGCGCTGTCCAATTGAAGTCGTACTATATTTTACATCAAATTTTTCATCAAACGTTGGGAGGCACCTCTTCGTGTCAGAATTAATAGTTTAAGTGTCATTTCCGGTGAGAAAGAAAATAGAATATTGTGTTCGGAATTACCCCGTCGTACATAAGAATATGAAAATATTTTATTATTATAAAAATATTGTTTGAATGAGGTTACACACTATTTAATTTTTCCAGCTTGAAATAATACAAATGTGTTGAGAGACTGAAAACATCACGTTAAAAAATTAATGAATATGACACACTAGTTTTGTTCGTATCATTGCTGAATTCACTTTACCAAACCCCATTCAGTGCTGGACCGATCGATCTAAGTGTATAGAAAATGAACCACAGGCTACGTTGTACAACGCTGATGTTTAAGAACCTTCGGCCTTGAATTGTTGGTGGGAATCGGCAGAGTCCGGATAAATGCTCAGTTACTTTGAAGCTTCTCAAGGGTAATGAAAAAAAATTATCAAAAGCACAATTTTATTTTTGAACTGTATGATTTTTCATTTCAACTTTTAAATCAGTGTCACTATGTACATGAAATATTTACGACAATATTACTGTCAGTATATTTTACAATTTTTAAGTTGTACTACAAACGATATCATTTTTGTACCCGTCAATATTTTAACGAAGTAACGTTAAGTATTTCTTCGTACATCATATTCTATTGCGCAAATCCAGTTTTGCGTGTTTTTTGTAGCTTGATGATGCTTGACGTTCGAGAGTAAAAGTTACAGATAGTTGAACGTTACAAACTGCTAAATAAGACCTACGCAGTGTTCACCTCTTCAATGCAAGGAACACTATTAAATTAACTTCGGTCTACTAGTGGTCGAGCCCTTATTACACAAGGCCGCCGGTGGTCGGCACCTTTCAACCTCGCATTTATTATTTGTCGTGACATTGTAGTCAGGTGGTGAAAGATTACTTTGATTTGTAGTTAATTTTCTGTAGTACTTTTTACATCAGTTTTATCTACATGTCACCTGACGTTACATAAAGATATTTCCCTTTATCGAGGAGCGATGTTTAAATCACGAAACAGTTGCGCTCGACCGCCATGTTTTTCGTGCTCTTACGCATTTTAAACGAGTCAAGAGCGTTCCTGAATATTGTTTACACTATACTATAAACGGATAGATAGAAATAAATCAGTTTTCCGTCATTATAATTCAGGAAATTGTGTCATAAAACAATTACAATGAAAACAATTATACCTCTCAGTAATTTGACAAACTCGGAGCGCTAGTTCCACCTTGAGCAATGCCGCACAACCAACGTCAGTGACCTTGGAGTGGCCTAACAGTGGCGGAGAAGTCTACCGTTAGCCATTAGTGGCTGTGGTAGCCGAAGTGTAATAGACTCTATGTAGACAATGTTATTCGACGTCCTGGGCCACTATGTTCTCCGGACATTTTTCAGTCGGAATCCCAAGCGATGGGTTGCTCGGTCTTAGCCGCGACACGAATACCGGTACTCGCCCCACCCACAGTGTGTCGGTCTTTTGAGGACATTTAAGGAAGGCTAGCAGTGGCGAGCGTTGGCGAACATCGTGATTCGCCGAATGACGAATGTCTGGAGCCGTCTTACGGTGGGACCAGTACTTTATGTTAGTCAAATCACTGAGATGTATAATTCTTTTCTTTATTTTTATTCTAATTCTTATAAAACACAACAAAATGACTAATAATGATGAAAAAATTCTATCTATGATGATTTAATTTCTATCTATAAGTTAATAATATGGTACAACTAATATTCTAGAACTCATTTGACTCGTTTGAAATGCACAAGAGCACGTAACAACATGGCGGCCTAGCGCCACTACTTCGTGATTCACGCACCTCACCTCGAAAAAAGTAAAATATCTTTCTCAGATGTCCGGTGAGCTACAAATAAAGGTGATGTAAAAATACTACGGAAAATTTACTACAAATCAAAGTAAACTTCCATCACTTTCGTGATTTAAAAGTTGGTCTTGTTTTGTAAATAAGTGTTTTCTCCATAAAACGCAGTGTATTTCAATACAATTAAAATTGCAATATTTCAAGGTCGGTGAGATTTGTTTTTCAATTGAAATCACAATACATACATGCTACTCTGTTTTTTAATGCCGATTTAAGAAATTTTAGTGATTTAATTCTAACTTCGCTTGTACTACCTTAAAGCGGCTCTATGAGAGGACAGAGTGTTAACCAGTGTTTCCCAAATGTCGCAACAGATGAACTCAGGAGACGCATGGAGGTACCCGCGCACATTACGCGATGCGCGCAGACCGTCGGAGGCGTTCCCCGACATCCTGCACGCTTCCCATGACGTCATCGAAGCAACTCTCCGCTTTCGCCAGTCGTCACCCAGCGCCTCGGAGCGTCGCCGCCATAGGAAACGTGTGGCACGCCTCCGCGCTCTGGGCCTGAGTAAATTCGAACCCGTGGTTCTGCGCAGACTCTACATTGCGCTCGTGGAAAAGATCGCGAGGTCATCTGTGTGCGACTCCGCGCACCTCACGCTGCACCTGTGCACCATTCCCAACATGTACAAGTGCAGCTATGTGAGCATGACGAAATGCGCGGACACCTTCATCATCAAGAACAAGTCCATCAACGAGTACGCGTGCAGGAACATGCAGGTCATGAGATGCAGCGACGTCCAAGACGTGAAGAGTGTCAACGTCAGGATATTCGCCACTTGTCATGTGCAGGAGTACAAATGCACCAAACTATCCGCGTTCAAGTGTTTGGACGTGCATTTGTTTAAGTGTTCTTCTTTGCTACTCCACAAATGTATCAATGTTCGGATCTTCAAATGTTCCAACGTGCAGATCATCAACTGCACTAACGTCTTGATATTCAAGTGCTCTAAAGTGCGTGCGTTCAAAAGCACAAATGTACAAACACACAAGAGTTCTCATATCCTCTTATACAAATGTATCAATACCCAGCTCTTTAAATGCATGGATATCCAAATTTTTAAATCATCCAACGTGTCAGTGTTCAAAAGTGGTTTCATATACATGCTAAAACTGTCGAATACATCAATGTTTAAATGTATATACATGGTTGTGGTAAAGTGTACGTCACTGCACTTCTTCAAATCTATAGAGACTTCTCTGTACACGTGCTCATATATTAAGTCATTCTTTTGCGCAATCAGGTTCTCTAGATGCATTGACGTTGAAACGTTCAAATGTGCCATTCAACAAAATCGATGTAAACGCATGGTATGTGTTTTAAGCACTACGACTCAGGACTACATAAGCTAAAACAATTATTATCTGTTGTTTCAAATTTTTAATTCTTTTACACCAGATGAAACGAAATTAAATAAAATGTTCGAATGTGGAATGAACTCAACTCAACCAAAATATTGTGGAACTTAGTGTTGAGAGAATTAACAATGGTTAGACACAAATTGAAACATGGATTATTTTTACTCTATTACGAGCGCCATTACCGTCACTTTCTCTTCCAATTATTCATGTCATCCCTTAGACTGCACTGTAAAATGTACTCAGCATATTTCAAAATAATAAAAAGGCGTTTCTTAACGTTTTTAGTATTTTACGAATTACGAAAATACGAATTTAAAAATTGCACTTTGAGTATGCAGTATCTTCGTGTGGTTTTACTTTATTCTTATGTATGTGTTTGTGTGATCTTACTTTACACACGAAGACTCTACATACTCAAAGTTCAATTCATAAATTTGTAT
>NNCF01127835.1:525539-557443 GCA_002313205.1 Laupala kohalensis | reverse complement strand
TTGTTAGATCACACAAACACATACATAAGAATAAAGTAAAACCACACGAAGATACTGCATACTCAAAGTGCAATTTATAAATTCGTATTTTCGAAGTCAATGTAGAGAAAGATACACCAAAATTTAGAAGTAATTTTTTGCACGATACCATGTTTTCTCTAATATCACGAAAAAGTTTTTTGTTGATCAACACAAAATTATGTAGATCCAACATCAAAATTGTCCTTTAGGATGCAGAGGCCTCATCAACAAACAATAAATACATTAAGTATCGTGAGGTCATTCTTAAGAATTTGTTTAAAGGTAAAAGCCGGCCTGTTCAAAATTTACTGGAAAAAAAATCTACCACCCAAGCCTTGGCCGAGATCTTTCTACATTATCACCTAATCAATTTTATTTATTGTTGTTTTCTTGTGTCGAGGAATTTTTTTAATTTTTGGAAAAAAATATTCTAAGACGATTATATATTTAAAAAATCAGTGCTATGTTTCGTCAACTGTCTAATTATACCTCTTAAAACATAATTATGAAGAAGCGTGTTGTAAGTATAATTCACATAAAAACTAGTAGTTCAAAACAATTGGTCAAACAATCTCATAAAAGAATAAGTAGTTATGATGTATTTCGTTAACGGTGCGACGTGCGTACATGTTTGGGCAATATGAACGCACACTTAATGTTCTCTTAAATTGCGGTAACATATAATTAATTTTAATGTTCATCAAATATAATATAATGACATTCATTTTGTCAAAATTTCGAATTTTTAGTAACTGAAAGTGTAATACCAGAATAAAATAATGTCATAAGACACTGTTTAAATACAGGGTTTTATTTGAAATAACGAAAAATTCAATTCTAAAATATGGTGATCTGTGTTATTGTTGATCAAAAATGCTCATACATACGTAACAACTGACATTTCCGCAATATTTTTAGAAAATGCTCCGGTATACCCAGATCGTCAAGATATAAAGCAATACGGCTTAATAACACGAATTGCGAACTCCTATGAATTTAAGTAATATCCAAAGAAATATAAATAATTGTCACAATAGCGACTATTTGCTGTTAAAATACTAGTTAATAACATAATTAAGACCCATGAACTCCATTATATTCAGTCATGCAACTTTGCGGAAAATAATTCAATATGGCTGCCTAACACGAATTGCCAATCTCCACGAAACAAATCCTCGAAACTACCTCGCGTGATAGATTTCTTTTTTTCCCAGAAGTAACAGACAGATGAATCTTCGCCTGCGGAGTAACCATTTCCTCGTTCGCAAACGCAACAAACCAAGACAAGGTATTTTTCGTTCCACACGCTCGATGCAGAAAGAACATAATAGCGTGAACAAGAGCAAGTGGCCGATGTTGGCGATAGATTTATTTTCGAAAGTCCCGCCAATACAACGAGAAGTACACTTATCATCACACTTATGGACGATGGCGAAGTAACAGCGTTGGCTACACTGTGTACAAGCCCTGTACCAACATCAAGCCAGTTAGACTGGCAATGAATAAATTTATTAATACTTTACCTCAAGAGAGCAGTTACAAACTGGACATGACCCCGTTGAGGTCAAAGTAATTTACTGTTACTATACTACTTGACTCAGAGCGTTCCCGTTCGTTTCTTTCATGGGTTATAGTTTCTCTGATTAAAGTGACATGCCTTTGTGTATTCTTTCCGTGAACAATATCCGAATAATTGGAAAGTCAAAAATGACTATTCATCTTCAGAAGAAAACTTTATTTAGCTTAATTACTTTGAATTTAACTGATAAAATTAACAGATCGCGCCAAATCTTACTGTCGAAACACGACTGCAATACTTTTCTTTTAGTATTAAATATGGGTTTATAGAAAACAAAACTTTCATTACAAATCTCATAACATTGCTTAGTCAAGGGAACAGAGAGAGGTTAATTGGTCGAAATTGGTTAATGATTGAATTATTTTATCAACAATTTTTTTCCGCTGTCTTGTGTTCGAGAAAGATAGTGTAGTTTTTTTAATGATTTTACGACATGAAATAATGTTTTTGTATGCCATAGTAATTTCAACATCTCGAGCTTCACACTGAGCACAGATCCTCGCGAGCCCTCTCTCATTCGTGTGGTATGCAAATGCCGGAATGGTGCTTCGTTCGATCGTTACGATCGCACTCACCCCTTTCGATCCCAGCGCGCACCGTCGACGAAGAGACCGTAGACGAAGACTCCGTCGTCAGGAGCAGTGGGGCAATCCTTGCCTTGCTCCTTGCCTTTCAACACCTACAATATCACGTTCACGTTTGCGAGAGAATAATAAAGATTATTCATATATTCACAGAGTTCAACACACTATTTCTGTAATTAAGAAGCATGAAGCATTTGTCTGACATACAGCACGTAACATCTTACCGCTTTGATGACATACCACTTCTGAACTTTTTCAAGTGACTGAAAACACCTTATGTGACTTAAAACATTCAATGTGTTTATTTACTCATATTACTGCTCTTGGAAACCTAGTATATTTAATTTCAAACAAAAACTATTTCTTTAACAATACAAAAATAATCATAAAACTTTACACATTCTACTAAATAATAAAGAGTGTTATGAAAATTATGGAATTGTAACCCGTCTGTTCATACCGAGTGGAATGTAATACCACATTCATCCAAATACAGCAAATTGTCTCAAAATAAATAATATGTTGGAATCCCCTCTACTTTCGGATATTATTAATGATCATACGATTCAATTACATTATTTGTATAATCGGCAAATGTGATACAAGTACGTATGAGAGAATGAATTTAGCCAAGTCACCCTCGCAAGATGTTCTAAGTGTTTAAAAAGTGTGTGTTATCGGGGGATAAAAATCCGTTCTCTTTCATGGGAAAGAACGTATCATACCTTGAACCCTCTTGTATTCTGCTGGACTGCACTGTTCTAAACAAACGAGCACCAAAGAAACAAAAGTGTGAGCAATGAAACAGACGAAGTCAAATACTTTATTTTTATTTTACTTTAATCGTAAATAGTACAATAATGCGTGGTGGAACTAAGTATTTCCACTAATTCCAATATTTAAAAATATATAAATTTGGTTAATGGTGTGGGATAGGATAAGCTGAGGGAACATCCGATAGTTGGAAACATTAATTCCACGATTTACAGTCCGCCACACCCATGACATGGCATTTACCAAATAATTTAATTTAACGCGTTATTTAGGATGGTGACATGGATTCAACTGCAGAAATGGGGAAATAAATGTCCAAAACGCCCGATCCTGTTATGTTTGGTTTTTTTCAATATTTTAATTTTTTCTAGTACAAATATTGATACAAATGAATTAGGTCATTGAACATCAACAGATTCAATGTGCATGACAATTTATTTACCACTGCTCCTCCACTCCTTTGTCATTTTTTGAAATTCACGCCTGTCAAGGTAAGGATGGTCTTACAGGGGCGGTTGATATGGTGGCAACCCTATGGGTTCCCGCCGAAACCAATGTACCCTGCTTCATTGCTCAATGACCTCAGTTGTTTCGTGAACACTCGTTGGATCTGTTGAACGCGAAGTGCTTGTTCAAGGACGTGACACACTTATGTGCTAAAAGTTTCCCCATTTCCGTTGAAATCGCCCAAATATTTTTTAAGTACATTTATCGCAAATCGTTCACTCACCTCGAAATCGAAGGTCAACGTATTGATGGCTAAAGCATGTTTCCTGGCGAAGTTCTGCATGGCTCCCGTCAGAAAGGCTTGAGTGAAATAGAAACCAGACAACCAGAAAGCAGTTGGTTTGTCCCGTTTGTACCATTTCTGCAATCAAATATCGAGTTAGGTCTGGATTTTTTCAATTCTTTAATTAATTTGCCAGCACAGTATATTGAAACAAATGAATAAGGTCATTTAACATAATCACACAAAATCAGATTCAATTAACACGACATAATTTTTTTTCGACTTTTCCTCATCCTTTGTCATTTAATATCCCACTTTGTTGTCACTTTTTGAAATTCACGTCTTTTAAGGTGAAGATGGTCCTGCAGGAGCAGTTGATGTAGTGGCAACACTATGGGTTTGCTCAATAACCTCAGTTGTTTTGTGAACACAATTTCGATTTGTTGAAAACGTGAAGTTTTCGTTCATGGACCTCACTTCTTCGTATGCCACAAATTTCCCTATTTCCATAGAATCACTCACTTCTTATTCTACCAGTTTAGTTCTTCATCTAATACTGTATCTCGCTTTTGTTTCATTCTGCTTAATGTTTCATTTTAATTTCCTCTTATTGACTGAGGTCTTATCTTTTCTCTTATGAAAGATATTTTTTGCAAAATTCTTTAATGTACGTCGGATTAGAGAAAAAAAAGTAAGAATACCTCATTGATACGTAAGCAAGTTGTATGACTTTTATCACATCTCAGAATTCCCCATCATGTCTCACAAGCAAACATTACACGTATGGATGCGATGAAGAAAAATGTGGTTCTGATGATTTGAAAATTGTTTTGTATTGTTTTGGTAATGTTTATTACATTTTGTTTACTTTGTCAGGAATGCAAGAGGTTATATTGTTTATAACATATTACATTTACAATGTGTTTTTATATTGTAAATAATTAGTAATTATTGAGAAACTGTTATTTACGTATGTTTTTTGAGTAGTGCTCTGATGGTTATACCAGATTCGTATAGCTGTGTTGGTTGCTCTTTTGTGGTAAACGTTCACAATTATTTGTTAATAACAATAGTAATTTCAGTAATAAATTAATAATAAATGTGTAGTAACAAATACAACAACAAAAATGATTATTTTGTAATTTAAATGTGGTTGTTCCAGCTTCACAATTCATATTTTTTAAATACAATAGTAATAAATTTTAATCTATAGTAATTAATTAGTAATAAATGAGTACAAAATTCTCCCGTATGAGCTTTTCAGTTGTGCCCTAAAGGTTGTTCCAGCTTCACTGAGCCCCAGATCCGCCTTTCATGCATTAATTAGTTTTACAAACACACTTAGTTCATCATGTGAATGTTATACATAAAAGCCAAGCATTATATATTTGTAGTAGCTATCATAACTTGACAGTGATAAGAGTAAACGTTTCACCATACAAAGATCGTATTTTCATCGTAAAATATACCCAATAGTATTAGTGGAAATATTCTTGACAGTTTTTACAAGCACACGCGTTACCCACTTAACACGGAGTGCGTTTCCTTAATTCATTTTCCCTTGTCTAGTAGGGGTAGGAGATGAATGATGATATGATGCTTCTTTCGATATGGTAAGGGAATTACAAGGGAGCCGGATGCCCTTCCTGACGCACGCCGAGGCAGGTGATATATGAAATGACTTGAGGGAGAATGATGATGAGTGAATGTTGTGGTGGAATGAATGGCAGGGGGAAACGGGAGTACCCCGAGAATACCTGTGGCGAACTCCGCTTCGTCCACCACCGCGAATTCTACTTGGATCAGACGTGGTTTGAACCAGCGTCACCAGAGGTAGAACGCGAGCACGCTATGCACTACGCCACACCGACTTAACACCTCCCATACCAACTTAACATAAAGTAAAACACAAAAATTTCTTTGACATAGGCAGTCCAACTGCCGTTAGCGGAGTTAAGTTCCGCTATTCACCATATTGTTTTGATATACATCGGTCCAAGCAAGTGTAGTCCACTTTGGTCCCGCACTGTTTTGACGGAGAAGACTAACGTTTCCTTCTTCCGTGTAGTAGAATCGTTTACAAAAAAAACAACAAAAAAAACGCCAGAGGTGGAAATATAATGCGGAAAATACTACGTGCAGAGTATCATTGATTTTTGAACCAGTTTTGTGTTGTTTGCCTCTTCCCTTCTCTCTACTCCACCAACAAGCGGCGAAAACAGATACAGCGGACAGGTGTCAAAGGTCCTATGAGAATCTCTATGTAAAAATCATATGCTCTAAAATTGAAGACTCGTCCCTCTGATACCTCAGTGACAAGCATGCTTGCTTGCCATTGAGTCACGCCGGGTTCAATTCCTGGCGGGATCAGAAAAAATTTGTAGCTTTTCAATGTTCCAGTTCCAATTCAGGTGAGACAATTGAAAAGCGAACCTCGTACTACTCCTAGTATCCGTAACACGTTTTCTATTTCTAACCACTCCTTCTAACCCCTCCACGTGGGCCACGTTGTTGGTAAACCCAACTAAGCGGCCCACCTACTAACAATAGCCTACCACCCAACACCCACCTCCTATCGCCCCGAATAGATAAGTTTCAATAGCATACCACATTTCCCATTTTACAAATACTATAATTTGTGGACACGGTTGACGGTTTACTTGTTATACAGGTGTCTAGTGCATAGTGGTTCATTGTGCTCCATTTCCATTCATTCACCTGCAAGAACATGATTCTCTCGATGAAGTCCGCGACGAAACCGCCCAGTGGCTTCAGAGAGGGATACGACGCTGCCGCCCACATGACAGGCACTTTGCCCATTCCCAGCGACTGCGACACAGCTTCCAGTTCAGGAGACATCACCACCAGCCCCTGCAGAGCCTTGCCCAGCTGCTCCAACGACGAACTCATCACCTCAACACACATTCAAGGTTTATCTATTTGTTGTTTACGAGAATGAATTGGGACGCACTAAAACAAGGCGCAAGGCGCTGCAATATTACACTTCAATGTGAGGTGACTCGACATGAGTGTCTCGACAGTTTCCGCACGAACGATGGGTATGTAATGATCGTTTCAATAAGAAAACAAAAAAAATATCCAAACCGATCGACCCTCCACGCAATAATGAATAAAACTTGTGAGTGAGTGAAACGCAACAATGGTTTCTTATAAAATACACATCAACATGAAAAAGATTCTACCCCTTACACCCACTAAATTCAAAAAAATTCAAAATCCATTTCTAGATATTTTAATTAGCAATGTTGAGACATAAGAATCAATTGATGTTTTAGTCAGTTCGTGAGAAATACCGAAGAAAAGCGAAAATTAATAAGTCATGAAAAGGGGGAAGGAGTTGGTTTTTCGAAATAGACAGTCTCATAAGACAGTGCTCTTCCCAAAGTTTTGAAGCTCAAGTGTACAAATTTTCTTCATTCTTTGATTAAAACTGTAGATTTGTATAAAAGGTATACAGACACACCCACACACTGTCCGAGATCCTCTTCTTTATACGTATAAAGAGATTTCATGTCTTATGGCGATGTTTAAGTCAGTACTGCTCTTGTACCTTACCGTGACTTGGGCGTGGAAATTGGGAAGAAGAGATGTTATGTTGACGGGTAGTACCCATCCAACATTATCTGGGGTAGGTGAGTGAAACCGCAACTGAAAACCTCACCTAGTTCAGTCGAGCAGGGTTTCAACCGGCGATTAGCAGTACTGTGAAAGCGAAGATGCAACCACTAGAACATAGTTGACTGGTTTAAACCGTAGTTCGAGCCACTTATTTCTTTAAATACTTTTGTTGCTTTTTCCTAACTTTTAGTATTTTTGTTAGAATTACAATCATTAACGTCTAAGATATTTTAAAATGGAAATGCGAGTGTTTGTTTGTAACTCTTCCCCGGACATTTTTGGCAATTCTTTATATCAACACGATACAACTGAAATGACGGGAAGCCTATCCCTTGCACGTGCGCGCATTCTCCGGAATTCCTAATAAATCTACAGAATGGACTCTACAGACAAAAATAGAATCTCCAAAAAATCTTTAATAATAATATTTATTAATATGATTTGACAGATAAAACATGTCTCTTGTTTGATGTATCAGTACCTTCGGATCCGAATATTGTATGAAAAGAAGTTGAAAAAATTGAAATAAAAGAATCTTTCCATTGGAGTCGGAGGTGTAAATCAGAAGTAATTCCCATCATCATTGCGGTTTTGGGAATGGTCACAAAAAATTAAACAAAAACGTAGTAAATATCCCTGGTAATTCAAAGGACAGTGAAGTACTGGAAATTGCATTACTGGGGACAGATAATATCCTGCGTAAGGTATTTTAGAAGCGTGAAATTGAAAAACCTGATCCTCAGGAAGCTGGTTGCAATCGGGACTGACTACCAAATGATGTCGACGCTGACATCGACAGTCATGAAAAAATGATGAAACAATAATAATAATAATAATAATAATAATAATAATAAATTTACTCTAAAAAACATACTAATTGCGTGTGACTACGTGTACAATAACTGTTTGTGAATGGTGGAACTTGTGGTTCGTCCCGTACTAACCGTGACAATCCAGTGCGTGCACATATAAGAAAATCAATGAAAACCCCTCTTGAGAAATATCACACCGACTGTCAGTGAGTTCCATGCTAGGCTTAAGAGACTGAAGGACCAGAATTTCGTGAAGGAGCAATGGACAATGCCGATATACCTCAAGATCATAATTATGCTGATTTTTTATCACGAAAAAGTGGTCTTGTGATAGCATCTAAGCTTCCACGATCCCTCTGAGCGGTAGAACGTGGGTTCTAACCCTGCTCGGCCGAACTAGTTGAGGTTTACAGCTGGGGTTTCCCCTCACCTACTCCAGACAAATGTCGGTTCGGTACCACAAGTTTCGCGGCAACCGAACATTTCTCCTTCCCAATTTCCTCTCGTAAGTCCAACGGTTAGGTGGAAGAGCAGACCTCATGGTCTGAACCTATAAGACATATAATAAATAAATATTGACTTATTTGCACCAACCTGCTGCAATTTGTTGAATCTCTGCATTTCTTGCACAAGTACTGTATTCATCGATTCCTCGTAGACGACGGGGAACTTTTTCACAGCTTGTTCCAAATCGAATTCCTTGGGCAGCTGAAACGGTTTTGAGGATCCGTTCTACGTTTTGATTAAGAAAACCATGATGAAACGCAATCAACCAAATTCTAATTAAATGAGAATTCAGGAAAATTGTTGTAAATTAAATTTATGTTTCTGAAAGTACACCCGCAGTTTAGCTCATATAAATTTTGTACACATATTATTTCTCCATTGAAAAAGTATGTCCCATTCATATCTAGTGAAAAACATTGTAACTCTTAAGTGGAACTTTTTGTTTCGCGTTAGATGACGTTGTATTGATAAAAATACGTTTCTTTTTTCAAATCTCCATCAGGTAAAAAGCAGAAAAATACGTTAGGTGTTAAGCAGTACAGGTGACGCAACGTTCAAATATTAAAAACTGACGTTTCGTTCATCGTATTAAATAAATAAATAAACGTTATTGCAGTTGCAAAAAAATCCGTTGCAAACTGCGTACGACCACGTGGGGGATAATTACTCCCCGGAAACGAGCAATTGATCATCCCATCAATTCCGATCAAGGGTCCAAGGGCAATCGCGGATTAAATACGTTTAAAAATTTTAATCAAATATGTAGTTGTCAATTTATTATTCCAAAATGAATCGTAGATATAATGTACAGTCAAAATTCGAGATTAATTGTAACAATAGTATTAAATGGTATTCCCGCCTATGGAAAATACGCACCTACCCGGAGGAAAACCAGAGATAAACCCGGGCCGGGATGGGGCTACAGAGATAAAGTATGCAACCGTGCCAAGGCTGCGTTATTATGGTCTTCTTCCGAGCAACTCGAAAAGTGAAGAACCTGGAAACCTAAACTTCCATCAAATCAGGCCGCGGAAGCCTTCGCAATCAGAAAAATTCGAGTACATAATTTTAAAATCCAACTTTACCAGACTAAACCCCATTACATCACTAGAGGTGGATTATTATTAAATTTCGGGCGTCCAGTGAATCAGAACGGTACTTAGTAATCATATTTTTACTTTACTAGACACTTTATTCCTCACACATTTATACTTGAATTCAAGAGCGGGAGCCTGAAAAATCTTCAATTCTCTGTTCTTAAACAATATGTTATTAAAATTAATATTCCATCCACAAAAGTAATTAACCAAACAAATTCTTTTGTCTATCTTCAATGACGTTTCCTCCCTTTTCTTAACATAGACTTAATTATGATATAGACCCAGTGACCTCTGCTATGAGTTGTCTGTGATAACACGAGACATAATATACTGTTTGGTGTAAGGTATTTGTGCGCAACGACATTTGTGCAGCAGTCAGCAGACAGAGAGGGGAATCGAGTTCCTATTTTCAATGTTCACGAGCAAGAGAGGCAGAGATTCCAAACTTCGTTTTGCCCTTCAAACAACCGGTACATGAGATAGATGAGTCTACATCCCATATAAGTATATGGTTAATATGCGCCCCGAGAAAGCAATTGGCTTTCTTTATTCGAAGGCACAGTCCGATTCAATCATTGGGAGTTCCTCCACTTGACAGCACTAATATTCCCGTGACCTTTTTGCTGATATCCTTCACGATGTCCAACACCATTGATGAGCTTCCTTCTCCTCCTTGCCCTCCACCTTCCGCCTCCACCAGGAGCATAGAGTTGCAGAAGGTGCGGCCCTCCTCCAGCGCGCGAATGACACCTGCGTTGGAGTGCAGACCGTACACAGCGGGTGGAGGCTCCGTCGGCAATGTCTGCGTGCCAGAAGTGTCAATGCCACATTAATCTCATAAGCTTCGTCGCGTTTAGAAAGTACTAAGCACTTACGAATATCGTCCACAGGGGTACACCGACGGGGTTTGACGAACAGGACAGTGTGCCACATACTCTTCCAGCTTTCTAAAGATCTCCCTTCTCCCTATTCTATTAATGTTAAATGAGAAGCTCGTTTTTGAATATAGACTGTACATCTGTACTAATAAAAGTGAATTATTTGTAATGTCTGTTGCACGGAAATCGGAAAAAATAATCCATGAAATTATTAGAAATTTCAAAGAACTCTTGTTATGGATTATTGCAACTAAAATGCAAAGTATGTTAAATATTCATGAACAGGAAATAAATTAAAATTGGCTGCTAATCAGTAATGTGAATCCTCACTCGCATGGCTGTTGACTGAGAAGCTTACTAAAATGTCCGCCAGATTTTAATTGCATAAGGCGGACAGTCCACTGAACGTATAATGTAAGTGACCGAATCGTAGAAGCAAAATTATATAAAGGCAGTGAAGAACATATACGTAACCTAAAAGTATGTTTTCAAGTATTTATGCTCATCGTCATATATCTCCTCTCCATGTCTTGTAATAAGCATTTATACAATTTTACGCCATATTGCTAAGCTTTACGACCAGTCTCCAAATTTTAAAAAAATCTCCTTGCTATCTGAGCAGGAGTAAGTTGAGCAAGTGGATCGGGGTCGAAGACGCACATGTGTTTGTTTAACGCGGCCTGTGCAAACAAAAGTCTGTGTTTCTTAACACGACCTGAGACGCGATGTGTGTTCCAATAACACACTGTCAGATGAATATAAATATTCATACAACATTGTACTCCTTTTACAATGCAAGTGTTAAATTCGTGACAATATAGCATATTCAGTAAACCTCTTGGAGTTTAAAACACTTCTTTCCCAAATTTCATCAACTTGTGTTCAATAGTTTTTTTTTTCGAGAAACTAATAAGTGCACTTTCACGATTATTATATCACTCAGGATTTTGAATACTTGAATAAAGAAACGAGTCGCTTTCTGCGTTACCTCGATGTAATTGATGACGTCGGAATACTTGGTACGTGGCGGTAGACCGTACTGAGCTCCCGGTTCATCACAGAAAAGGTAATTGGTGTTGCTGCCCGACTGAGGATTCACGTAGTTCTCCAAAGTGGTGATGAGACAACGGCGATCCCAATCATCAGTGACGCGGCCGCCGTAGTTGCATTCACCAGTCATATACTGAATGGCGTCGTACGGCACCTTCGCCTCCGTCTCGCTTATGAACATCTGACATCACATAGAAGGGTCATTGACATTCATATAACCATTTAATTCACCTATCTATAGATAAATAAATTGATTCAGTTTCAAACTGCGAATGACCACGAGGGGGGCATCAAACTAATTTTATTTCCGGGGTAAGGAAAGGGACCATCTCATCAATTCCAATCAACGGTCCACAGGTATCGGTGGACTTAATATTTGTACTAGACGTTATTTAATATTGCCCAAATAAATGTTAGCAGTTAAAATCACTCAAAATTCGTGCTAGTATATAAATTGTTCTATTCCCAACAGAAACCGAGTGAGATAAAGGACCAGGATGGGGGGAAAATCCGTGGCTATAGACGAGTGAAATATTCATATAAATTGAAAAATATATTTAAAACATGCAGTGTTTAAAATTTCTACACACAAACCTCAATTGAAAGCGACACAAAATGTTCACGACTGGGACCAAAGTTCTCGAAAGTAAAAATTTCAAACTCGCTTTTAAAGTTTCAGTAATTGAAACCTTTATCAATCTCTTTCTCTCTAATTATAGTACGAGAAAGAAATCATATAAGGTAAAGATTTTTATCGTATATCACGCCAGAAAGTTTGAAGGGTCAATCGTTCCAGTCAAACTTAGAGAAACTCCATCACCTGCAGCTGTTGAAGGGAGATCTGTAAGTCAGACTCGTTGAAGCCGTACGGGATGTTCCAACCAATGGCTCCGTATTTGCGTCGCTCCTGGACCACTGCATGGAAGAAACATAACCCATAGAGAAGCCGCGCAAACTCCGTGGGTTTGTTGGGACAACCACTGTAGAACTCTGGTTCTCTCACGGGCTCGCTCAAGAACGAACGCTTCAGATTTTGCTGCAGTCCCGTCGGCGGTTCGTTCGTCATCTTCACTCCGAACTGAAGAATGGAGGTTGGGAACTGGATGCAAACAAGGACCAACGGATCAGTTGAATCTGTGGAATAGTGAATTGGCTTCAGGTGCAAAAACATTGGAGAAACGTTCGTAAAAAATGAAACAAACTTTCCCACAACAGGCCCCAAAGGTGTCCGAGGAGTTCACGGAGGGCAGAGCTCCGCAATTTCTTGGCCTCTATATGAGGAAAAGATACGGCTAGCATCTCCCTTCGGCCAATTTGACCCCAGGATAGACCCGGTACTCATTTTACAGCAGGTTCGGTAGGTCTGGATGTTGAGATTTGCTGAAAAGAGTTACACCCCACTGAGGATCGAAACCCGGTCATCCATGCTGACACCGGAGAAACGTGCGTAACAAAATGTTCTCTGGTGTTTGCGAACACAACTAGAGGTGCAAAACAATTGCAGAAACTTTCTCACATAAGTTTCTTAGACTGCACTAGAGAGCAACATTAAAGAATTATATAAGGAGAAAGTTGTTTTTAACATGTTATTCTATATTTTGGTCGTTTTCATTTTACCATATTTAAAAAGTTTATTAAAGAAATACTTTTACTAGTCTTTATATAAAAGAATCTCTAATATACAAATTATGTTCTTTCGTTTTTGGGGTTGATTAGATCAGTAAGACTTATATTCTATTTCAAAAGATATATTTATAAATAAATACAAACATAATTTGTATATTATTAACGTCAGGATAAAGAAAGTAGACCATCAATATTCGTATTTAATTTAGTTAAAACTAAGAAATTAATTTCTTTGCAAATTTGAAATTGCAAATTTATATTCAATAAAAATTAATAGGATCTATGATCAATTTCTGTTAAATAGGTGATACCGTCTGCTTTTATTTATTTTCTCTTACTTCGTAACGGTTCTTATCTTTTCTAAGAATTCAGTAAGTGTTAAAAAATATTATTTACAATAATATTACTCATAACGATTGAAACTGCTATATAACATTGAATTGCAGAAGATTCAGGAAAAATACAAAAAGATTTTTCATTGTACATTACCTTCAAGACAAAAAAGCACGTAACCAAGTTCATTCTTCAAACAATATCTGCATTCATATCAAATAACCTCCTCACGCACCAAATAATTTGCAGAAAGATATAAATGTAAAACACAGCATGCACATGTTAACAACAACATCCAGCAAAAGAAACAGTGGCACATCTGACACGTAAACTTACGCAGCGAAAAGACGCAGCGTCACCAGATGTGATGTTACGAGTAGTGAGTAAAGGTCGCGTGGGTGGAAGGTTCGTATTACAAAAAGCAACAGAGTGTGGATACATTCCTCTGTCTTCCTTAAAAAAGTAACGTATTAAAAGAACATCTACAAAAGTATACTCTTTGGATTCACACCATTGGCAAACTTAAAACTACGCGCCGTAAACTTACGTGTGTAAATGTTAAGTACTAGAAAAAACTCATTATTTAAACAATGTATTTGATAAAGTGATGAAATAATACTAACATTTTAGTCGGATCCAAAGCCATTAATTTAACTTATTACCGTCTTTTATTTGAGATTTAAATGTAAAATAAATATTCAGAATATTATTGGAAGACATTTAGCGATTTCTCAGTCTTATAAATATCGTCAAAGTGTTACGTAAACGTAAATTCGTTGCAGGCGTTGGTATATTTTTTTCTCTGGAGTGCGTTTTCGGCCATTATATGCTGTATTATTATCATATCTTTCATTTCAGTTTACCAAAACGGTACTCTACTTCTACTTCATCAATGTTAAATAATATTCAAGCTTCATGAAATGGTAAACAAAGTAGTAGTGACATGAAATAGTAAGTACAGCAAATGGAAATTATTTCAGTCTATACCAAACTTTGAAGCAAAATACCGCAAATGCGGTTGTAATACATACTAATTACACTTTGTATACAGAATATTTAAGCAAAATCGTTGGACCAGTTTTTGACAAATATTCAAAACTCTATTTTGACCTTCATGCGAAGAGACCTTTGTGTTAAAGTAAAAAGAAATTTGAAAGCATGTGCATTTGTCAGAAAAAAATTCTACCGTAAATACGAAAAGTGAAAGAACTTTTTTCCATTCAGTCAGAAGTGCTGCACACAGATGGACGGATTGACGTCCAGCCAAAAAACCACTTTTTTTGAACCAGGAACCTCCAAAACAAATATTTCCGTAAAAATCTCGTTTTCGGTTTTCTTTACGATTATTTCTATAAACTACGTATATGAGAAGGTTAAAATTTGTTCACTTGACACCTTAGAAATGACCAGTAAACAAAAACTTCATCTTTTTAACCTCGCCTCCCTAACCGTCTTCTGATTTGTCAATCTCATTGGAACTTTCTGCGTTTGTAGCCCTTGGTGTAAATGTGTTATTGAAGGACACAATTATTTACCCACTACTTTTTTACTCACGCGTCAAAACTTATTCCCAAGTTTACTCAACCCGTTATAAAATGAGTGACCAGGTATATCTAAGTGGTCTACCTGGTCTGGGCGTTATGTTGGCCACATTTCCTCGTATTGAGGTGGAAATTACAGGACTCTGCCCTCTTCTAAGAAGTCAGCGTGACTCAGAGGGTAGCGCTGATTTGCTGGATAGATGGGAATTTTTTTATCACACCCCAACATCTAGACTCACTCCTTGGCCTACTCTTCCTGCTGCAAAATGAGTACCGGGTCTATCTTGGGGTCAACCGGCTTGAGGGAGATACTGGTCATATCTCCTTCTAGCATCAAGGCCTAGTACTTATGGAGCTCTTCCCTCCGTGAAGCCCTTGTGCACCTTCCGGATCTGTTAAGGGACGGTTTGACTTTTGACTCTTCTTGAACCCCGTGAATCGGATATGTTGTTTCAGATTGACCTGCTGTTTTTATTGTACCTTATCCGACGGATAGGAGGTGAGCCAGAGACGGAAGTTGCGATGCGTGTTCCGGGAGTCGAAGCTCTCCCAGGTGCGCTCCAGCTGAGGCAACCAGCTCACCGCCAGGTGGCAGTTCTGTAGACACACCCACCCTCCGTCCGACTGCGCAGTCGCTATCATCTTGGCTGCGATCGGACCCTACGACATAGATTCACAAAAACTAAACATTTCCTACACGATACAAACATTATTCTCTCACACGGGTGGGAGTTTAACTCTTAGGAGACGATGAGAAAGCTAGAGCTACCACGAGATCTACCCTCGCAGATCGTCACCAAATGTGTGGGGTGATCATACATTAAGGTTGAATGTTGATGAGTTAGCAGTTTAACATCCCCTCTACTCCATAATGAATTTGTAACGATATCTCTCACCACTTCCCAATAATTATGTAACCCTACCTCCCCCTCCTCACATACGTTTTTGTTGCCTTATATAAAACATGAAGACAAGTTTTGATTCACTGACGTAATTGACGTAAAACACAATAGTAAAGTGGATTGAAATGGGAAAGTGGATAGCCTACAGTGCTATCGACTTTCGGTTTCCAAAACGACTACAGAGATTGAAGTAAATTCTATTATTTTGAACCAATGCCCTTTTTTCCTCACAATGTACAGCCATTATAATCACTGATATTCTCAGACGTTACGCGAAATGAGCTCGTGAATAATACGCTCGCTACAGTCACAATTGCTGTGTCCTAGACGACGAACAAACAACAAGAATCAATATGATCAATGTTGACAATATTATTATTTCCAGACAAATGAAGAGCGGTTAGCTCATCCCCAACTTCTTAACTGCACATACACTGTGCACAAGAGCCCAAAGTAAAACGTTGATTTTTTTTCTAATTTAGTCCCATTTTTACCTCACTCTGTCCCAGTGTGCAATGCAGTGACAAAGAATTTTGAATCAAAATTTATTTGTTATTCCTTCAGTGACACGCTGGAGACAACTCCAATTCTCCTGCCATTAATGCACATATGCTACTTTAACAACCCGTCTACTAATCTAACTACAGACATATTACGCAATAAATTAGGATTGTTGATCAAAAGACATTGATCCACTATAGACGTCAACAAAATGCAAGGTCAGTTTGATTCCGACTTAATACATTGTAAGTTTTTATACTTATTCAATATTTCAATATTTTTCAAATAGGGTGTGACCATACCTAATTTTTTTAAGCTTAGGTACATGAATGTAGCTACGTAACAATCATGCATTACAAAAGTACAATTAATCGGCTGAAAATAACCTTCCTGAAATCAACAATGATCTGTATCTGTAAAGATCAGTAGCTATAACAATTCTATGCCAGACAAGAGCTGAACACGCTACCAAATATCATAATATATTTGTATACGAGATCAGAAATTAAATCTGAATTGTCGTAAACACAGAAGAAATATTTGCATAACAGGGAATATAATAACAGAATTAACTTATCTTTACGAAATCCGTATTTCCTGTTTGTGTTCTGATATGCATATAGTTCTTCCGAGTTTACGACTTACAACCATATAATGTTTCTGATCCCACTCATAAATGTATTGTGATCTTCGGATGCTTTTACCTTCGGCGTGAGTGCCTTCCTGAACCCTTACCTGCCCTTGTCCTAAGGAGATGGAGTGGAATTGATTGGAGACACCCATGTGTTCGCAGAACTTGAGCAACGCAGCCATCGGATCAGCTCCAGGGGACAGGATGAAGATGAGAGGACACAAGCAATCGGAGTCGTCATACGATTTCTCAATGTCAAACGGAGGAGGAGTCACATAGCGAACTCCCATCTGCTGCTCCACAAAGAACTTCACTGCTGACACGAGCTGCAGGTACATACACGGAAAAAAAGATTCAATGATACAGTATCTTAAATAGACTAGAAATTTTTATTAAACAATATTTATACACAATAGTTCTGTAAATACGAATTCTTTTCATTTCTATGTTTGTTTCACATTTTTTGTAAATTTATGATTAATTTTTGTCTTATTTTATTGTATTTGTACGTTTGTACATGATTGTTGGTTGGGTGCAAGAGAGGGCTTAATGGCATCAGATATTAAAATTTGGTTAGAAATGTCATCTGCCGTTATCTAGTCACACGAGGCTAGCGATAAAGAGATAGGGAGTCTCGAATAATAAAGCGTTTCAATCATCATCAATAATCATTTTATAACGTCGTCAACCTACATCTTCGTTGGAGAAGGGAAAGTGAGCTAGTCAGTCAGATCCTGCGAGCCGAATCTTTTGGTGAGCCATCTTACTCAGGGATTGGCGGCGAGAGTATACGTGAGAGTGAAACGAGTCTTTTCAATGATACACAGTAGAACCTACTTCATAGACTCAAGGTGTAGGAAGAAATGAGCCGACTGCTCGACCCCGAAATGAGTTCAGGATATGGGTTGAGGGTTTGCTATACGTCTTTTTTCTTTCATGCATTCAACTTTTTATTTCACAACAGTATATTTACCTTTATAACATCATGTCATTTCTTTTCGTTACTTCATATTATACATATTTTAACGATGTCATTATACATATAAACGATTTTCTTTCCATGTTGTAGTCTGGTGACAAGGGGCGACCCGTGGCGTAGTGCCTAACGCGCTCGCCCTCTGGGGGCGCCGGTTCAAACCCGGTCCGATCCAAGTAGAATCCGAGGTGGTGAACGGAGCGGTGTTCGCGGCAGGTTTCCCCTGCCATTCCACCACAACGTTCTCTCATCATCATCTCACCACCATAATCATTAATCACCCACCCCGGGGAGGTGCGACAGGAAGGGCATCCGGCACCCTAGTATTCCCCAGCCAAATCAGTACGCCCCCTATCATTTACCATATCCATCTAGCGGACCCTGCACTTTGCGGGACAAACGCTCAGGAAGAAGAAGTTGTAGACTGGTGCCACGTCCGTGCTTTTACGTGACCATCCTCACCACGGGACGTGGGTGAAATTTACAATGTCAGTTCAATTTTTTTATTCCTCCTCTTTTATCACATTCCTTAATACACATATCTGACCAACGCAGTGTAAGAAAAAATGTATTTCAGGACTCCTTTCTTAATCCTCGGAATCATGTCTCTCCTCTACGACTCATAGTATCCTCATTCCCAAGGCACGTGGTGTCGGTCTTCTATGTCTTGCCCGTACATACATTAATCGTCACATGTCTTTCCTATTTGTTTCAAATCGCTCTGGAAGTGACCATGTCCGGTTATTATTACCGTAATTTCTCAGGTTGGGTGGATTCATCTTTTATTCCGTTATGTCACGTCTGTTATTGAGGCCAACACTTCTCGTCCTTTCGTTGAGTTCGTCCAATAGTTTCGTCGTCAAAATTCCCTTTGCTCCTTTGTCGTCTTTGAGTATGATCTTTTGGTTGCTTCGTACCGTTCATGTCCGTCTTAGCCAGTATCCTAACCATTATTTATGAAGGTGTATGTCTATTGAAGGTATTCCCAACAACACCTTTCTGCTCTGTGTAGCCACTCTGTTGTAATATTCTTTCAACGTGGATATTTCGAACTCCAGGAATCCACACACTTGCTGTGTAACTCATGATAGGCTCTAGGTCTGCCAGCCGCAGTGTCGCCAGCGAGTCTCTCACGAGCTCTGATGCTGGTTCGCTTTATATTACAATTTAGTTAACGCTACCTTCTGCCAAGCTACTGCTGTCGGTATTTCGAGGCGCCAGCAGCGCGCTGCTTGCAGAGTGAGTCTAGTGAGTGTGTGGCCGATCTCTCCTTACTACTCAGAGCCGCAATGTTTCCGACAAAAAGACGCATTATTCAAATATACTAAAGTAAGTCTAAAATGTTTGCTTTACGTGATGCACCTCAAGCAGGATAGTGAGCCAGTCAAATGTCTGCCTGGTTCTCCCGAGGCAACACACTACGGCGGATGCATGTGAAACTATAACGCTTATAAAATCTGAAGTATTCATTTTGATCTTAAACTCGTCTATTTTTAAACCTTTTCTTCAATATTTTGGTTAATCTTTGCCCATAGACATGTGCTGTCGCGGACTTTTTTTGTAGAACTCTTTGAAACGGACGATATTGCCTGTCATTGTTGTCACCTTTCTCTAACCGTTTAGGCAGCGTAAGCAAATATACGTCTTCTAAGACTGATTTTCACCCCGACTTATTGGTCTATTATCATTATTGCCTATTTTCGTGATACCTAAGTTAAAATAATGATACTAAAACGTTCCCACATAATATATCTATGAATTAAAAAAAGAAACGCGTAAATTGGATTTGTTGTTCTCCAGTTTTAAGAGGTGTAACACGTTTTCTGGCAGACAGACACGAAAGTGACTTTATTTTATAATTATTAAAGATATTTACTAATCCCATTGCAATGAATCTTTAAATTTGATATTCGCTCCCATTTGACGGAAAATGGCGCACTCAATCAGAAACCTGGACAAGCATCGGCCACACTCTCAAGACTCATTCTGGCTGCTCGTATACGACAGGCATATCATTAAAAATGCGTAACGGGAGGGGAGGGATTATTAAAATATGGTATTTTTGGTATACGTAATTAATAGAAAAGCCCCGAAGGATCGTGTATCATAAAAACGAAAATTATCTGCCGCTCACCTTGTCTGGTCGTAGCACTCGAAGCACCAACATCTTCTCGAACGGTTTCAGTTTCATTTCCCAAGGATCAGGGAGAGTCTTCTTCTGAGGGTCTGAAGACTCCATGTAATCTTTCCATATGTTCATATTTTTTGAAAAATCTTTACTAAAACCTAAAACCATCAGAGAAAATGATTTATTTTACGACACTTGAAATATGTAATATGAAATGATGTTGCGTTAAGGGAAATATTTAAGCAGCGCTGTCCAACTTATCTTAGTCCGCGGGTCATTTTCTATTCACTTTGATCTGGTACACACGGAACGAGGTTGCAAATTGTTGCCCGACGAACAAAACGAATGAGTCGTATTTATTTATTTATTTATTTGTGAGCAATATATTGATTATCATCAACAAATTTATATTATTTCAAGCTGGAAAAATTAAATGGAATACATCTTTTCTATTAAGTGTTTTAAATATTTAAAATTATAATAAAATGTTTCAATACTGCAGTGTTCAAACACAATTCAATTTTTCTATTTTCACTCACCGGACATGATACGTCTAATATTAATTCTGACAGCATAAATTTATAACACAAAGTTGTGCCCCCCTACGATTGATGAAAAATGAAATGTAAAATGTATTATACCTCACGGTTCTTAAAACAAGCTTGACAGCACTGTAAGTATTATTTATCAATTAGAAGAAGAATAACAATAATATAAAGAAACAATTGCTTGTATATTATATTACATTTTAATATTTGTAAATGTGAAATATAGCGTGCTATTGAAGCTTGTCTACATGGGGCGATAGGAGGTAGGAGTTGTGTGTTAGGTGGGCCGCTTAGCTGGGTTTACTAACAACTTGGCTCATGTGGAGGGGTTAGTAGGAGAAGTTACTAATAGTTAAGAATTATTGATACTAGTAGCAGTAGGAGGTGGATAGAATGAGGGTTCGCTTTCCAATAGTCACAGCTAAATGAGCTGGGACATTAATGTGAAAAGCAACAACGTTAGCGAGAACGCTAACACCCGAGCCTTGAGAGGGTTTGTAGGAATATAGTGTTTATTTCTCACAATTTCTGGCGTCAAAAGAAGTTCATTAATAGTATCTTCGGAAGGGAAGAGATAATAAATTAAAAGTTCTATAAACGTTCAGCTTCACACATTACAAAAACAGAAAATGTTAAATCAACTTGGTTGATAGTGTAATTATTGTATTTATATCCTTATTTTATTTCATGACTTCGTGCAGGACTGCTGTGAGGTACAGGACTGCTCTTCCTCTTAACCAGATGGTTTTGATAAAGGAATTATGGAAAGAGATGTTGGGGTGCTGCAGAACGTGAGGTACATGGGTCTGGAGTAGGCGAGGGAAAACCTCAGCTGAAAACCTCACCAAGTTCATCAAAACGATGGATCGAACCCACGCTCTCCCGCTCAGCAGTGCATTGCGACCGGAGACGTTCCCACGCCTTCATTTAAATATTTTTAATTAATTTGTATAAGATTTCATGTAAATTATCACTGATTTACTATTTGCATTCCCGGAACTTCACTCTTGTCAGATTTTGAATTTTATATTGATGATTAAGTATTCATTCTTGAATTTCCATTAATATCTATAGAAAATGTTCGTCGTAATCAATTGTCCAAACAATTGTGAATCAAACCACGCATGATATACAAAACAAAAAACTTCAACATAGAAACAGGTGGGCCAATATTATATCAAAATACGAGCTCGTTAGTATCGCCATGGAAATTAGAAAGACACGTGACAATATGTACACAATGCTAATTTAATGTTGTTTTCATAATTATTAAAAAATATTCTAGCTAATATTTGTTACAAAAGTTCATTATAAACGTTCTTTCAGTATTTCCTCAAATCAAGTGTTTTGTTCGCTTGTTTGATGCTCAAAGGACTACGTTTACCTGTTTCCAAAACTCAAATTTATCTTGTATTTAGTAGAATGATATCTATTTTCATTTTCTTGGTCATGGAACATTTTACTATGTCATATACTCAGAACGAGAAACCAATGATAACATTATACCGTCCTAAATTAACCTGGCAATATACAAATGTTAGCTGTTACGCTCCACTGCTCCTACATACTTTAGAACAGCGCTGTTCGCCTTATCTTAAACCGCGGGCCATTTTCTCTACACTTGCGATCGATCGGCCAGGCACGGAATAGGGTTGGCCATATGTTGTTCGAAGAATTTAACTAATGGGTCACATTTATTTCTTCGTAACGTAATATTTTGATTCTCCTCAACAAATTTATATTACTTCAAGTTGAAAAAAATTAAATAGTATATTTATAAGTATTTTTAATGTTTAGTATTGCACTACAATATAGAAACATTTTAGTATTTGATGAGGTAATCCCGAACCCAATATTCTATTTTCTCTCACCGTACATGCAATGTTAAATATTAATTTTCCCAGCATATATTTACAATATTCAGTTGTCCCTCCAACATTTGATGAAAAATTTCATGTAAAATATACTATAACTCGCGGGCCGCCAGTTGAACAGTGTTGCTTTAGAAGAACTAATGTGGTAGGAGTCATGATCTCCAGCGCTGGAGAAGTACCTGAAAGGCCATGAAGATCATCGAGTCGACACGTCTCATCCCAAGACTTGTCAGACATCCACTTGGGGGCAGGGTTTGGGATCTTGTTTTCCAAACCAACGCCTCCAGTCAGGAAGAACATTAACGAATCGTGATCCATATCATCAGTGGACCTACAAACAAAAAGACCACTTCCATGGATTCTTCTTATTATTATTATCAACATTTTTCTCTCAGATGTGGATTATAAAATCAAGTGCTGCTGGGAGGAAGAATCTGAAATAGATTCTTCTTCCCAGCAGCACTTGATTTTATAATTCACATCTGAGAGAAAAATGTTGATAATAATAATAAGAACTTTCTGGTAATGTGGGCTGAGGACAGGAGGACGCTGTGTTGCAGTCTGCTTATTGCAGTATCATTGCTATTGATTTCAAGTTTTTTAATGGAATCGACTAAGAATTGTGATACTAGTCCTAGGGTATATATTATTGTTGTTTGTTGTTTATGGGGTTTTAGGGCTCGCCAACACTCTGGACATTAGAGCCCTGCACTCCCATGAAGACAGCTAGGAAAATTTCTAGTCGTGATAATAACGTTTCTACTCGTCCAATGTTGCTCATGGTTTTATTGCTAGAAAGCTTTTTCGGCTGCATAGCAGCTATCGTCAGTAGCATCCCTCAATTTAAATAAACTACAATTTAAATAAACATAGCTTTAAGACACTTATTTAGTGTTACAAAGACTATGCATATTTGGAGACAACCAATTTCTATACTCTCTGGAAGTAAGACAGGTATATCATCAATGATCATATCGAAGTACTCCAGGAGAATTGGAGAACATACTAGCATACCACGATAATAGTAAACATTTATGAAAATGGTACTTTATCAATAAATATTCCAAAAGAAAACTCAGTTCAAGAAATATCATAATATATTCTAATCCGAGATAGAGGATAAATCTAAGAATACATTTGCATCTCAAATAAACATCTGTAAATAAGAAGTACTTACACTTCCGGCACAGAATAGTCGTAACACTAGGCCAGAGCATTACTAAAATTGCACAGGTTACCAACTCTTTTTATTCAAGAAAATTTATTTTGTGTGGAAAGTTTCCTCACAATGTGACACGGAACAGTACAGTAAAAAGAGCAATGAAGAAGTGATTGGAATGAAAGTTCTTACTCAGAAATCAAGACACTATTTACCGAATATAGAGATTAGTTTCAATGGCCGAATATTCACAAAAATATTGATATACATTCACAAAACAACTTCTAAAAATTTTTACTTTTGTGAATTATTATTTTGTACTCCTGGCACAACATTAAGAAATTTTCCCTTGCTACTTTGCTAAGAGTAGAATAAACTTAAGAATTCATGATTTCGACTCTTACTTACATCATGACGCTGGCGCATTGAATGAACGAGAAAAGTAGTTTATCTTTCTCAAACAGCGAGCGACACACGTTGGAGTACAGATTGAAACTGAAGGCATCACGCAGTGCAGCCAACCTCTGGCTCAGGACACGGGTCGAAGTGTGGCTGAGGAAAAGAAAATTTTGTTGTTTTAACCCCATGTCGTTATGAACACAGAAATAATCTACGTCAAGAAGTCAACATTTTGTTGATTTATTTAGACCGTAACGGTCACCTCGTCTGTGTTGTTGACGCAATACGAGGCCCTCTTAATACATTCTCACTTAACATACATCATTTACGCCAGAGTAATTGTCCTTTTGTTGCAAGTAATTTTTTAAAATGTGTTTTGTCTCATTTTCCATGTGTCTCATTTCCAGTATGTCCCATTTCTACGTGTTTATTATTCAACTCTCTATTGCTTACTTAATTTGTTCTATTTTATTCACATATTCCTCAAACAATAAATATTTACCCTCATTTTCCAATAATGACGACAGTTCTTTCATATTGGAGGTATCACATCGACCATAATGTTTTATATACCCCACTCTTTCTTGTCTATATTTCCCTCAATCTCAGAGGACATATCCTGGTGTTTCATCATCCTCATTACAAATACATTTCTGTTCTTTCACCTTCCTTATTCTGTGCAAATATACTGCAAAGTCCCCATGCTCTGTTATGCATTGTATCAACCAGTCAACAATTAACCTCTAGGGGCTAATTTGCATTAATAACATTAACGATATTTGCACAATTCACTCAAAAATACTGGTTTATGTTCTCGCCTCAAATTTCTTTGTAGAAATTATTAATTTTCTCATTTACTTTATAATATATGAATTTACGTTACTATATTTTATCTTATATTTTCTTTATAAAACCGGCACATCGTTCGATAATCCAGAGTGTTTTCCTGACAGACGCAAAAAAGAAACAAACAATTGTATTCAAGCTTTCTCTCTTTTGTATGAGGAGGGCGTGTTCATAGATAAACATTACTACTAAGAAAGGCATTATAAAGATTTTTTATGATTGCTGTGGATTTAAAAATATTATTTATTGCCTTTCTCAACGTGCTTGTTCGCGACTGAATTTTGCGATAAATTTTAAGGCAATTTACCATGTACATGTTTGTACCAGAGCCCCATTCAGTAAAAATCCTGCATTCGTTTTATATATACTTCATTTAATTCGTTAATTATTGTATGGAAGAGTTAGGCAACACAGTTTTATTCGTACAAGTATCGTATATCGGATACGGGCTTATGGTAGTATTGTGAGAAGGATCACCGACACTATGCCACACGTAATACGCATAGCAGTTACATTCATTCAGGTTTGGACAATTCTTTTACAATTTTTTAACCCAAAGAATCTATTATATTCTAAAATGGGTTTTATAATAGATATTTTTTACAAATGTTTCTCGAGATGAAAATATTACGGAAAAGCGTTGTTTTTAAAATTATTTTTGAAGACTATTGTACTTCACTCACCACTTATCTATGGAACCAATGTACAAATTGATGAACCACGCCAAAGAATACTGGTACATGGGGTCTACGTTTGGCAAATCAGTGACGCAATAGTATAGCACAGCGCATTGCCGTGCCAACGGTCTGTAGTTGGTACGGAAGCTCTCAATCTCCTTATGTGTCACTTTGGCTGCTTCTTCCTTCGTCTGGATTTCTGTCGCCAGCACCTGGTCACATACACAAACACTTAACTCTATAAGCCATCTTAGAGGCTGTTTCACAGACGCTCTACGAAACGAGGAGATAGCAAGGTCATTCAGTCCAAAAGAAAAGCTTGGGACGACAGATAAAGAAAGAAGGATTTGTTCAAGAGATCGGAGCACAAATGATCACATACATCATCTGAAGAAATACGTCATTTTCAAAAAGGACGTTAAAGGAAGTAAGGAAATAAAGTCTGAACGAAAGAACTAGATAGAAGAAAAGGTGAAAAGGAAGATAAGAACAAAGAGAAGAAAGACATAGAAGAGGCACTGAAAATAAGACAAAGGAAGACCAAACTCTGTAAAGGGAAAATAAATTAAGTTGATGCCGTGGAATGTTGAGAGATAGAACACGACAGAAAATAAAACTATAGGTTGTAAAATATCGGAAGGCGGCTGACTAACTCCCTCTCGCTGTCACCACTTCTCCGTTCCGAGACGTCTTGATGCAGGGATGCTCCCCGACATATCACCTTTCACTTACACTAATATCCTTTCCCCTGGCGGTTGAAAAGATTTACCTACGGGAAAATTATTATTGCAAATCATTTTTACCGTGCAAGTAAAAGACCGATATTGTACTACTTATAATTAAAAACAAAATTTCTGGAGTCGGTTTGGTAGAGTTCATAAGTGCTTTGTACTCACCTCGCTCTCTGTCTTATCAGTACACTCTGTTCCACAGCAATGGTCACTTACACACCAATTATTCAGTAACTCAACACACCCAGCACACTTTTTGAAAATTATTCCATTTTAAATCTAAATCGTCGATGTTTCACAGGAGGTTCGAAGGAAAAACTGCGTCTCTGAAGTTGCAGCTAATATATTGGGTGGGTAAGTGTTGTAAGTAGCTTATAACATAGGAAATTATTAAAGTGAAATTTCTTCGGTCGTAATGGGGTAAATTTTGAAGATCGCGAGGTCGATGGCAAATATTTTGGTTGTAACAATAAATTGTCTCCTTTCAATGCAGAAGAATAAATAGACAAAATATCCCTTCATAAATCTGTTCTAATATTTTAGATTAAAGATTGACCGTTGACGGTTACAATGTTCAGAAATTCAGAGATTATCAAAAAAGTTGTAGATAATTATGTATTCTTTTAAACGAACTGATCAATATCTAAATCCTAGTGCATACACGAGTGTTTGTTCGAACAATCCACAAAATGGCATACATGGTGAAGTATGTCATTTAAAACTTTTGGAAAATATGAAATGAACGTATCCTAGTTACCTTCGACGAGTCTAGCACTTTCACGGCCTTTTCGTCCTCCAAAATATCTCCAGAACTCTCAGACAAAGTAATGAGTATACTATCCTCAACTTTCTTCAGTCCTGCTTTATTCTGCGCGCTTTCGACGATCAGACGCTGTCTGTTCTTCTCCAAATCAGGTCTGGAACACGACAGAAGCGATGGCACAGGGTCGAATCACTCGTTCAGAACGGAATAGAAATAGCAACAAGTGGCACTAAAGCACACTGTGCACATGGAATTCGAAGAACAGGCTATAGATCATATCAAAAGACAAAGGAAAAAAAAAGTTATGAGGAGTGTGAATTTTCCAGTGATTAGACGAAAAATATCACGAGTCAGTTATTTCATCAACTTAGCAGTTAGAGCACTAATGAATCAAGTCCATCTCATCTTATTTCAAAATATTGTCTCAAATTTGTAACTGGTATATTGGATCTGAGAAATTTGGATGTACGTTTTATAAATGTGAAAAAAAAATTCAATGAATAATTGAATGGGGTAGATAAGTGAAAGAAGAAAGTGGAGAGGGTATCTGATCGTCTAAGGTCGAAACTGCATTAAGACATCCTTTTCTAATCTTGGAAACAATAAACGTAAGAATCAGTAACAATCGTTATATCATAATCAAGACATTAAATAAGTAAATTTAATCCCAGGTACTGAGTATGTTAGGTACTTGGTCATAGTTGTGTAAGAAAGAAAGAAATAATAAATTAATAAGACTTGGAAACAGTCAATTCAATTGGTTATGAAATTTACTATTGCTTATCAACCCTAACACTTTCAGCATAAAATTTAATTTCCCTTAGGATAATTTTAACTCCATACAATGTACCTTTCCTTAGCCACAACAATACCCAGCAGTTGATCCTCCAGACCGTCAACGGTGAGTGCAAAGTTGACCAGAGTCACCTTGTTGCACACCTCCGGCAGATAGTGTGGATTTCGCATCTTAGAAGTCATATAGAGGCGGAAGTCCTGATTGTAAATAACCACGTCCTCACCCAAGGCAATGAACGTGTAAGTACCTGGACATGAAATAACAAAGGTAAAAAATAGTACAAGCTCTTCCCATTACTGTAGCTGATTAGACCATGATAAATTAAACGTCGTTGGTTTGTTGCTCAAAGTTTTAATGTTAGAAAGCTTTAAGATTAAAATTCCATTCACCCCGAATAAAGAAACTTACCTAACCCACACGGCATGATATAACACAGAGATGATGATATCCTCCGGCTACTAATAATAAAAAAGGGTTTTGGGTTCGGCCGGTCTTTGGCGTGAAATACACATTAATCCTTCTCAAAGGAAACACAGCTTGCATAAAATATTGGTTTATTTATTATAATCAAATTCATGAATACAATAATTCATTTTACAAATTCCCATTTAAACACTCCCCCGAAAAGGCATGCAACTAATACTAAGTTACACATGTTTAATAATCACTGACTTTACAATCTTGTACGGGATGGGTCCGTTTGGATATGTTTTAAAGTTTATGGCTCAATACCATAGTTCATTATAAAAGCGTTATCGTGATTCATTATCTCAGCCCATCTTTACATGAACATCTCAACAGTCGATAGCACGATGACGCCAAGAGTCTTTGATGTGCTTTTACCATTGTATAAATTCTTGATCGCACACTATTAGGAGAATAAGGTGCCACTAAGGGCCCTTCAAATTAATTCCTGACCATGGCATGTGATTTAGCACCAACCGTCATGGGAAGTAGTAGATCTCAGAAGGTGATGTTATGCTGCCTTCACTTCGTCTCCGCAGCTGTGCTTCTTCCGTCCCGGAAGTCCCTTCCTCGTGGTCCTCGGATGGTACCAATGGCCCCAGCAACTCGTAAACTTCCTCGAACGTCGGATGTCGATTTAAGTCATTTTAAATGAACCTTGATGAATAATTGAAAGCACCTTTTGCGCTCCTGATGATTGATTTTGCCAATCTCAGTTACGTCAGAATATTCAGAACCCATTGAATCACTATGTTGAACAATCTCTTCACTAATATGAGTTAAAGTCTCAAAAACAAAAACTTACTAGAATAAAGGACGCCGATGCGTCTCTGACGGTGCATGTATGCCTGAGCGCCTCTCTAACAGCATTTCGAACAGTATCACGAACAGTATCTCTATAACAAAATATCAGAGTATATCTGAATAGCTGGCTGACTGAATGATAGTCATACTTCTCAAAAGTCGTAAAAAGAAATCACCCTGAAGCGTCTTCGTCCCAACATTAAATAGTGAACCTTTCTTACTGAGCTGGACTAGTTTCGCTCCACCCCTCGCTTACGACATTCGTTCTTTTCAACCAATCATCTACGACCTCTCATAACTTCCTCTGAATGGTTACAATTTTTGTGATGTAGACCTCTTGTATCAACCAATCACCAATCGAGTAATAATTAAACATGCCTTGCATCGTGACCTGGTAATTTTCCAAAGTTCACATCTAGTTTAATATCAACAACCCGCGTGTCTTCAGTTCCTCACAAAGGCCTATTGAATTCGCCAGACGGAATCAATTTCTCTGCTCCCGCAAATAACACTTTAAATTCCCTTGTCTGCTAGACGACGCTAACCTTCTTTCAACGATGTATAATCGCGCTCACATGTGTGGTCGCCACCCCTTCCCCTCTTCTTCTGTTTAGTTAGGATCAAAACCCAGACGTTTCGTCCCAAAAACTGCCTGTATGTGCCTCCTGCCCGCGAAGGGTCGCATCACAATAAGCATTTCATTGAATTCACGTCCCCCTTGAAATCACGAAATTAAGTTTTATTATATTTTTCCTAGAGATTCTCGAAATACCACAACTAATTGTTTATTTTGATTTTCCACTGCGTCTGGTTGCTCACTCCTAACGATGGCTGTTTTTCCCCTACCCCTCTCATCACGAAACATGCCACATTCTCCTTTCAAAATTGTTAGAATTGTTAAATTGTTTTCATATTTCAACGCGTGCCATTGTGCCAGGCCAGTTATTTTTTGCGTCCCTTCCGACTTATGAGATTAAGAATTCTCAAGGGTTTACGACATACCCGAACTAACTGTTTATTATAAACTTTAGAAGTGCCTGAATGCGTGCTTCGGAACAAAGATTATTTCTTTCCACCCCTTTCTCCGTCCACTATTATGTTTGACACACACCAAATTTAAATTTATTGAGACGGGCTGTCGAGGCTGTACGCGACACATTCCAACGCCCCTTTCCATAGTATATTTTAGGACTCCCAAAATAAGTGATTCCTTATTAATTCATTGATGGTTCAAAATAATGAATCTAATTATTTCTTGCAATATAAATATTTTAGTAGTAGGAAAGTTTTGCAATATGATGTAACAATCAGCCGCAGGTGGCTGCATGCTGCTGTGCGCTGAGACATGTTCATACTTGCACAGTAGACGTAGTGCCATGTCTATGCGCTCAATTGTTCATTAGCGGTGATAGCTTTAAGTGCATGATATGACATCGTGGTCACGAAGTGAGATACGGGCAGTTTTACGGTATAACTTCGTGTGTGGTTTAAACGTAGACAGTGCTTAGAAGAAATGACGGTCGCACTATGTGATGTTTGTCCACATCGTACAACTATATCTAGGTGGTACAGAGAATTCCAAAGGGGAAATTTCATTCCGAAGGACGCTAAAAGGACGGGAAGACCACGAATTTCTGTTACGGAAGAAAAATTACAGCTGTGAGTAAAATGCTTGACAAAGATAGGCGAGAGACCAATCAGCAGATAGAGGATATTTTAGGCCTAAATGTACCAGCAATTCATTTGGTTCTGCATGAGCATTTACAAGTGAAGAAACTTAGTTGTCCGTGGATGCCGCATAGATTGACTGAAGAGCAGATATGGCGACGTATGACTTGGCGCCGGGAGATGCTGAAAATGTTTAATAAGGGACAATCTCGGTAAGTAAATGCACCAACATCATGACAGGTGACGAGACGTGGCTATACTATTATGATGTGCCGACCAAGACTCAAAACAAAATTTGGGTTTTTGAAGATCAGAACACACCGGTAGCTGTCAGAAATTCCCGATCTGAAAAAAATGATAGCTGTATTTTTCAAATCAATTGGAGTTGTGGAGCGAGTTGTTTTGGACACACAGAAGGCAGTCACAGCTAAGTGGTACATTGAACTGTGCCTACCCAAAGTCATTGAATATCTGAAGAACCTGCGGCCAATGTCAAGAATGGACACCTGGTTCCTCCATCATGACAAAGCTCCAGCTCACCGAGCCAAAGCCTGCACAGAATATTTGACAACTCCAAGACTGAAACTTCTTGAGCACCCTCCTTTCAGTCCAGACCTTGCTCTCTGCGACTTTGCATTGTTCCTGCATGCAAAAATGAAGCTGAAAGGGATGCAGTTTTCAAGTAATAAGGACTTTCTAAGGGCTTATGTCCTCAGTTCCTAGCTCCCTAACGAAACTTGGCAGAGCTGGTTTAAGGATTGGTTTCAGAGGATGGAGAAGTGTATTGAATATGGTGGAAATAACTTTGAAAAGATTAAATAAATAATGCAATATTGCTAAACGTTCCTAGTACCCTTTATCT
>NNCF01127835.1:404297-525454 GCA_002313205.1 Laupala kohalensis | reverse complement strand
TATATATATATATATATATATATGAGGTTAAAAAATCCCATGACCGGTATGGGACACACTCAAATTCCCCGCCCACGTCGAGTACGCCTCGCCTCCGAACGAAAGCATGGTGGTGGCTACTACCCAGACGCAGCGGTTTCCCCGTGAGCGCACCATCCAATAACCTGCCGCTGTAGCGGCGGAGGTGGTGCCGAGTGATGATTGGGTGAGCGGAGACGAGAGGGGGCAGATGGTGAAGAGATGGAGCTAAGGTACGACGGAGGAAGCAGATCGTCGAGAGACAAGACAACGAGAGATGACGGGGAACTCTGGAACCTGCACGTGACGGGGTCTCGGAACAAGAATTCAGACGGCGCTCGGAGGAAGTTTCGGTGCCCAAATGGCACGGAGCTTGCGCAGCGACAAGCACGGAGCCCGACAGGTGCAGAGCGCTGCTGCTCGCAACGCGAGGCCGGCCGCCCTCCATGCATTGGATCGTCCGATATTTAGTTAACATTCCGTCTTTTTATGTAAGATTGTCATTTTCCTCTCATTCCCCAAGGTTTGGGGGAAATAAACTTAATGTGAATTTTAATGAGTGTGTGGTATGAACCCTGTCTCCACCAGTACAGCAGATGTTCCTCAACACACCTACCTGTATAGCTAGGTCTCCTTCTGCCCCCTCGACCTGATTTAGCAGTGTACAGACTGTGAAGTCAGAATATACATACATACATATGTAATATATACGGAAATAACCATAATTGAAACATAAAAGTATAATATGAAAGTATACAATAATTGAGATATAAATACACTATTGAAAGAAGTGTAAGATTATTGAAATTATGAAATGAACTAAAGCAAATGAAGAATGAATGGAAGAAAACGAATACAGAGTGAGCAAGCCGACAAAATAACATACCTGATTATTTCGGAAATTTTTTTTGGCAAGTGAGCAGAGTGCGCCGAAAAGGTCATTATATGGTAAGAGAAAAAAGGGTTGGAGAAGAGGTGGGGGGAAAGGGGGTGTCGGTGGTTTTCCAGGAACTGGCGGCAAAAGACGGAAAAAATTTCTGAAGTTGACTCAGGGTTTTAAAAGTTTGGAGTAGGGTGCAGTTGGGGGGTGAGAAGGACGGAATTTGAACGCAAGTTTCATAAGAGGGGAATGAAGTTAAGGGATTTGTTCATTTAATAGGGAGATGTTGTTTTTTAGGATACTATGGATATGTAAAATTTATAATTTGATCTGGGGCCTGAATCTATTTTCTACTTCTAATATATGAAGATCCTTCTCAATGGCTGATACGATGGCTTGTATGGAGCCGAAAAAGTTTTCTAACATTAAAACTTTGATCAAAAAACCAACGACGTTTAATTCTTTGATAATGTTGTTAATATTCCATTATCAAGTGATGAGACAATTTAGGGTGTACATAGATAAAGCTCCGTAATTCTTGGTTTCAGTTCAAATAACAAGAGGAAATAGTGGCCAGCATCACAATCCGACAGCATTTTACCCTGGTAGATCAGGAATTCATTTTATAGCAGACTGGGACTGCCTAGGAGACACTCTTGTGGTTAAGTTGGAAGTAAGCTACACAGTATCTCAATGCAATCATAAGATACACTTAGCCAGAAAGACTTCACAGATTTATCTCGTATTTCACATTTCCTCATATACAAAATTGTTTCTTTAATGTTTACCAGGAGGTTTTGTCAATAGAGAAACTGCGAGACGCACCAAGAAATTGCACGGAAGTAAATCCATAAATCATTCCACGGCGTTAGATTTGTTATGTGAAATACATTTCCCCAGGGCCAACTTTTTTGAAAAGTACTATGATATAAACAAAGTAATTGATTTACAAATGCCTTTGAAGATTTGCCACAATCTACGAACCTATGGTTTCTTTAAATAATAAATGTGGTAATAAAATTGTTCTTGAGAAGTTAAGAGAGAGTTTTAGTGTTCTTTTTCTCAAACATTTTTTATCCAGTTGCCTCTTTTTTCGCGATAGTGTGTTGTTTATTATCTTAAATCTTCAACCACAACTGTATTTATAAAGAGAATGAGTTGTTTTAGAAAAAGAAAATGTGATAAATGTATTTGGGATTTAGTACAAAAAACTAAAATTTCCTTAGACAAAACGGTGGTTTTTCATTAATCATTTTTGAAATTCTTTTGTATTGAATATGCAGGGTTTAAGAGCCTGGTAAATATTGTTTCAAAAAGCAAAAAAAGCGTTTTCCCAGGTCTGGTACCATAGCCGTATTGCTTTGTATTCTGAAATGCTATATTATATACCTCAAAATCGTTTAAATCACTTCCAAGAGAAAAGCGACCAAATTAAGCTGGTCCAATGCTACAGAACAATAAGTAATAGATTCAAAAACAAATATGTGTAAATAAAAGTTTTCAAGCGGAATATGAATATACCAAACACGAGAGAACCTAGTGAAGGGTACTATATGTTTATTCAGTCTCTGCGATTGATAGCACATAGGTACTCACCTTGCTGAAACGTCTCTTTGAGCAAAATGGGGTCCAGAGGCGCTTCCAGATCCTCCATCACATTCTCTAGCAGCACAGGTTTTCCAGAGCGCACTGCTTTCTCCAGTGTCTTCATGTAATCGGGATGCGAGAACTTTATGGAAGAAAGACCGTTCTCCTTCTCCAAACTTTTGATCCACTTGTTGGCTTGACTTTGAGGATCCACCATCAGAGACCATCTGCCGAGGGAAATAGCAGTGAAAAGGCATTTTTGCAAATGTGATAGGAAATGTTAGGGTTTGTAACAACATAAATGAATTTCTCGTGAGAATGAAAAAAATCATTGCACATACATTTCCATATACGTTTCTCCGTCTGCAGCGTACAGTGAGAAAAAATTCTATAGTGAAAGGGCCATTTCTGGCATGGTTCTGTATATTTTAGTCGTCGTCCAGTGCTCTATTCATACTCAAAGTTACTAGGTGAAATTACTAATGTCTTTTATTGGAAATTTGAAAGTAAAATAAATATTCAGAATATTATTTCAAAACATATACCGACATATTAGTCCTTTAAATTTCGTAAAAGTGTTGTGTAAATGTAATATCGTTGTTGACAGAAAATGATGAATTTTCGTGTCTGCTACGCGTTTGCTGTCCTCCTATGTATTTTCTCATTATCTTATCTTTCATTTCAGTTTACGAAAAATGTATTCTCCATCTGCTTGGTCCATTTACACTGCTAAATATTATTTCAAGCTTCTGGAAACAGTAACCTAATGTACAAGTTTAGCAGACAGAAATTATTTTACTGCGTCTATATCAAACTTTCAAGCAAAATACCGTTAATGCGGATGTAATGCATACTAATTGCACTTTACGTACAGAAAATTTAAGCAAAATCGGCGGAGCCGTTTTTGAGAAACATTCAAAAAAGTATTTTGACCGTAATGTTAAGTACCCTTTGTTTTAAAGAAAAACGTTCTAGCACGTGCATCGGCACCAAGTAAATTCTACCGTAATACGAAAGGCGAATTAAATTGATTCAGCCGTTTACTCAGGATCACTGCGCACAGATGGACCGACAGACGGACGTTATGCCAAAAACCAATTTTTTAGAATCAGGGATAACCAAAACGAATATTTCCATCGAAATCTCGCATTCGAATTTTTTTACGATTACAAAACTTTCTATATATTATGTATTTGAGAAAGTAAAAAGACGATTTGGTAGGCATAACACGCAACATATTTTTTAGCAATTCTCGCATTATTTGTCAATGCATGTCCACTCAGGTAAATGAAAACCCCTAAAGTGTGCACAGTAGTATTCGGACAATATTCGTACCTGCTCGTGTTCTCCACAATGACGGCATTATCCACGGAGAATGCATCACGGGGCAGTCCATGGATATTCCATTTCTGAATGGAAATGTCGGACCCCAACACTTTGCGGAAAGAATATTCTTTCGAACAAGGAATCGCCAAGTTCAACACGTACCTGTGCCAATCTTTCACGCAATTTGTTCTAGGAGGAAGAGAAGAGTTCTAGAGTCAATTTTGTAAACGCATCATTTCCAAGTAAGATGACACCTTTGATCATGTAACAAAATCATGAAAAGGATTGTCGGGTTGACAAGCTAAAGGTAACTCAAACGAAAGTTAAACCGATTTACATTATCAAAAGACATGTTCAGACATTTTTGATAAGTTCACATTAAACAAGTGAGTCGAATCTTTTAAGGCAATGTATTGACTCATTTGCTAAGTGAATCATCTCTGGAGAACAATCTCTTTGGCCAATTTAAGTGATTTATCTTGATTGTTGATAAGCTTGGGAAATTTTCCTTTCAAGCCATAGGTTGATTCATATATTCTGCCATGCACTAAAAAAAATTAAGAAGAATTATTCATCATCATATGATTTACTGAGTTAACTACAAGTTCCTTCGCCGACTACATTGAAGTGTTAATGCTGTATCACGCAAGAGTTCGGCGAAGTCAAACTTCCTTGTCTCGTCTCGAGTCGTCACTCCTAATCGACTTAGCAGAATGTCACATCGATCCATCGAATCAAAGTGGCAACAGCGCTCTAGTTTGAAACTACATAAAGCACATGTCCTCTTCACATCATCTCTCTACTTCTACGCTACTTCTAAAGGAGATACAGTTCTAGTACACGACTGCTATGATTACTACTATTAAGAGGCGAGATCAGAAGTTTAGCCTCTTATCATATATTTTCTCTTCTTATTACGTTCGAACCCATCGCATCGTTACTTTTATTCTCGTCGCCAAGCCGACATTTTCTCGCAAGATCGAGCTTATAATTCCACGTCGGAAGATACGTGCAACCAGAGATTTACTACTCATCAATTTTCTGGTCAACACATCAACCGTCCGGATCAACTCTACAACAGCTTCAACCAACTGGTTTCCAGGATCTACCCTCAATATCATCATGTCAGCTCTAGGAAATCAGTATTGTATTATTATTTCTCATCACATCATAGCATGTCATTAAATCATTTTAACGTTGTTTTAACTTTCATCTCACTCCCTCACCCACCATCATTTTGCATTTTTCCAATCATTTCATTCTTGTGCAGGTAAGAATGAACTTGTCTGTACAAGACATTTTATTCAAACCTAATGTTTATTTCGACAGTTAAATAGTAAAAATTCATACAAGTAAAAATAATTTGTGTTACAGCAATTTCTCCCAAAAAATGTCCACGCTGCTCTGATTGCTACGTTCCATGCGAGATTAAGACAATTGCGAACAAATAAGAACATTGGATGGATCGTCGTTCCGTATACTGCGGTAATACAGAATATAAAACGAGAAAAATTCGACCAAGTGGTATTAAGAGTGTACCAATGAGTTTGTAAATTGACTTTGTACATGTTGAGGAGGGTAATCTTCAATGTTTGCTTTTACGCTCGAAATGATCGATTGTGTATAAGTTATCTACAGACCTTTGCTATTTCGATTATAAAATCTCCTTTTTTTCTCCGAGAGTTGGTCAGAGGGGTTCTCAGACTATGGTTGCAAGTTCACAGCGATCGAACGTACAAACTAGTTCCACAGTGACCAAATCGATGTATTGATACCATCGATTTGAGCATAACACAAAATACATTGTTTGTTCATACCAAAATATCCGAAATGTAAGATTCAATTTATGTTTGTTCTCTTCAGAACACACACATACAAAACGAACAATTTATGACAGTTTAGGTATCGAAATATTATACTACGGAATCTCAAAACGAAGGAGCAAGAAAAAATTTCTTACTTGTTTAAAATTTACGTACTTTATCATTTTAAGAAAAGTTTGCTTACCGATATGTGGCTGAGAATGGACCCATGTAGGCAATCATTCCGCAGGACACAATGATGTCTCCTGCTACAGACCCATATTCGTCCTTCAAGCGTTGTGCTGCTTCGGTCCACCGGTTCTTCTCTCCTCCCAAACCACCTGCACGAAAAGACGACCATTCGCGATAGCTCCATCCCGCCAAAAGGAGTGAAAGCACGCGAAATGGAGTGACGTGAATGGGGAAACCTTTCTGGAGTGGCGTGGCTGGAATTCCACCCCGTTCAAAATCCACCGTTCCTTCACTCCGACGTCTCGCGAATGTCGAAACCCCAATGAAAGCGAAGGATCGTACGTGAATGGCAAACCCAGATGGAATATGATAGCTCAGTGTGTCAGCAGACTCTGGACAGAGCGGAGGTTGCTAGGAACCTATTTATTTTACAGTTACCTAGTTCAGCAAATTTATAGTTTACGCTTAAATTACAAACAAGTTTATTGATGGCCATGTGGAGTGAATGGTGACCCCAAATTAAAAATATTTTATTTTCAAGATCAATGAGCAACAAACCTTTTAGGAAGTGATACAATTTTTTTTTTGCAAAATTCACTTATGAAAGTGTAAATATAAATAAGAAGATATACAAAATATTTTTAAAAATATAAATTTATTAATACAAAACAGTAATATAACCATTTAGTAATGCCTAAAATTTTAATTACCGGTATATCATAACAAAAAAATTAATATTATTTTTAAACAAAGATATACTTTCAATATTAGCAATATTTAAAGGAACAACAATTTTATTCCATTTGCATCTTAATCTATAAACCGAAGAGTACTTAACGAGATATCTGCTGGTATTTTCTTCGGTCAATTCTCAATCCATACGTAACATTTCTATTGGATAGATTTGAAACATCAAAGCTATTTTATTATTATTTTGTTGTGCACTTGTGTTTTCTCTGTTTGAACAGGAACTTGGGGCGGGCTTATACGCCAAGTCGGAAGTAGAATTTGGTCTTAGTCGAGACTAAGAAATTTCCTTGTTAGGTGACATTTCTGCATTTCTGGCAGTACATGTCTGGTCAATGGGAATTTTGCAAGATGCCCCTTCAATGTTTTGGAAATGACTCCAGTTGCTGAAATTATTGGGGGAATAATTAATGTTTCATTTTGTTTACAACTCTCTTGATTTTCTGTCTTTATTATTATTATTGTTATTATTATTATTATTTCTATTATTATTATTACCAGTAATGTTGCGTTGTGTGTTTGTTCATGGACGTATATTTACAACATAAATAAAGTGTTTATCTTTGAACTCGAAATACTACCAAAATTTTTAAAACAATATGTTGTTTATCACATAAGTTATAAACATGAAAATAACTTCCTTTTGCTCTCCCTTTTCTAAACAAAAAAGCTTTTACTTCCTAAAGAAGTATTAAAAATCTAAATTACATAACATTTTTATTTAATAACATACCTTTAACCATGCTTATATTGAACACAAAATTATTTTTTATGAAAACGTTTGAGAGGACTGAAGTATATTGAAGCGTCTTGTGGACATAAAATGAAGTAACTTGAAAAAATCGCAATATTTAATATTTAAACTTTAAAGTTTTCATTGTTTGTAGTTCACTGATAGTAATCGAGGTTTTCACACCCTTTTCACAGTATTCACACAGGTTAAATTAACTTTTTCTATTTGCTCCACGCCATCCACGCCACGCCACCCCACATCATTCGGAGAGACCGTCAATGGCCTGCTGTAAGCTTTAAAGGTCCGTTTACATGGGGCAAGCTGCAGGTAACCTGCCCGGCAAGCTGCGAGGCAGTTTACCAACCCCGTGTAAACGGAACCTGCCTCAAAAGTGAGGCTAGGCAAACTACCTGTTATTTCACCAGGCAGGTTACTTGCCTCGGAGAGTAGATTTAAACCAGTAGACTTAAGGCAGGTTAGCTGCTTCACTCCATCCCTCAAAGCAGCATATGAGATTAGGTGCATAATTGTTCAAGTGAGTTTCGTTACTAATTTGTATTATTTTTTTTAAATTTCCATTTTCCATGTTTCTAATGTTTTGATCAGTCAATGTACTACAATGCTCATGTTCAGAATGTGAATTCTGCGTTAATGGTTTTTCACATTATAATAACATTTTGGGTAGAATTTTAATGCAATTTTTTGTCTAAAATATTCGAAAAATTCATTTATTATTAATTGCGACGACGGGTCATGAGTATTGCAGCCACTCCCTAGTCCATGATTTCCACTTTTCTAACTTAACCAGAAGATGTTTACATTTTTTTTCTTGGGGTTTTAGGGCTCGCCAACGTCAAGGTCATTAGAGCCCATGTTTCGAGTGGTGGATCACGAAATAAATGTCGAACCATACCCCTCATTTCACAACGCATGTATGACCGATGAGCACACTTGTCGTAATTTACAGGCAAGCTGCCATGCAGGTTACTTGCCCCTTGTAAACAGATTTTTGTAGGCAGGTAGCAACTTGCCGGACAGGTTACCTGATAAGCAGCTTGCTCCGTGAAAACGGGCCTTAAATGAGGGAATGGCCTGCTTTAGGAGAATGAGTGAAAGTGAATTGCCTTTTTTTGTGGGGATTTACGGCTCGTCGATATCGAGGTATTTAGAGCCCTAAAATTCAGTACAGGTAGGGAAAATGCAGTTACGCACTAAGAAGAGGCAACATGACTCTCGCCGCGTGTGGGACTCAATCATACCCACTCAATCATACCCACTAAAACCCTCCTGAATTACAATATATCAAAACATACTCAAAACATACATCAAAACATTGAGGACAAAAAATGAGGAAAATGAAAGATACCCTAGCCCTTATAGCGTCCGGGATCGAAAAGAACAAGAGGTGACCAAGGAAGGTCAGGAAAGAGAAAAGAAGGAGCCTAGCACAGGTAAATGGAAGTAATGCCATACTCAGCTTGTTCGCCAGACTTTACTAGATGTAAGTCCAGCCCTTACTAGATGTAAGTCCCCTGGGGGGTGTGACCTGCTTTAAAACACTATAACACACTTTTACGAGAAAAGTATTCTGGTAAGGAATATAATGAAATAATTGCTGTTATAAGGAATATACTGTTCAAAGAAGGATTTACATATGGAGCGTCGTAAGAAAAGTCGAAAGATTAAGGGAGTCGCGGTTCCAAGCAGTTCGAGAACCACAGCTGTAAACCCCTATTTCAAACCTAATGAGAATAGATACAAAGTAATTATAAACATATTCAGATGGCAGTGTTTTTTATGTCCGACATGTGTTCCGTGATTATTACGTATCAAATATGCGACAGAGTAATGGTAACGTTTCGAACTTTGCACTCAGACAAAACCCATGAAATGTTCAATGTTTTCGCGGCCCTAATACAGTAAAAACGGAGATCATGAAATTGTACGCAGGGACATACGATATTCGTTCCTTATTTAACGTTATGTTTCTGCACAAAGAATGTACGATTTACAACTTACGACTTCAGTTAAGGTTTTTAACATTCCTCCACAATTTCAAAAAGGAATATTTTTCCTTTGAAAATTGAAGAGTTTATGAGTTTTCTACTGGGATCAACGACATTTTGTGGTATAAAACCGCAAAATAATTAGTTTTACGAAAAATAAGTTAATATCAAATACCTTGACCCTTTATTAGTGTTGACGTTTGATTGTGAACTTACAGGATTTTGAGAAAATTTCCCGTATGGCGGCCATTTTTTAAGATGGCGGATTTTGTTGAAGTGGCGAAGTTTTAAAAACTCGTGAGATGATTAAGGGATTATGAGGAAAAATTTGCAGAAGATTTCGTGTTTTGTTTATATGTTTGGGTTAAATCATATGTCCACCGGACAATATGCTCCCCAACAATTTCTGTAACACTCACCCCATGAATACGGAATAAAGACGATTGACCTCAAACTTAATTTAATAGACAGTCATGATCTCAATCTCACCGATGATCTTCTCCGCTCGAATCAATTTGTTCTTGAGGTCTTCCACGTCGCTCTCCAGTTCGTCGCGACGTTCCTCCGCTTCTGCCAACTGCTCGTTCAAGTCTGCCAACCTCTCTTCCAACTCGCGCAGCTGTGAGCGCTTTGAGTTGAGCAAAGCCTCTGTCGCCTCCAACTCGTTCTGAGCTGCTTGAAGTTTGGCGCGCTTGGGCGCCACCACCTGTGCCAACGGAAATATTTTCTCTCCAAAATTCATTTATATTGCTGCATTTCACACTTTGGAATCCATGGGGCTCTATTCCAAATAAAAACGAACTCAGTTCTCAACTTTGGTTCCGATGTCCCTCAGTTATTGTTCACTCACAACGCCAACAAACACCATCACGAAATTTTGAGAACTAGCACTCATACACCCGATTCAGTAAAATCTGAAAAATGTCGAAATTATGTTTATGACTTCTTTTATTTCCTTCTACGATACTCGTATAAATAGAGTTCAAATATATGGTCTTTAACTAGGACTGTGAAACTCTGCAACGTGACCGTAACATATAATTACTTCAACATTTACGATCTTTATTGTATTTCTTACGATACAGCGAACGAAGTATAGTGAGGAAGAGAGAATAGGCTAATGAGATACGAACGGTTAAGAAGAATTGTTTTAAAAGTTTATAGCAGTTACTTTTAAGTTTACAATGTTAATTTTTCACACCATACATCAACAACAAGTATCAACAGTTTTTATACTAAAATAGGTAATCTGAAAGCAATAGTTACGTCAAAGGTAATATGCTCACAACCCCTGTAAGACCCAAAATTTTTAATAGTAATTTCTTAAACTTCATTCATCCAATCATATTTCAGTCAAAATCACCTTGATGCATAAATTTTCCTAAGCACTAAATCTATAACGAATAGCGACGCCCTTCCACCACATATATCGATAAAATACTTTGCTTATCTACTTATACATTTTGCTTGGCAACTTGTTCGCCAGGAATCCTGCAGCTGCACATAAACTCCCGGTCAACCAGCGTCCATTCCAGTAAACGTACAGAGAAAAAGAATGGTTTCATCAATTTTTTTCCTGTAAATTTTGGAGGTGTACGTACCCTAGCAGCTTGGTCGTAGAGGTTCATCGCGATGACCCATTTGCAAAGACCTTCTGCGGCGCTGGAGGCTTTGGCTACAATCTTGGGATTAAAATCCTTGTTGGGGATGTACTCCGCGCGGATCTTCTTTACGACATCGGCTGGGATGTTGTCTCTGTCGTACTCCTTGAGATTTTGCAAGAATTGCATGTCGCTCAACATCCGTTTACTGGGACCCCAGTAGTCATTCACCTGAAACATCCACGTCGCTCATCGCTCATCACTCATCACTCATTCCACATACATCTACTCTTGAAAACCACCAATCCTCTCCAAGACATACTATGACGCTCTTCGCTGGATCCTTAGTGAGTTCCTAACATATAAATCAAAAAATTTATTGCATTTTACTCAGTTTTGTGGAAGATGAAGTTCAGAAGCTCCAATAGAACGCAGTGAATACCACACACAAATGACAAGTGACACTTTTTATTTAATAACCTTTTTCATTCATTGTAACACATTCAGAATGTTGATTTAGAGTCAAATTAATATCTTTAAAATCATGTCTACTCTTTTCTTTTGATTGGAGGGAGGCATCGTTGCAAATGTGTTGTAGAAGGAAGGGTGTTCAAAGTGTAACTTTTGCGAATAGAAATTTATGGACAACCCCTACGCCATTTGCTTTTTTAACTGCCGTTTGTTTTTACATCTTGTGACAAGAGAATTTAAAACGTATTCTAATTGAACAGGATATATCTTTCTATGCCGTAAAAACCTGATCCCTCGAACAATTTCGCATAATTATGATTCCTATTCAATTCCAACAATTTTTGCGAAATTAATTCCTTCTGTTTCTCACTAATTCGGGCGCAATGTACCCTTAGCGTAAGCGAAGAGCATTAAGACATTTATACAACATTAAGACAATGCTCACCTTCTTCCCTGTTTCCTTGTCAACCACTTTGTCAGGTTTGACACCCCTCATGACGCACACAGCTGCCATCACCAACTTCACCGTTTCAGGTGGATTCTTCATAGATTTCACCAGGACGATATCAGCAGGCTTCAGTGTGTTCAAGGCGGACAAAGCCTCTGCAAATGGAGAGAAGACGCGTAATTACTTTTCGACAAAAAGCTTAAGGAGAATCAGAAACTTTGCAGTAACTTTAACCAACTTTCTGCGCAACATTTATGTGACAGAGATGAAATAACATTTTTGGAAAGAATAGTCATGCTTTTTGCCCTCGGAAAACTTCGTATCAATTTTTTAAATTGTGATTTTATATTAGGAAAATAAAAAGCACCGAACGATAAAAGTTGACAGAAAGGGCTCTCTAATTAAGGACGAAACACACACGACATAGGCAGTGGCGTATCTATAAATTTCGCTGATACACGAACAGAAATTTTGGACAAATTCAAATTTACGAAATAAACAACTTTTTACTTGTCTAAATATGCATACATGGAGATTTCGCGCGTTAATATAAAACAACGAGTTTTCACTGGTTCAAAGTAACTAACTTGTAAATTAAGAAACACGATCCTCTAAATTAAAGAAGCGTGCAAATTTTTGCATTTACAACGCATATATTAATTTGCACTGACAAAAGTATCGGGCGTCATTATTTGTTTCAATGATAGAAATTAACTACATTAAACTTACACATGTATATCTAGCCAGCTAATCCATGAACAATTAGCAAATGTAACGTTTTCCACTTTTTTTCACTTTGTGCCCATGACATGAGTAATACCTGGATACGCCTATACACTAGGCAGTCCCGTCCATGTACAAGAAAAGAATTTTTTCGAGCTACACTATCTCAAGAGGTATCAAAATTTGCGTAATCTTACCCAGATTACGATTATTTCATTATGTCTTAGTATGTTGTGTTATTAACGCGTATTTTTACACCAAATATTCGCTTTTGCGACTACTATCAATATTCATTCGAATATTACTTAAATTCGTAAAAGTTGACAATTCGTATCAGGTAGCCATACAGCATTATTTTCGGTGAAGTTATATGTCTTTGAATGTACTTACCGTTGAGAGCTGGCATTGCTGCCTCCAAATCCTTCTCGCAATCTGCTTTCAACACGCCAGCAGCTTCGGCTTGCTGATTGGCCACCACTTCGTCCTGCCGCACTTGTTCTGATGTCTTCTGTACTGTCAGCGTCTCAGCGTCGATTTGCTTCAGCATCCGATTCGTCTCATCCGCAGCCACTTGCAGCTTCGGCTGCAGCTCACTCAAATCCTTCTGCAGCTGGCTCACCTGCGCCACAACGAGTCCAAGGTTTCAGAGGCGATTTAAGCGAGATTCAGACAGCAATCGATCATTTCAAACGATTAATGGAAAGTATATAGACTAACTCTACGCCAATTACTTCGAGCATCGATTAAATTGTAGAACTAATTGGGTTAATCATTAAAATTTGTCAATTTATGTTAATTTTAATACAAATAAGTAAATAAACTTTATAAAAAAAAAGCAAACTGCGTATGACCACATGGGGGATTACTTAGTTACTCTCCGCAAACAAGCAAGGGACCATCCCATCAATTCCAATCAAGAGTCCAAGGTCAGTGGTGGATTTAATACTTTAAAATTTTTTTAAATAGGTATTGTTATCAATTTATTATTCCAAACTGAATCGTAGATATAATTTGCAGTCAAAATTCGAGATTAGTAATATCAAAAGTAATAAATGTCATTCCCGCCTATGGAAAATATATCGTGTAGTTTAATATATTGTATATACAAATATCTTCGATATTGAGGACGCGAATGACCCAGAAGCTGGAGAGTCCTCAAGCGTAAAGAAAAATTCATTGATAATATGTGATAAATCTCTTTTTTCACCAACACTTATAAGCTTACATAATTTTATTCAATTCATTTCATGATGCAATACCTCCAATTCCCATTGCTATATGTTGTATGATTTCTGAATACAGGTGCAATTAACCAGAACATTTTTGGCAAGTTCCTAAACCGTAATTCTTGTTATTGATCGAATTTTGAAAATTGCGCGGAACGAAAATTAGAAAGAGGTGACACTAAACATAAGTGTAAGATGGGAAGTAGTCTCATCGGCATTACTATTCTTACAAGCCTCAAACCTCAAAGCGCCTATATTCGAAAATGAATCCGCTCAATTGCAGGTCTCTTGGCTAAGATTTTCCGTTGCTTATTTGCGGATAGTGAATAAATTTTTAGCTCTCCACGAGATCAAGAGTAGTGTTGTGTTATAAATTGAACTGATATGTATTTCGTGATCTTGAATGACAGAGAAGAAGAAAGCAAATGAGTACCTGCGCAGAGGCGAATTCCAATTTCTCAAGACCTTTAATGTATCTGCTGCGTCCTTCTGTAAGTTCATTCTGTTTTGAGTCGATGAGTTTGCTGAAACTTTGAATGAGCTCCAGGTATGCTGGTGACGTCACATACGTGCGACGTCCTGTTTCCTTGAAAAATTTCTCAGACAGATCTCTGCAACATATGGAACGAGGACGGATACCTTTTAACAGGAGACCCGCAAGAAGAAACAGGTAATATATATCAGTATAATTTATACAAAGTTAAATACTCGTAACTTCGCAGTTAATCCTTGATTCCTCATTCGCTCTTTTATAGCAAATGTTCGTTCTTCATCAAGTTGATGATATTGCATCACCTAACAGTTACTATTAGCTTCGTCTATTAGCTTCAAGGGACCTTTTCCGTACGAAAACTATTACATCAGCATCTTAACGTTTCGAACCCTTTATTTTGGATCATCAGGTAATTAGTGTTTTATATAAAATAATATAAACGTAATAATATGTCTTTAAATTATTTATGAATATTCTTATAACGTTCATATACTACCAGCAGAAAAATAACAAACATAATTTACAGCATACGAGGACATATATTAGACAGTTTGTCTGTTCTGAACACTTCATTCGTTGACGAATGTTCCGTAATTAGCTCAAAGATATGATTGATAAAATTTCTTTCCTTTTATTTTTTAAGTCACCACCCTCACTCTCTGTCACTGGTTGCGAGCGAGATGTCAAACACCCGCATTATTTGCACTCAGTAAATAATAATTCTTCTAAGTTTTGTTAAAATAAATTGCGTAGCTCATGGAATACAACATTCAACGACTTTAATTTTTAGTGAGATTATTTATAAATTGAAATTACTTTTGTTTTGTTCATAAACTAGGTCAGAAAATGATATAAAATATCAGGAAATAATAACAACTGGGTGAATATTTTTGAAAAATAAAGTCCAGATATTAAGTTGACTTAATACACATCCTTGTAAACAAAGGAATAAATAGATCTTATGACGGCATATTAGTGATTATACGTATATATTAATGTAAATAACATAAGGGCATGTTTCATGGAATAAACCCCCGAATAGTTTTGACATCGTGTCGTGTATTGTCAAAGGTTAAACTGTGTTACAACAGACAATGAATTTTGGGACACAGACTACCGTGCCGCAAACCACCCAAGAGTGATCCGAATGTTGAACGTCATGTAAGAAATCATTGCAAAATGTTAACTACAAGCTAGTTCCTACTTCTCTGCACAGACTTCGTTCCCGAGACTGATAGTAAGTACTGATCATCCTGTATTCTACACTATGTGTTATTATAATATATCTCATATTTATAAAGAACACTCTTAGTTGTAAATCATCACAAAATTTATGCAAGGCAAAATGTTGGACAGTATTCCGCTATAAACTTCCGTGTTTACTGAGTCAAGACTTACCGGGCGCTCACGTGGAAGTATTTCAAAGCCACCATGCATGACACCTTGACATCTTGGGGTAAATTCAGGTCAGCCATGTACTTCTGAGCAACTCTGTCCAGTGCATCTTCGGGCCAAACCTACACAAAGGCAGTCAGTTGTGTGGTACAAAGTTGTGATGTGGAAGGTACTTTTTAGAATCATCATTCCCATGATTCAGTGCCACATGGTCGGTCGAGACTTCCAAATGCAAGCGAATAACCCGAACAACAATATAGTAATCGCGTAACATTTTGCGTATTGATACAAAACCTTCCTGGCACATTGCTTCTATAATCACGAGGAATACTTCTCTTCCTTTCTCAATTATTAAAAAAAAAAAATCAATCCTTATGTAACACACCAGATAAGCAAAAATACTAGAATTGTTTTAATTACATATATTTTATTGAAACCCTAAATATATATTATTCTAAATATATAGATAAATTCCGTTGTCAATTATTATAGTTTTCGTGAGAAATTATTTAGTTCTTTGATCGAATAGTACCAACTCTTCTACGTCTTTATTAACATACTATAACGGAGATAAAGAATTAATAATTTACTCCAATCCATTCCTGGTTATGTTTTAATAGAACGAGTTAGACGAGGAGTCCCCCCTTCACGGTCACATTGCGGAAAGATGGAAACAACGATTGTCGGATGATCGAAGGTCGGAGCACTGAGTGTCGGACGACCGAGCGTCGGGCTAAAGGGAGATATCCTACGCACCTCGAACCAATCGATGTTGCAACAATTGACGAGCGATGGATAGAGACGCAGTCGCGATCTGAACGCTGCACCTATGGGACTGAAGCACAAGCAGATGTGCAACTTCTGTTTGCAGCGGTTCACAAAGAAGTTGAAGACACGCAATCCGCTCATATCCAAATTGCGGTTGCCTCCTTGAGCTGCGAGACGAACCATCTGCACCACCCAGAACAACACCATGTACATTTTCATTGATACAAAAGCAAACATTATTTTAGAGAACGCTTTTTCTTGCTCAACACCCATTCGCTATTTTACTCAAAATACACATTCTCAACACGCTATTGATATCTAGTATTAATGTTACCCATTAATGTAGGGGGTCTGGTAGAGTCGATGAGAAACGTATCTACATAAGATAGTATTAATCGAAAATGGACAGATATGTTTCTAGAGAAGTTAAACTGAAGGTTTTTTAAATCCTCATAATTTTCAAATACGTGGCGAATTTCAAAACGTACTTTTCCTGTATTTCCAAACCTCATATTAGTAAAGATAACTTTCATCCAAAACTAGCTTCCACAATATTTATATCACTAAATTACGTATTGTATCTTATACCACGCTACCGACAAACAAACAAAATTATGATAACTTTCTGTCAGGTGAAAATGGCGACCAGCCGGGACTCGAACCCGGGTCTCTTGCTTTGATCGCAAGGGTGTTAACCGCTACACCACCAGTTCGCCTTCCACAACTGTACACCATTTCCACCCAGACCTAAACCCCGGAAGACCTGAGAGACATCCCCATACAGGAGATACATTATCTTGCTTTACTTTACGTTCAAGCTACTGTTCTGTTTTCTCTGATTCCATTTCTTTCTTGTTTTTGAAGAATAAAGTAGCATTCTTCGAATGTAAATTTACTGGTTACCTTGGCTGAACAGAGCGATTTTATAAAAACTAGAAATAGATATTATTGCATTTAGGCCAATAAATAAATTAAAAAAATATGTCATATCACCAACGTTTCGACTATTTATTGAGATCACCATGGAGATGATAAGTAAGCACATGTTTAACATCAGAACCAAGACATTCTACACGTTTGTGAATTATTATTTTTACTCCCTTTCATTGAGGGGGGGTGCCATTAAGGAGTTTAGCAGTACGCCGCAAAAGAGAAAGGTTAACGTGGGACCAACGCTAAGTCTTTCCATTCATTGTGATATTGGTGGACCATTCCCCTGCTTTTTCGGGAAAGAGGGTAGGAATGCCCTTGAAGAATGCCTGCAGAAGCGTGTGACCAGTGCTTGCATTTCCCTTTGTCTTATACTATTTCTGAGAAAGTGCAGGAATGTAAGCTGTATTACACTATTTTTGTGAAAGGGACTTGCTCGCCATGTGTACCGAGGCGAGGCTCATTGAAGGATGTTTGTCTCCAAGAAAGGAAGAATGTTAATGAATGGAGTACTTTCGCCGGATGCAGAGACAATAACAAACTCCGAGAGGGGCGCGTTTGGGCGCCTGGCTGGGGCCGACGGCGGCTCGTCCTCGCGGTGAGGTCACTGCGTTCTCAGGACGGCCGAGGGGTGAACAAGAGAGTGGAGTGTTCGTTGTGACAGCGACAAGGCATGGTTGCCTGCTGGTAACGTGACCCCCTCGTCTGTATATATTGAAAGGATTGAGGATCCTCGGGGACTTTTACGTGTGGGTTGAGTCCGCAGGGTACTTGAGGTGTAACCTGGCTAGTATTGGTCGCTAGACCACTTAAGAATTACTGCGGTATTTTAAATACATTTGCTACTAGTTGCGAGTGACGTAACTTGTAACAGTTCGTTATTCGGGAAAGCAGCTTGTAATTTTGGAGGTTCGGATAATCTAGGTAGATTTCCGAATTAGTTGTCAACTGTGTACGTATCTGTGTGTAATTGATGCTTTCTGATAGCATTAACTGTGTAATGACAAATTTATACTTGTATTTATGATTTTGAGAGTTTGTTCAAGTTTGTAGATACTCAGATTTCAATTTAACTTGTATTATATGATTATTTTCTGTTATTACACGCGTGTTTAATTGTCCGGGAAACTGGATTGGTGGCAGCGGAAAAAACTACCATAAGAATTGTCGTATTTATGTGAATCCCGCTTCTACCAAAATAACCACACCGCATCTGGGCTTGTGGTGTGTGGCTACAACATGGCTGAGTTAACTAATTTTTTCTTCTTCTTCACTGAGCCCTGATGATGACTAAGATAAAAAGTTGAAACGTTGGCGAAATGATATAATTTTATTATTTATTTATTGGCCTAAATGCATAAATATCAATCCCCGGCTTATTATGGCTGATATGTATGGATTTTATAAAAATCTAGTTCCCGCATCTATGTGCTACACGGCAGCCCTGTGCTCGTTAAGCCAGCGTCAAGAGAAATTGTGCGATCTGAAGAGGGAACACGATGTGGACAGTAACAATCAAGATGTTCAGTACGAAGAGAAAAGGAAGACTTGGCTACCTCGAGGATCTCCTGCTTTTCGTCCAACGCATACAGATTGGGCACTTCTCCAGAGTTGAGCAAAGCGTCCACATCCTGCAGATACGCCTCATTTTCCACTTGCGCCTCAGTCAAGAGGAAAGTGAAATCACGGTTGCCACCACCAGAACTCTTCAGCAGCTTCTTCAGGTCGTCTCGCCAATCGTTCAATGCTAAAGAATGAACACATATCCATTAGAATCTGATCATATGTGCTTTCCCAGTTTAACACGGGCAAAAGATTCTGCACTCTCACATAGTGACAAGAATACTAAGATACTGACATAAGAAATGACGGGTCAAATCAATATTAAGGGAACATAGTAAACATTTCAATACAATAAAAAGTTCAGTTACTTTTTATCATATATATGAAATAATTTTTGCCTGGATTTTTGAATGTTAAAACCCAATGTAACTGATATAGAACAAACTTGGTGAAGAGTAAAACAGTCACTATTTCAAATTTTGAAATTTTGACTCCATTTTGTAAAAAATATCATTTGATTTCGAATAATATTTTATTCCACTATTTGGCAACTTCTATGGATACAAGAACGATAGCGCAAAGTAGAGGAGGAAGAAACTTAAACATGTGAGTAATAGAGATTGTACCTTAGTGCTTTGGAAAATGATATTTCCTTTGCATGACTAATAAGCGTAATAAACTCGACTTGATAAATTTAATATTGATAAGTTAATTTAGGGAAACAAACTTTCCTTAAAAAAAAGAAAGGTTTAAAACTACTTTTTAACTGTACAAATACTACTACCAAACTATCAACATAAAAGAAAACAGTAGTAGATGTTGATGGGTTTCAAGTAGTTTTATTTAAACAAACCAAAAAACACTTCTGGTATGTTATTTAAGTGCTATAGAGTAAAATTCATTTGAAATAATACAACTCAAATATACCATATCAAATTATAAAATTTGATTTGGTATGCATTGGATAGGTAAACTATCTCTATCGAATATATTCCCTGCGCACAGAGAGTTTTTTATGAACTTGCGAATTGAATTTTGCTAGCGTGCTACACACAAGAGTGTACCATCCTTTTTGATTAGGTAACTGAACATTCATTTCATTGTTGTCAAGTATTTCCTAAGTTTATAATCTCAGAAACGAGGAAGTAAGCCGAATGACCTGGCCGAGCAAATGGTGATACACTCACAGTAAGTCTTGGTGATCTGAGGCTGAAAAAATCCGTTCTGTGTGACGGAAGTGGCGAGTCGGGACAGCGATTGACGTCCTGAACCTCCGACGCCCACGAGGAGTGCATTGCCAGAAGGCACAGACAGGACACGGCAGATCCGACACAAATGCATCAATGCGTATCTAATGTGGCAAAATAATAAAAGAGGTTATTTCATGGGATATCAGAGAGCACTAGATCAGATTCATCGTTGTAGTGCCATTCCGATTAGTAATGGTATCTGATATCCACTACTGGTAATTTTAAGGAGGAATGTCAAAAACTTTAGAAGGTGGTAGCGGAGACTATTTTGCAGAACGTTTAGAAGGCAGTGGTTGGATCTTTTCTTAAATTGATGATCATTTTTTGCTTATTTTGTGCTCATCATAGGCTGCATTGTATGCTTTGGATTAATATGTTCTTTGTACAGAAATTAAGTGTATCAATAGGCAGGCATACTGTGAGGTCTCAATGACTGTCGGAAGGTTTTCAAACTACATAGCACTCGAACTCGACAAAAAGTGATAATCAGAGAAAGGATGCCATGAATGCATAAGGAATTTTGCGTAAATGTCAATTAAATACAAAACTAAATTTTTACTCTCCAACGTTAATCCTCATTGATACAAAACAGGTAGGGAAATATTGGCGAGAAACATTTGAGTTTTGTTTTATTTGACCTCAACGCTAAAAACCGTATCCCAGGAATCCTGAAGTCAGTAACAAAATGGAGGATGTTGTCATGAAGGTTCTTCTGTCATATTGACCCTGCTACTTCCCTGCGAAGCCCTAACCATCACTGCTAATAAATTACCAAGTCACAATACTTCTCTAGAATTTGCTGGTACCTGAAGAGCACAATGTTCATCTTGCTCTTGTGCGTGCTGTTGTAGTCCTTGAGCGAATTCTCCGCGATCTCCGTGAACACCTTCATGCTGGGGATCTCCTCATACCTCTTCTCATCGGCGATCGCATTCGGATCCATAAAGTTGCCGAACATTAACTTCTCCAAATCTTGCAGAGTGAGCTAAAGGAAATCGGAGTTTTATTGTGTTTAATTGGCACAAGCTATGAATACACAATTATTACCGCTTGTAGATAATTCCAAACAACTTGTACTACAATTACTATCCAAACATTAGCTTTAGCTGTTTAGATTTACACCGGTAAATGGTGGAGTGAAGGTAAGACTGGATGGATACCAACTTGTTCTAAACGAATGAGGTAGAGTACGACTGTTCAAGAAAAAGTCAACCCTTGTGAAAAATTTGTCACTTACGTAGCCTCATGTCATTGTGCTATGGCTGAAATTTGATGAAAGAACGGTCGGTTATAAGTGCTGATAGTTATTATAGAACGAAGTTGCTGTAGGAATGCGTGAGGGGACATATAATTCTTGATTTCTTGAACAGGTCAGGTGATGTGAGTAACGAAGTGTGTCCCACGCATTCTGTGACAATACACGAGAACTAATACATGGAAGTGGTCGGTGGTACTAATGAGAGTGCTTACTCATGCAGTGATTGGAAAATAAGCCGATAACTGAATGGGGAAATCGTGCGGCCTCTCTCCTGATTGGTTCAATTCCTCCTCTTCCTCGCTTCTAGAACCACTTGCAACCAGGTGTATCCAAGTATATATGGTTCGTGCGGCACTGCTCCGGCCAAAGTGCAACATTACGTTTGGTCAGGTGTTGTCTGCATTACACACAGTCAAAAAAGCCATTGCGTAGTACTCCATATGCATTTAATCGTCCAAATCTTTTTCAACCGAACATAGTTATGTCAGGATAGTTTGAAAATGGTTATTTTCCCGATTTTAACCCTCGATCGGATAACTCCACTCTCAGAAACGAGGAATTTGGCGGAACAGCTTAATTCACTCTCACACTCACGTCACTGTCTTGCAATGTACAACTCTACGGAATTAGACAGTTCCAGTGAGGTCTAAAACGATGTACTTAGGACCCGGAAGAAAGGAAACATCAAATACTCGTTAGAAGTATAGTAGAAGGGAAATAAAATTGTTGAGGTCCTGGTACATATACCAAACGATTCCTCTAACATTCAGTAGTCAGTAATGTTCGTGTTTCTCCATGCACTGAATGCACCGCAAACTCCTAGTTTGAATGGCTTTTGATGTCACACCATCCAAACGTCTATTTAATCGACCGGTCGTAGTATTAGCGACAGGTCACTTGTTTCCGCCCCCCTCATGCGACAATTCCGGAATGAAGGGTACAAATTAATCAGTAAGGTAAGCTGCGTTCAAACATTACAGTCGGAGACTTCTATGAAATTTTCAAATTTGGCTACGATATTCTTTCAAGGTCCGTTCAAAACCGGGGGGGGGGGGCTAACTGAGGCAGTGAACCTGCCCTAGGGTAGTCGATCAACAACGAAACGAAAGTTAATGCAACAGTAGTCAGGAGACAGCAGAAGTGGGGAGAGTGAAGGGGAAAATCACGGAGCTACTGAAGCCTGAATCACATTCTTGAATAAATTTCAAAAACATTCCAATGAAGTCATAATAAGATAATTGATTTCTTTTACAATTTTTCTTCCTGAGGTTTATTTAAACGGTTGTAGAAGGATAACAACGGCTTGCCTTATCGTATTTCATATTAATTATATAATGTTATTGTTTAAATAAGCACTGTCAAGCTTCTTTTAACCCGCGGACCATTTTCTGTGCACTTTCGATTGATCGAGCCGACACGGTATGGGATAAGCAAACGAATAAAACTACTGGGTAATGTTTATTTTTTGAAACGCGATATTCTGTTTCTAATCAACAAATTTATATTATTTCAAGCTGGAAAATTTAAATACTATATTTCTTTATTCTTAAAACGTATTTCCAATACTAAGTATTATAATGTTTCATATTGTAATTTGAGACCGGGCAATTCCAAACACAATTTCCTGTTTTGTCTTTCAAATTCAACGTCAATTATTAATTCTGACAGCATAGATATACAACAGAAAATTTTGCCTGCCAACGTTTCATGGAAAATTGTATGTAAAATGTACTATAGCTCGCGGACCGTAAAAAAGTTCCGAGTTGGACACCGCTGGTTTAAGTTATACAGAAAGATTACTGGTCGAACAATAAAACCGGAGGGAGTCTTCTGTATTTAACTACATGTTTACAAAGGCTTCCATGGTCCAGTGATCCTTCATGGTTCAATGAAGGAAGGGGAGGTATGGAAAATTAGAAGAAATGAAGATCTGAGAGATTTCTATTCTCAACCTGACTTGGTGGGCATCATAAGCAATAGGAGGATCCGGTGGCTGGGATACGTCGCTAGAAGGGAAGACAATATATTCCCTTAGAAAGCATGAGAATAGCGCCCGGGGGAAGAAGAAATAGAGGGAGACCTAGATGGAGGATGTTGAGGAAGGCCTAGGGTCCCGCACGGGCCATAGTGCCAGTTAAAGAAGAAGAATTTACAGATACTTACTTTCTTCTCGTCGTCTGCACCTGCCGACATTCGCCCTTCAAAGAATAGTGGTTTGCCGCTGCTTCCACCGCCGCCATCATCAACCAAATTTTTCAAAAGACTGTCCAAATTTTCCTTGAAGTGCTCCTAAGATGTATGCAAATTTCCTTATAAGTTAGTAGAAATCACGGAGATGTATAATTGGTTTCATTGTTATTACTATAATTGTTTTAAAACAAAACAACATGAATAATTATGAAGAATAAAATTTGATTTAATTTGTATCTATCAGATAATAGTGTAGTACAAACAATATTCAGGAACTCGCTTGACTCGTTTGAAATACATAATAGCGTGCAAAAGTATGGTACCCAAGCACTACGGTTTCGTGATTTATGCGTCTTAGCTTGGAAAAAGTGAAATATCTCTCTCAAAAATCCGGTGACCTATAGATGAAAGTAATGTAAAAATACTACTGAAAATTTACTACAAATCAAAGAAAACTTCCATCACTTTCGTGATTTAAAAGTTGGTCTTGTTTTGTAAATAAATGTTTCCTCCAAAAGACGCAATGTTTAACACCATCAATAATAAATGCAATTATTTCATTGAAATGGCGAGTGAGGTATGTTTTTCAAGTCGAAATCATAATAAGTACACGTTACTCTGTTCCTTTGTGCCGATATCTGATATTTTAGTGATGTAATTCTACCTACGCTAGTACTACCTTAAATCTAATCAACAAACTAGATAAATTAACAATGACGCACTAAGTGACAAGAAATACATCATACACATAAGTCCATCATACACCCCGAAAAATCACTGCGATAAACGAATGAAGAACATGCTACGAAAGCACATCGTACAAAAAAATCTTTNCTCAAATGCACATCGTGACAAAACTTTTCTGACTCTTATATATTTCTAAAGATTAAAAAAACCTCAGATTTTGACCGTGCATTGCACTTTTCAATCGGCCATATATTGAAGACTATTTGCCATAGAGAACTATTTTGTCATCTTCTTCAGATTGAAGTCATTTAATAATCAACTCAAGAACAATTAAATATTTCATAAATTTTGGAACAATCCAAAATCGTTTTATGAAAAACTCAAAATACGTCTCCTCAAATTAAAAAAAAAGTTTTTACACTTTGATTTGCATGCAAATTTTTAGGTTGGCATGACGATGAGTTCTTGTAAAATTCATTTTATTCAAAAATTAAAAAAATTATTGCGATAACAAAGTGAGGAATATTCCTCTTCTGGGGTCAGTTCTTGTCATAACAGCAAATATTAATTCAATAAGCGGGGCAAATTATTTTGCGATTAGTTTGATTTATTTTAAAAGTATCTACTTTGTTGATTTAGTTCAAAGTAAGATTTTTAAATACATTTCTTAACTAAAAGGAGGGACACTCTTAAAGAGACACAAAATGCAGTGCCTGTTCCCAATTTTAATGGATTTAATTTCGGAATCCTTTACAATGAAAAGCAACTAGAGGACAAATAGAACGAGTAATTTTGATCTAAGAAGCAATGTTAATAGGACTTAATGAACAGAATTACATGTTATTTTACTAACCTTACTCTCTTCGGACCTGACTTTGATTCTTGGTTTGATCACCTTTTCCGGAAGAAACGATACAAAATTATAAAAGAAAGTAACGTAAACCCGGAATATTGTGAAAATGTTTCATATAAATCAGTCAAAATACTTGACTACTCGTTGGAATAAGGATATGATATCCTGAGTTTAGCTCCAATAAACTCGCCTACGTTTCGACATTGCTTTAGGTGGGACTACGTCTCCAAGTTAGTCAAGTCAATGACAAATATAATTGTTTTCTTTATTTCTATAGTAATCGTTAATAACACAACATTATGAATTATAATTATAAAATAACAGGATTTAATTTTTATCTATCAATTAATAACATAGAATAAACAATATTCAATAACTCGCTTGACTCGTTTGAAATGTACAAGAGAATGTAAAAGAATTGCGACCGAACGCAATGGTTTTGTAATTTATGCATCACTCCTCGGAAAAAATGAAATATCTTAATGTAATGTCCAGTGATATATAGATGAAAGAAGTGTAAAAAATACTACGGAAAATTTACTACAAATCAAAATAAACTTCCATCATTTTCGTGATTTCAAAGTGGAAACGTTAGTGTCGTGAAACAAAGTGGAAATGATGCAATTTTTCTGACCTAAACTCAAGACATCGTATCCTTGTTTTATATAAATTTAAAATATATTATAGATCGATAAAAATGGATTGGTAATAAGTGTACACAGCTGCTATTAAATATTACGAGGGAACAGTACATCAAAATTGACAAGTACGGAGACCGGAGGAGATTTTCGAGCTGGATAGATTTTTGAAGCCCCTCCCCCAAAAATAGACGGAAGATCATTTCACTTCATGGATAGAGTAAGCAATATAACTAGACGCACCGGCAATGTTGGTTATTTTTGTCATAGCTGCTTCTGTTGTGAGATGTCACTGTTTCCATTCCGGTAAAAGTGGAAACAAGGCGACGGGACAGGTTTTTTCAAATCGTGAGCAAAGGGGGAACGACCTGGGGGAAAATAAAGGAGATATTCAAGAGGTGAGGTACATTAAAACTTGCTTATGTTTTTATTACTTAGAGGGTTTTCGTTATACCAAGTCTAAAGAAAAGTGTGTACTCGATTCAGAAAATAGCTCGCGAATATGTATCAACGAGGACCGTCTGTTTTACGCTTTTTATTTATTCCCAAGTGACAATATGATGATTCTTCTAAATTAAAGTTTCTACTTATCTTCTAATGAATAATAAATAAATATTACGGAGACGTGTATTTCCTCAATCGACATCATTTCCCTTTCATTCATTTGCAAAATGGATAAAATAGCCTGTACTATGTCGTAGAAGAAAATTTAATAAGCAATCAGTCGTGAACATTTTTTTAAATGTACCTGGAAAAAATATGAAAATTAAAGAAAAAATGCGAAAACCTTCCCCGTCTTCCCTATTCCAAGACTAAGAAGCAGAATGCGAGTCATCTGATCAACTTCATTTCGTATATCAAATGAAAACGAGGAAATGGATAAGTGAAACTCCTTATTGGAGTAAGTTTTATAACGGCTACATTGAATTATGAGAGTTTCGATGTGAAATTGACACAAAACTTTTAAATTTCAAGATGAAAATGACGTTTTATTATAGAAATTAAGTTTATATGATCATATTTTAAATATAAGAAGCTGAGTTGTTTATTTTGTTCAGAAACTCTGTCTATTCTCACAACTAATTTCCACTAGGTGATTCCACCTCTAATTATCACTACTGTTTAAGTTAACCTGTTTGCTAGTTGGAGTTAGTATTTCCACAGTAATGTGTTTGTGAGGTTGAATTGGTTTAATTTATACTTACTTTTGAGACAGAGTGTATTAAACATTGATTACAATTATGCCTTTACTTTTTTTGTTACAAATATAAAAGGAGGTTTGGTGTTTTGGTCCCTCTTAAAGGGCAAATATTGTTTTTTTATGACAGAGAATTACTAATTTATTAATTTGTTAAAATTAATAGTCGTTTTGAATTCATTTGGATTATTTATTGTAAATAAACATTTGCAAAGCTTTTGTTTTTTATTAATTTGGACGATTTTTTCATTTTCGTTTAGGGTAATCTCATGGGAATCGTATTTAATGAAATTTAATCTTCATTAAAAAGTTTTGAAAATTTCAATCCTTAATATTTATAATAACAAATGGCCGATTTTCATGTAATTTTTTGCAATAATTTTTGTATTTGTTGACCGATTTTAATTGAGTAAGTCTCAAATTGTGGGTCCTTTCATTGCACACAAATCTGTGATTTACTTTTCTCTGCCTCCGACAGCTTTTCTAATATACTTTTTAAAAGTAATTTGGCTTCTATTGGTCGTAAAGAGATTATTTGTCGCAAAAATTTGTGTTTCTTAATCAAATTTTCAATGATTTGTTCTGAAAAGTTCTAGCAGTAAAAATAAAAAAGATTTTCCATTTGTTTTTAAGAAAAATATAAAAAATTACTTTTTGAAATATACAATTTCAAGGCTTAAAAAATCGTGTATTTATTTTCATCAATTGTTAGTTAAGCTCCTTATCTTTAAAATAAAATTTTCCAAACCTTTTTAAATTACAATTGGCAGCTGTACAGCCGTGCAAAGATGGCAATTTTCACCCCTGACGGGATAAATAAATAGGATTTTGCAAAAACTATTGTACCTACAGCGTCCATCTTTTGCACACTTTTTAAGCATTACACATCTTACGTCTTAAGAGGTATTTAACCTATTTTAATAATTATTTGCAAAATTATAACAAAAAATGGCAAATTTTCATGTTTTTTTGCAAGAATTGTTTTATTTGTTGACAAATTTCTATTTAAAAATTCTCAAATTGTAGGAATTTTCATCGACACCAATCTTCCCTGTGGGGCTCATGGGGGAGTATTGTGACGCACTCAGAGAGATAATATAATCTCTCCTCCCCAAATGTCATCCTCACCGTCAAGTGGTGGGCCCTGTTAGCACTAACGAGGCTCTGGCGTCCGAGTATGGGCAGGATAACTCTAGCACTTGAGTAGGAGGAAATGTCTACACTCAGGCCTAAGAAGCCTAGACGGTCTTGCAGACCTACTTGCAGACTTTGAGGGCTATGGGCTAATAACCTGTAGATCTCGATATCTTCAAATATTAAGAGAAAATCAACAAGAAATAGCCGGCTGAACTAACTGATGACGAAGAAATGCTCAAAACAACGGACGCTCTTTGGACAATGGAATGTGAGAACTCTGTTTCAGAAGGGAAGATTAGCACAAGTGGTTAGAGAGATGAAAAATTACAGAATGGATGTTGTAGGATTAAGTGAAGTGAGATGGAGAGAAAGTAATATCAATAAAAGAGATGGATATAGTTTTCTCTTCTTTGGAATGCCTAATGCAGAGGATTTTCTGAAGTCATGCTTGAATGGGAACCTATCTCTGAGCGGATTTTAGTAGCACGATTTAACTCTAAATACAGAAGAATATCAGTAATTCAATGCTGTACTCCTACTGAAAATGCTAAGTAGGAGGATAAGACGAAGTTTTACAGTATGTTGGATAGAACATGTAGGATCATACGACAAGGTGTCATCAAGGTATTAATGGGAGATTTTAATGCCAGGGTAGGAACCCAAAATGATGAATTGGAACATTTTATGGGACAGCACGCACTAGGAGAAATAAATGAAAATGGCGAAATGCTTATAGATCACTGCGCTAATAAATATATAAAGATAGGTGGCTCATTATCTCCGGGATCATCATAAGATAACGTGGGTCTCGCCTGATGGGAAAACTGTTAGATGGGAAAAAGAGCACATTTGTATTAGCTCCAAGTTTAGCAAATGTTTGTTAGATGTACGCAACAAAAGGGGTGATGTGGGATCGGATCACCATTCCCTCTACAGTAGATATGTTATATCCATTATTTCAAGATATATGGAGAGAGGAGAGATTACCTAATGAATGGTTGGAGAGCAAAATCATTAAAATCCCTAAGAAGGGAAAATTAAGTGTATGCGATAATTGGATAGGAATCAGTCTACTCTGTGTTTGCAGAAAGATCTTTAGTAGAATAATACTCAATCGCATATTAGCAGCTGTAGATCAAAATACCCGCAAAGAAAAAGCTGGATTTAGAGCAAATAGATCGTGTATAGATCAGATATGCTCACTGCGAATTATTGGTGAACAGCCCCTGGAATGGAGGTCTCCACTTTATGCCTTGTTTATAGATTTTGAAAAAGCATTTGACTCCGTTAAACGAGAGTGCCGATTAAAATCATTAACCTCGTAAAAGCGTGCTATCTACATTTTAGATGTCAAATTCTTCACAACGGTACCCTTTCTGAACCATTTGAGACAGTGTCTGGAGTAAGGCAGGGATGTTTGTTATTTCCTCCACTTTTCATACTGGTGATGGATGAGGTCATGAGAAACGCCATCCGCGACAGAAAAAGAGGAATAGTGAGGAAATTAAATGATAGATTAGAGGACAGACTACGCTGATGACATACTCGTATGCCTTTTTTCACACTCCTAGGAAGATATGCAAGAGAAAGCTGAAGGCCTAGAGATCGAGTCCGCAAAATTCAATTTAAAGATAAATATGAGAAAAACAAGAGAGCTGCGGGTCCAAGCTAGAAACCAAACGCCTAAATCATTGGGAGGTGAAACAATAGAGTGTTGAATTTTTTATCTATCTTGGTAGCTGTATCTCCAAGGATGGTGGCACAACTCAAGACGTTTGCGCAAGAGTTCAGAAAGTCAGAGGTGCCTTTTCCAAACTAAGAAATGTCTGGCAAGAAACAAACATTAGAGTTAACAAAAAAACTCTAAATTTTTAATGTATGTATTAAGACTGTCCTCTATGGATGTGAAACGTGGATGATCTCGGTGATAACAAATTACAGACATTCATGAATAGATGCTTAAGGTACATATTGAAAATCTGGTGGCCCAACACAATCAGCAATGAAGAACTGTGGAGAAAAACAAAACAATGGTTGTGAACACCGAAATCAAAAAAGGAAATTCAACTGGATTGGACATACCCTGAGAAAAGGACTGGATGAAATCTCCTCCAATGCTTTTGGAATGGAACCCGCAAGGAACCAGACTACGTGGACGACCACGCAACACATGGAGAAGTTCAGTTGATAAATAATATAGGAAAACTATTAAATTAATGAAAGTTGATGCAAGCAACAGAGTTCGCTGGAAGGCAATTGTTGATTCTGTAGGTTCCGCTTTGGAACAATGGAACGTATTATTATTATTATTTTTAATCCCCTGTGCTTTACATATCTCTACAACTGATAGTTTTTCTAGTATATAAGAAAAAATTACTTTTCCTATTTCCTTTAAATAAAAGTATGGCGCGAGCAATTTTTGATGAAAATATATATTAGAGGCCTTTACTATCACTGTCTCCAAGACATTTTCGCAATAAAATAATTTCTTAATACATTTTCGATTTTCAGGTTTTTTTCCTACTTATGACTATGACGCACGATGATGCTTCTAGTCATGATGCTTCAAGCTAGGATTTAGTGATTAAGTAGTCTAGTGAAACAATACCTAGAATTCCCATACAACTTGATGTCTATTGAAGATTTCCCCTTTCTCTCGTAAAACAATAAAGTAATTAATGGTTTTCGCAGTGGCTGTATATCTCGGAAGCACTCACCTGATGATGCCTGCAACTGTCGGGCGAAGCGTTGTATAGAATTGTAACAGACGCAGTGATACTCAATGGATGTCATCACGAAGACAAAAAACTTATTCGTTATGGAACGCATGGAATGACACACAGAGACCACACGTACCTGCAAGGCCTTGCGCAGCTGATCCAGGAACCAATTACGATCGTCATCGTCCACCAAGCGATCGCTGAACACGCGCAGCAATTCGTGCACGAAAAGTCTATAAGAAATAGAGCGAATGATCAAAATATTATTAAAGGTACGACGATACAACGAAATACATCCCTGCGTTCCACTATTTTGTTTCAAATTGTTTCATACTTACGAAGAGGATTATTTTAATTCTTCAGCTTCGAAAAACCAAATGAAACAAAACCTATTTAAGTGATCGAGTCAGACTGATGTTCACACGGAAGCTTCGGAAAATGAAAGTTCCCAAGAATTTATTACTTTCTGCACTTTCGTTCTACAAGAAATATTTTTGCAGTAAATTGATACTTGTCCACTAACATTTACACACACATTTCAAAAAAAAACTTTCTAAACGTTTAATGGTATTTTTAATTTTTAGAAACAGTTTTAAATTCCGTTTCATTTTATTTTATTCCCAGTTCTTACAAACGGAGTCAGCATGGCTCAGTGAGAAGAGCGCTGAGTTGCTGAGTGGGTGGAGGTTTTTCATCGCACCTCAACATCGCACCTCCAGACTGACTCCCAGACCTACTCTGCCTGCTGTAAAATGAGTATCAGGGTATATCCTGGGGTCAAACCGACCGGAGCGAGGTGCTGGCTACATCTCTTCGTAGTGCCGAGGACTGGAAATTGAGGAGCTCTACCCGCCGCGAACCCCTTGGGGGCAGTTTGACTGTTTTCTTCTTACAAATTTCGTTTTTGTCACTCACTTGGGGAACAACTTCTTGTTGGCTTCCGCGCTCTCCTTCTTCACCAACGAGCATCCTTGGACCACTCGGGAAAAGTCGCGCAGATTGAAGATGTAATGCGATTTGGCGGGTGTCGGTCGCAGATGCTCCAAGGCAATGAGGTACAGTTGCAACGTGCCCTTGACGATCGCTTGCACGTGTGTCATCGCTTCCCCCGTGAAGCCATTGCGCTGGAATCATCCAATGATCATGCAAAGAAGCATACGGGGACATAAACTTCTGTAAGAACCCTATTACACTACACTCCTTGTGACCGGTCACTTGTAACCGAGAGAGGCCGAAGTCGTCAAAAAAACATTTCATCCTATTGAAGGAATTGGTCTGATGTTGACAGATTGATGTTCGTTATAAGCAGTAAAGGATTTTGTCATTCTGTCATTATTTATTGATGGAAAAGCATGGCGGCCATCTTCAGTGATACAAATATTTTTTTTACAAAATAAATGTAAATTGAATCATTCTAAAGTTAATCTATCCCTTTCTTCTTTGAAAAATTAATACTTTTCAATATAATATGAAATAGTAACAGGAAATGAGAAAACTGTCAGACTTGCGTCCTTTGGCAAGCGATGACTGAAAGCGCCGTTATCTCATGAAGGGTCGGGTTATATAGGGAAGTTTCAGTAATTTCCATTGACGTCACAGATTTTCCGTGTAACGGACTTCAGTTGTTTTATGGCTAATTTTAGTAGGGGGACGAAATATCTGGGATTTGATGATTGAGTGTGGAAATGTTGGTATTCAGTGAATTGTGAATGTTTTCTAATTTAAGTCTTTTCCAGTAATTATTCTTTATTTCTAAAATTGGAAATCATTGTTTTCTATAAGATGTTTGGCGAAATAGAAAACAACCACACATATCACACAGTCAATTTTGTTTTGGTAGCACTGAAGATGGCCATGTGGCTGAAAAGGCCTTTTGCATCAATAAATAATGACCGAATGACAAAATCTTTTACTACCTATAATTTCATCCTATGGTGCTCGTGGTGCAAGAATAGTAATGAGATGTAACCAATGGAGTGAAATCGTGGCGTTGTCATCCGTCTGATGCGAGGACTGGTCTACCCATTCCGGACATGCGGTGGTAAATGGAATTATTTGGAATTGCAAAAATTTTGAAATAATGAATAAAAACATTTTTATTGTGCATTAAATTGTGCGTACAGATAGCTAAACTGCACTTCCGTACGTCACACCGTTTTCGAGACGACGAAACGTTATTAAGAAAAAATGAGGCGTTTTACCTTGGAGGCGTCTTATTTAGATCAGCCAATGAGGCAAATGCAAAGAGTTCAGGGTGGAAGATAATTATTCCTGCAATCTGTAGTTTAATGAGCTGATATTAAATAAGGAAGCAAACTGTTTATGATTGGAAGAATAATATTTTTATACATATCGATCTGTACAATACATTACTATTATCATTCATGTTTTACTTTTTATATATACATTATTTTCCGACTTCGTTGTATTGCTATGTAGGTTGTTTACTACTATGATCTTTTTCGAAGAATTATAGTTGGAAAGTTAAGTGGTGCCCACTCCAGGCTTTTACTCAAATCAATGCTGCAGTAAGGTGTAATAAGTACCTTGAGACCGACAAGCAGCACATTGACGAAGATTCGCTCCAAAGATTTGTTGGAGAATGTGTTGATAGAATACAAAGAGAAGTGGCGCAGGAACCTCTCATATACCATTTGACGAGATCCTCCCGGTGGCCCCATGGCAGCCATGAAAACGACGTTCTCTAACTTGACAGGCGTCGCGTCAAGCAAGTCGTACCTACACGGATCATCAAGCTTCAGAGCCAATCTACACATTGAAGTAAAATACAGTTTCTATTCTGATTACTCTAGCCCAATATGAGAAAATTTAATTCCTCAACAAAGCTATGAAAACGGAGGCATCGCGTTTAAAAACGTGGTGTGAAGAAAATGAGGTATCTAAAAATATTTGATGTATTTTAAAGACTCTTTTCAATATTGAAAAAAAATTCTATACTGTATTTACATTATATCTCAAACAACTGCATTTTCTCTATAAAGAAAGAACTGTAAATTTATAGATCTCTTCGTTAAGTATATTGTATTTATTTTTTCACTTACGTGATCTTAACAGTTTTCTTTTTCAATTATCAGTATGTAAAAAACAGTTAAAAATGTGACAAAGTGTACATGGAATCAGAGCACTTTCTTGAGGAAAAAACGCACTCCTAGAGTATGAACTTTATGAGATATAAGCTAACATTACTTTGCTCAGCACAAATTTGCTTGCCATCTAACGAGTTAATACGATTTCTTCGGAGAGACAAAGCAGAAGTGATGTGAGAGGTTAAAAAAATTAATATGCAAGTTAGTTAGATATCTGCGATTAATATAAGCTCTTTGGACATTCACAATGGCATTGTTCGAAACTCCGGTGACTGACTAAATTATATATAGCATAATATAGAGACCAACTGAATCTTTAATGACTAGGTTTTGACTCGAGGTCACATTACAGACGTACGAGCAAATTCAGTTTTTTTAAAATTATTTTCTCCCACATCGCAAGTATAAACCTAACAAAAATAAATTGACTTTTTACTTCCATTATCAATATTAAAGTGAAATTAATCTAACTTATTTGGAATTATTTTCAATAAATAATACTTACACTATTACTAAAGATAATTTTGTATGAGACCTATGCATCCATTTTATTGTAGACAAGTGTGATATCTATATACAATAAGCATATAAAAACACTTTCGTATTAGAATGCAATGTTGTGTTAAAATTTCAAGTCAATCGACCGACTATTTTCCGAGGTTTGCGAAGACAAACACGCAGATTGAATTTTTATATACGAGTATAAGATAAAATGCATTTTGCAATTTACGTAAATATTTTTAGAATTATTGATATGGTTAATTTTTGAGGAGATTTAGCACATCTGAATTATTTTTTTAAATGTTTATAACACTTGAGAACAAATATTTACGTTTTGATCCTAAAGTCCTTCATAAACGGGTTTGTGTTTTTCTGACAAAGTGATGGATTCCGAGATTAGGTTTGTGATTTGTTTCTCACCAAATACCGCTGTCGAGGAATTGTCTGATGAGCTCCAAGGGAGGTTGAGCCCCGTATATCTCCTTCGCTGGCATGTTGACATTGTCCACGAAGATCACCGCGTGATGCTTGGGAGGAGGGCCGTAGATCCCTTTGCGCCTCTTATTCAGCTTAGAGATGATCAGGTCCTGAAGGGAATAACACGCTTGTACATAATGAGCATTGTGAATCTAAGAACGTACGTCTCTATAAGGTCAATCGGAAATGACTATTGATTGGGCTGAGCCGATGAGAACGGAATCATCGTGTTGGATTTGACGACATGTTACTAATCCACGATCGAGCAGTGCCAATAAAATCGAAGGAAGCCAATCGGTTTCCGTAAAGTAAGGATTTTAGATGCAACCTCATTGTTTCGGAAAATATAGAAGTTACTTGCTTCAAATTATGAGATGGTGAAAAAAATTTGCTTGGAACGAGCAGACACCTGAGCCTTGCACGTTGCTCACAGGATATGCGCCATTCAATCAACTTGATATTGGCGCTTGAAAGATCAGTGCCACTCGGTTTACGTACAGGCGAGGTCACGCCATCGGAAGTAAGTGAAGTTCTGCCTCATACTTTACAGAGCGCGCTGTCTGTAAATTCCTGCACATCAAACAGTTGAGGAACTTGTGAAAATGACAAACATGACGCGAGCAGGATGAGTGTGAAATATTTTTTGATATCAAATAAAAGTTTACCTATGCTGTGAGATAATGAATTCCTATTACATTATTGAACACATTAATTCCTATTTCATTTTATGTAGCAATTTCAATGCATTCTTCCATCTAAACAATGAAAACAACCTGACAATGAAGTATATTTTACATCCAATAGATTTTTTACCTCAACAATAAGCTGTATTTTTTATTGACTACCTTCTTTAATCCTTCTGGTTCATTGTTTAGCAGAAAAAGTAGCAAAGTGCAGTGTCCAGTTGCTGCTGGTTCCGGATAGTGAGACGGTCGCTCTCTTATATTTTTATACATTCCTATGGTGATCTGCTGTAGTGATTACATTGTCCAAATAACTAATCATGAAGTGTAGTGTCCTGACTGAAAGTGTAGCAAGATGTTCCGATTATGAGGCCGATCTGCTTTGTCGCGTTACGAAGCGGATTGGTGAAGTACGGACAAGCCTTAATAGTCTGTGTAGTTTCTGTAATCACAAATCAATGTAAGCCATCATGTAACGTAGGTAGAATTATATCATTAAAATATCAGATATCGGCATAAATAAACAGAGTAACATATACTTATTGTAATTTCAACTTGAAAAACACACCTCACCGGCCTTTTAAATGTAATAATTGCAATTATAATTGATGGCGTGATACATTGCGTCTTATGATGGAAACACTTATTTTCAAAGAAAGACGAACTTTGAAATCACGTGATGGGCGTTTACTTTGATCGTAGTAAAGTTTCCGAAATATTTTACACCACTTTTATGTACAGGTCATCGGACATTTGAGAAAGCTATTTTTAATTTTTTCTGAGTGAGATGCATAAATCTCGAAACCGTCATGTTTGTACATGCTTTTATGCATTTTTTGCTATTCAAGCGAGTTCCTGAATATTGTTTGCACTATTTTATTAACTATTCGATACAAATTTAATCATGTTATTTCTTCGTTGTTATTCATTTTGTGTTTTAAAACAATTAGAATAGTAATAAAGAAAACAATTATACGTCTCCCTGATTTGACTAACTTGGAGTGCTGGTCCCAAGTGATTATGTACTTTGTGCTTCTAGGTTCTTTTTTCGTATCTGCCTTAGCTCTCGTAGTGAAAGGAGTCATTTTACAATCCTCGTATTTCAATTGGAGCCATCTGTTCATGCAAATCGCTCCGTGCGTATACGCTTCCAGGGGATGTCTAATTTAGGACTGTGTCTAAGGATCAGTTTCACTTATTTATAATTTATCACATGGCTTATTTACACTACAATTTAATATTACATTGATTTATCCACTCAAGTGCGGATGGAGTAGCTAATAAAAAGTCACCAATATCTCCCACGTAGAGACGTTGAGGGCACTCTGACACAATGTGCTGTATGGTCTGTCGGTCTGCACCACAATCACATGACGATGATTGTATTTTGCCCTACTTGAACAGAAGGTCAGCACATCTCCCATGTTTGATCCTCACTCGGTTTAAAGCCGTCCAAGTTCTTCGTGGAAGCTCAAATCCAGGGGTCTTCTTCTTTGTGTCCAGGAAGTCGTGAAGAGCAGGGGTTGTTTCTTCTTTCCATTTCTGAGTCCACATTGTTGCAATGTGGAAGTTCTCTCGTTCCATATGTTGGACTGTTGTTACAGGAGGGTTTCGTGATTCGAGCCTTCTGTTCCCTGTCGCAATAAGGATGTCCTTGTGTTTTAGAAAACTAGGGTTACCGTTGATCTTTCTATGCTCGCGAACCAAAGTATCCTGTCGGCGAAGATTAGCAGGGGCTATGTGACTAAGGGCTGGGAGCCAGTACGTGGGTGTAGATTTAATAGTTCCTGAGATCAGTTTCACTAAATGGAGAATAATCACGATTTTCTTGAACGTGATTTGGAAATTTAATCGCGATTACAATTGTATGCGTTTAACCATGCAAAACTACTAGTCGATAATCTTAATCGATGTGTCTCAAGAATTCTCTACGTCGGTAGTAGTTTCGCAGTGCATTCTGGGTAATATGAAGACAATGCAATGCATTCTGGGCGAAAACGCATCTTGTTACTCACCAGCGCCACCAACGGGCACCGGAGGCTGCAGCAGGTCTCTCTCGTGTCACTCAACATAACCCATAAATCGAGTCACGAGCAAACAAGCCAAACGGACCCCATATTGCTTGTAGTACTGAACAAAATCGTGTTAATCGCTGGTAATCGAAGGGTCCCAGGGTGTTTAAGAGTAAATCGCGATATTCTCGTAAATCGTAGATGGTGGAAAGCACATTTCGATAGTCACGATTAACTGGCATTTAACTTGGTGAAACTGGGCCTGCGAGACTTAACATTTTCACTGACATGGACAAGGAATTGAGTGTTTTTTGTTCACCTGGGTCTGATTGGCTGATGTCTGGGCCGTGAAAGTAAGGAAGGAAGGTTCGTATTCCTGAGGTAGACGCGTCATCAGCATGTGCTGGAAATACATGCTCTTCCCAGTGCCTGTGTCTCCAACCAGTAACATTGGCTTCTTGTAGCGAACGTGCAGATCCATCAGAAATTCGTATCTATCGACAGTACAGAATGACCCTTCATTTACAAGCACGTTTATTGCTGTTAGATCAGAAATAATGTGTACCTCAGTTCGAGCTTGAATACACTGTTGCCCGGAAGACTCACATGAAATATAAGTACACCAAAATTTAGCAAATTTCTTTCAACTTTGACAGGTAAGGTACATTTTATTACAGATGGAAAAAATAAATAATTCACCAACTCCAACACTTTTGCTCAGTCCATTGTTAGATGAATTCTCATTTTAGCATGTTGATGCCTCGTCAATGGCGTGTTGATGAGTTCGAGGGACATTCTCAAAATTCGTGGGAATTATTCTGTCTGTCATGAACGTCAGTTATCATGCGGTCATAAAAGTCACTTATTGTTAGTAACAAGAAAAACGCGTATCTTAATGTTAAAATGAGAAATTTATCCATCAAAGACGTTTCTAATAAGTGATCCATCGTATGTATTGAAAATAAAATAAAATATTTTGTTGAGAAATATCTGGCAAATATATATTTTAAATACAAAATATACTGCCAGATGTTTTGCAGTTCAAAGTTACAAACTATTGTTTTCACGTGGGATGCTCGTAAGATGTAAAAATTAATCTCAATAGAAAGCTATAGTCTAAATTGCATGTAGAGTACATTTTTATACTCTTTTAAACGAAATCTGATTTCATACTTTATAAGGATTAATACTTCCTATTACCATCGTATCTTTCATGTGTTTGTTATAAGGCAATTTCAATTTCAGCTCAAACCCCAGTTCACTTGATTTCTTTTCCAACAGTAGTCAATTCACTCATGAATTTGTGGGTTTCCAAGTGTAAAAATGAGAATATTATCTGAAAAGTTTTCTGCATTCCATGAAAGGGAAATACTTTTAAGAAAATTAAAACCTAAAATGTGTTTACCAAGAAGAGAGGGCAACATATTTTCATAATTACAAACTACTTTAAACAATATTCATCTGCGTGTATTACAATTTCCTCAGTGACGTGCTGACGACATACTTGGCACTCTCGACAGTCGGCACCACCATCTCCTGGATGTTGATCGGCTCCTCCATCTTCATGTCTCTCAAACACTCTGGCCAATACATCCACACACCACGATCTTTGAAGTTGTAGTAGTAGTCGTGGATAATGCCAGTTTGTGGGATGGAAATGTCAACCTCCCCCAGCTCCTTCGGTGGACTCGCTTTCGGACCTCAACATAGGGTTTACAATTTTGGAGGACCTCTCAAGTTCGGATTAGAAGATCGCGAACTTTGGGTATATGCAATGCCGACACTTTCTATGCGTCTATGGCCTTGAGCAGTAGTCTATTTCGGTAGAGAGGTGTAGAGGGAATTCTTTTCTTAAAACATTGTCTCACTATCGGAAGGAAAATAACATATCTTTTTTCGCACATGCACGGAAAGTGGTCCGCAAGAAAGTTAGACGTACGAAATAAAGCTCTTTTTCTCCCGCTTTGACCGATAGGCGGAAGAAAGACATGTCTGTTGCTGGGCTAGATCTATTGTTACTACGAAAAAAATTTTATATAATAAAGTTATATAAAATACATGCCAAAAAATGAAAGAATATACGATTTGATAAGAAAACTATAAAAACAACTTTTTAAACGTTTCTGCGAAAAAGTGTTTTAAGATGTTCGATTTATTAATTTTAGGTTTCGTAAAAAAAACTAAAAACCCTCATTTGTCTTCAGTCTTAGAGTACAAGGAACTTCCCGCGTTCCCGTTCTGCGGGTTTTCATTGTCTGAGGTTTTGAGAGCTTGTTTTTTTTTAATATCTCGTGCAGAATTTAGGAACCCGGAACAGTTAGGATCTCGGGCAGTAGTTAGTCCCCATATACCCTAAATACAATGGGTTATTAATGAGCATCCAAAGTCAAACTGTTCCACAACAGGCTCCGAAGGTGCCATAAGGGTTCACGGAGGGTAGAGTTCCGCAATTTCGAGGCCTCAGCATTAGGAGGAGATTATGTGGTCAGCACCTCGCTCCAGTCGATTTGACCCTAGGAGAGACCCGGTAGTCTATTTCCAGCAGACTGAAAAGACCTGGGAGAGTGTGGATGTTGAGGTGTGATGAATTAAGGAACATAATATATGTAACTTGTAGATAATAAATCAGAAAATAAGTTATTACTCAAATATTTCACCTTACAACTAATACAAGCAAGATATGTACCTTGCCATATATCTCTGTAGAACTCGTCAAACTTGTTTCGTGAATCAGCATCCAACATTCCGCCGATGGTCCACGGCATGGCGTACAGGAAGACAGCCATGATCCAGAAGCGTTGCGTCTCCTTGTTGGTACCAGGGAACTTTTTGGTAGCTTCTGTCAGAAGGATCTCCACCAGCGTAAAGAAGGCTCTGAACAATGCGATTTATCACTCCAGTATTAAATAAATATTATGAAAACTAAATCAAATCATTGTGATCTATTTAGGGATGTATAGAGTAAATATCTACATCTTCTTGACAGTTAATCTTCAATTCGTCGAGTAAAAAAATATAATGGTAGTCGAACTTGGAAGAAACTAGAAAGTTACACTAAACAATAAGGTCAAACTTTACGAACATTTATATAAATATGGTATTGGTGGTATAAATGATAACTAATTATATTTACAAGAGATTAAAAAATTACAAAGAAAAAAGTCTCACTCACCAGAGCTCTATCATCCTCAGGTATTTTTATTGTAGTGTTTGTAAATGGGACAAGTAGCGTGCTATTGAAGCTTATGCACGTGAAGTGACACGAGACAGGAAGTGAGTTAGTAGGTGGGTTTACCAACAACTTGACCCACGTGGAGGGGTTAGTAGGAGTGGTTAATATAATAGTTGGAGTAATTGATACTAGGAGTAGAAGGAGGGTTCGCTTTTCAATTATCACGGCTATATGAACTGGGACGTTAATGTGAAAAGCTACAATTTTTTTTCTGACCCCGCCGGAAATTGCATCCGGTACGACGTGGTGATGAGCAAGTACGCTAACCCCTTAGCCGCCGGGGAGCTATTCTCGTATTCTATTATGAATTAAAGTTGTGAGAAAGTATGAAGTGCAAAAACCTTACCTCACCATGGTCATCATTCCAGGAGACACTATCTCCTCACATTGAAGTCGCACGTACTCCAAGCAAGGATCCACCACCCATTCGAACAAAGCTTCGAATAATTTCTCATAACCTTCCATCCATTTGCTATCGGCGGCTTTGATCCAACTCTTGGCGAGCGCGCGCCATCCCAAGTTGCCAGGTTCCATGTAGATCATCCCGCAACGAGATACAGTGGCTGGCGACGCCTTGAATATGAGAGTATGAGAAATAAAATGACTTGCAGTATAACCGCTCTTAACTGACCTAGGATGAACCGGTCCTCAGATTAACCAGCCTATCCTTGGAATTATTTTTCTCTTTTATTTAAGTTAACTTAATATTAATAAAAATCAAATGTAATTCATACTAATATATAAATGCGTAACGCGAAAGGGCGTCTGTCTGTTTGCTATCTAATCACGACTAAACCACTGATCCGATAGTGATGAAATTACGCAAGGAGGTACTTTACATGTCCAAGATGAACATGGGCTAACATTCATTTTTGAAATGTGTGATAAGAAATATAGAAATAGTTTTTGACAAAAAATGTCAATGGAATAAGGAAAAAAAGAAAGTTATATTCACTTACGCTGCCTAAACGGTTAGAGATGGGTGACAAACATGAATGGCAAAATTGTTCGCCTCAAATAAATCTACGAAAAAGTCCGCGACATCATATGTCTATCTACAAAATTTAACCAAAATAATCGATAAAATGTTATTAAAAATAGAAGTGTCGAAATATTTCAATTTCAGAAAGACACATCAATCATCATCAAATTTAGCGGATTATTTTTTTATGCATTTAAGAAAGCTAGAAAACTTCTTAAAATCGAAAAACTTTGACAAATAGCGTACATTTTACAAGAAATTTAATGAAATAGTGCAACCTCGTCATGACGTGGAAGCAAATGTTCGTCCAGTGTGTCTTCCACGAGTTGGTGTATACAGTCAAGTTTTGTATTTAATTTGTATCATTATGAATTTGAAAAATTAGGATGCTGTACCTTTGTTTAAAAAAAACAGTAAGTAAAACTAATTTTATCTGACAATATAGATTCTGTTCCCCGAGTAAAATAATATTGGTCTAACAAGTAAGAAGAATCTCGGACAATGGCGGGTAATCAGCTAGTACTTTTTATATAATAAAAAATAAAAGTTTATATAAGTTCGTGATGTTTAATTTTTCATAATTGTTTATGTATGTACATTCAGTACAATAAAATGAGTCGCAATGACGTCTCATTTGCTCATTCATTCTTGATAACATGATGAAATTGTAGACTTTTCTTGAACTAAAATAGATTTGTAACGGCATCACGGATTAACTGGCCAAACGGGTAACCGGCCAGGATCTCGGACATGACCAGACCGGTTAAGAGGAGTTCTACTGCAGTTGTGGGGAAAAAATGTTATGGAAGAATTTCACTGAAACTTTAACTTTGGAGTTAGACTGGAAAGCACCACTTTCCGAATCAAATTTGTTCAGTAGATTTGCTAAACAAATAGCAAAGATGTTAGATAATCTCTACTGCAAGCGTATACAGAGTCATATTCACTTAATTAGAAAAACAGGTAAATCGAACAAAGTTTGCTGTTCATCCCAAGGAAAATTTTCTTTTCCAGCGAAGACAATAAATAGGGCCATGTCGCTTCGTCAGACTACTCGCTCACTTCTACCCGAGGACTGTGAGTCGGGATCTTTTCTATTGTACCTCATTCACCCGGATGAATAGGGATCGGCAGATGTCATGATTGTAAGGGGATATGGAATAAATAATATTCTATTTGAACATGTAATAAAATATGCACTAAACACCGAGTATTGGTTAAAACACACAGATAGTAAGTCAGTTCACAGCATAGATGGCTACGTATATGACCCATCAGCCAAAGATCTCACAGTCATCACAACTATGTCTCTCAGGAAGTAGAACGAAATTTTCGCAATATCACACAAACGTTTCTTAAGTTGTAGAGGAAAATTATGAATAATAATATTTATTTTAGTAATAAAATTGATCTCTATTAACTAGACACCCGTTTGAACTAAGTTTCTTAGAACTTAAAAATAATACACGAGGTTTATAGTCATAGATGCGTCTCAACAGTGCATTGATGTTATTAGCTGCAAAGAAGATCGCTCACCTGTGCTAGATCCATCACCTCGAATATCATGGACATTGACGCTGTCATCTGAATGATGTCTCCAGACGTGAGGCAGAGTTTCTTGTTGTCATCCAACACGGTGTTCATGTTCTCAATCCATACGGCATCTACAGGTCCATCGAACACAACCCACTTGCGGTTCGTCTTCTCAGTATACACATATTTCCTGTTCAACACAAGAGACAGCATCCTTACTATGCCTCGTACAGCTTACGACAACACCGAGGGGGAAACATTTCATAAAATTTTCAGCAAATATTTATGACAAAAACCAATGCAATATCAAAATAGTGCATATCGAAACTATTTATACACTATATTGATGTACATATAATCAGTAGTTTACCAATGGGGGGAGGGGACCTTACCATGTAAGTGACATTTAAAATGTGTCGCCATATGGCATTTAAACTCCTAAATTTGAACTATGACATCCGCAATTTTTTTTAAAACCGTAACCGAAATAAGAGTTCAACTTATTAAAAAGAAAAACTCAAATTTCAATTATTTTTCATACAGTGGAGCGTTTACTATACGCTAGTAGGCATAAAAACACGTTTTCCATACGGGGGGCTTCCGAAAGCTTTAGTGCATGGGTCTCCAAAACTAATAGTGTCTCAGACCTCATGATGTGTTGGTACGCCACTGCATATAATACGTCTTCTCTGAGAAGTTTTTGTTGGGATAAGGTTTAAATTTAATTTACATTTTTAAGTATGCGATTTATTAAAACTTTTAATTCAAAATAATAATGAATCACGTGAAAAAGAATAGACCTTGTAATGTAAACTTAAAGGATTAACTTTTGTAGGTCTATAGATCGTTGGTTTTGAAAGTGTCGTATTGATGTTCAATGAGCAACGTTACCTAAATGTTTTCGCTACGATTCCATCCGTCCACACGTAGGACACGGGATCGAACTGTCCGAAGAGCTGCCCCATGGTGATGGACTTGGGATTCATGATAGTGTACTCCACGGTTTCTTCCCCCTGGTCTCTCTCGTGCATCAAGGTCAGTGCTCCAGAGAGGACCTGCAGAAGGGAAAGGGGACATCTCCGAACAAAAAGTATTATTTCACTTTATACGAGTAACATTGTTTTGTCCCGGACCAACCGCATGTCAGACCGCCTTCCACCACTCTTCCACTATCTGCCAGGTATGTAGCGAGCGGATCATTATTAGTAGATTGGTAGTATTGCTGTTTACTTGTAGGTGTTCACAGACCTTGCGTCATTCACCACGCTTATCAGTCGGCTAAGGCGACTCTTGGTAGCAAACCCTATGACTCTCGGTAGCATTTCGTAAGCTTTAGCTATTTGTTTTTTTATTTCTGCATCTCTTACTTAATTTGAGAGTTTTTTATTTATTTTCAATATTTATAGTAAAATCGATTTTTTAAAGCAAGATGAAACGCAGACGAGAAACTGATGATCCTTAAAATTATCAAAAATAAGGATATTGGCAACCTCCGCGGCGTCCATATTTGAAATATATCTCCCGGATAACGCTTTTCCACACACCAGTCGGCCTGTTCAAGTTAGCTCTCCGATAGGGAAGCTACCCAACGNATTTGAAATATATCTCCCCGATAACGCTCATCCACTCACCAATCTGCCGGTTTAAGTTAGCTCTCAGATAGCGAAGCTATCTAACAGATAGCGTGCTGAAAGACAAACTACCATTACCGGACAGATAAGTTATCCGAGTAATGCTAACCGAACGATAAGAACGTTGGTGAAAGACGCACTCAGTAGACAGAACCACCAATATTTCTGCAGAGTGTAACAGCGACCTAGGTCTGTAAGACTCTTGACAGTGTCCCGAAAAAAAAGACGCCACTCAGGATGGCCGAAACGTCGGTTGTTCTGTCTACTGAGACGCGGTTTGTCCAGGACAAACAAGTTTATATTGAGACCGGTCGTGGAAGCGAATGTTTATACCAATTAAGTATGTTTTGCGATATTGAATCAAATTATTTTGGCGATAAAACGAAAGCGATTAACAAATAACAGAACGAAATAATGTATAATCAATGAATGCTTTTTAAATATTTAGATTTTTTGCTATGAAAGCCGAATTTTAAACAGTTTTAATAACGAATAGAATACTTTGACGAGAGAGAAATAGTATTTGAGCAATTAGTGAATATTGTTATTAATTGTACCTCGAGTACTGAAGTCTTTCCAGACACTGGCATTCCGACGATCATAAATCCATGACGCACCAGCATCATCTCGTAGGTCTGTGTCACTTTGAGAAGGAAGTTATCCACACACTGCAGGTTTTTCTCTTCGCACACCTGTTGGAGTTTCGACATATTCGCAATGAAATATACCTTTCACTCACGAGCCATACAAAACTCTTCCAATCCTTGGTATTATCACCCCTTCAAGTGTGGATACGTGAAAGCAGGGCTGTCAAACTGGTGGCACACGAAACGTTTTTACGGTTTGCAAGTTATAATACATTTTACGTAAATTTTATCATCAAAGTTTGGTATACAACTTTTTATTATAAATGTGCTGACAAAATTAATATTTGACGTGATGAGAGAAAATAGAAAATAGTGTTTGGAATTACCCTGTCATACATTACAATATGAAAACATTGTATTAGAATTCTAAATTATAATTTTAAAAAAATAAAGAAATATATTTATTTTTTTTAGCTTAAAATAACAAATTTTAATGACAATCACAATATCGCGTTACAAATAAATAAATATTAGTTTTATTCGTCGGGCGACATTTACCTATCCTTTCGACCGTGTATAGTCTAATGTTCAATTGAAAGTGCATAGAAAATGGTTCGCTGGCTAAGTTAACTTGGAGGCATGGTTACACGGCAGACATATCATGAAATAAGTGAACAGTTTACTTATTTGATTAATTAAAATTATTTGTTATGATGCTATATTTGTTATAACATAACCAATTTTGTTATCAGATCTGAAGGATGGGGGTACGGAGTGATGAGAAGGAAGGAATGTGAAACGTGTAGGAAGAACAGTGGATAAATGTATGAGACCAAGGTAATTTCAATGAAACATCCGTATTTTTCTTTATTGTAAATGAGAAACATGGCGTGCTATTGAAACTTATCTACATGGAGCGATAGGAGAAAAGAGTTGGGTAGAAGGGCTATTGTTAGTAGGTGGGCCAGTTAGCTGGTTTAATCAACAACTTGGCCCACGTGGAGGGGTTGGTACAAGTGGTTAGTAATAGAGTTATTGAGAAGTTAACAGAGTAAGGAGGAGGTGGATAAAAGGAGAGTTTGATTTTCATATGTCATAACTATATAGACTGGGATATTAATGTGAAAAGCTACAATTTTTTTTCTGGCCCCCGTTGGGAATTGAACCCAGAGTGACTAGGTGGTGAGCGAGCTCGCTAACACTTGAGCCACCGGAAGGATCTGTATTTGAATTTACGTCATTGCCAAGTAATCTCGATCTGAGAAATATATATAAGAAATTATCGAAGTATTTACGCACCTCTTTGATGGCGGAGTGGAAATCTGCGTAATCCGGCTCAGGCAGCTGGACATCTCTGAAGAGATCTGACATGATGCCTTCGAATAACGGGACGTCGTGGCTCAAGAACTTGGGCAGATTCACGTCGAGAATGGACCGCATAACAAGCACATCTTCACTCTCCTCTGGATATTTGCGCTTCAAATTACCAGCAGCTGACAGCACTGACTTCACTGCTCGCATACCTATGGCAGATTTAGAAAGAATAGAATACAGAGGATTCAGAACTACGATTAAAACTGATACTACATTAGTTGCTGTGGCGCAGTAACGGCTCAGTATCAGTTCAAAAAATGCTGTAATGCCACATTTAGTAACTATGATCAAGAATCGAACCCAAATTTTCTGCTTTGATAGCAAGGGTGTTATCGACTACACCACCAGTTCGTCTTCCAAAATTGGTCACCATCCAGGCCGGTACTCCCGAGGACCTGAGACACATCCCCAAACAAAGGTCAAGTAAACTCGGGCGGCATGCTGTTTGCGCTCCAGATCCGGTTTTACATGCTTGTATCTGCTGGGACATATTCATGTGTAGGTACACGGAAGATAAATAACTTATTAACTGGAGGAGGGTAAAGTACCTTCGCGATTCTGTTCACTGCAGGTTGCTATCGCATGTTGCAAGTCTCATGAAATATTTCTCGATTATTCTGTTACTAAACTGACATTGTACCATCTCTTGCAATTCAAGGAGTGTAGTATGTGTCTCATTTCTCCCTCCTAGAGTTACACGGCAACCATGTTATTCGCATCTGTCCTCATACTCATGGAGTAAGTTTGATTATGTGGGGAAGGAAATGATAGGGATGACAATCTATAGGATTGCCCGATTTATAGGAAAGACTAGGAAACTTTTAACTAACTTCTGGGTATCTACTCGGACAGGGAAGTTTGCATTGTGTACTGCCAAGTGAAAATTGCGACCGTCCGGGACTCAAATCGAGGACGTCCTAATTTTTGTGTTTTTAAAGTTTGTTGGTTGCATGTAAAAATTGTGCTGCAGCGATTTGCTTCATATTTTGTTGAGGAAAGTTGTAGCTAATTAAGTAAGCCATTTATTTTGCTTAAAACTTTTTCTTTAAACATTGTTGTCTTCCAGTAAATAAGAATGGAATCAGAGACAAAGTGATGATCGCATCAGTCAAGTGCGGGTCCATGCCAGTCACTCCTTAGCGTGGACACGCTAGCTTAAAATTAACGTTAAAACTTGTCATTTTCCTGGTAGTTGTTGGTAACACCATGTTCCATACCGTAATCATAGTGATTCTGAGAAGAAAGTTGCTCCGAGCAGAGTCTGTATGCAGTGACGATCTTCACCGACAATACACGAGCGTCCACGAATCCAAAGGAGTAGAGAGAGATTTCACCAATCAGAGCGTAGTTGGGTACCATCATGGCCACAGTACGAAACAACACCTACGGAACAATTGAGCAAATGAATCAAGTATTCCAATTTCTGTAAGTTTACTTCGTTCGTAAAACACAAATGAAGTCACGACTATACTTTAGATCCGTTTCGCTGTACCTTGCGTGACTGTGAGCGATTGAGTACATCGTTTACTTACGAGTAACGCAAGGAAGAATATTTATGTCAGTAATTTTCATTTGAAATCAATCGTATGACGAAAGAAATAAAATCATCGAACAAATGCGAAAAGTGAAAAAAATGAGAGAACGTTTTTGCGGCTGTCATGACCAAGCACATTAGTATGTGACCGTGTTCTCACGTAGTTTCAAACCTTGCCACGCATATGTTCATTTAACCCAATATCTAAAATTTAATCTGAGACATTTCTCATTGGTTGTTAACTTGACGTTTATTGTTGGTATTTTGTTAGTATTCTGTTGATATTATAACACGTAGCTAACTTTTTATTCTCCTCTAGGGAGAGTGCTGAAATTTCAATGCCTTAGGGCCCCTGATGGGAATTGATGAGGTTGTTCCTTGGTTGCTTCCGGAGAGTAAATTTGTCTGGTAACATGTTTCCGTAACAGCATAGCTGCAGGGAAGATCAGTTCCGTTTCTGCTCTCAAAATTGAGCACTTCTCAGTAAGGAGAGTATCCTTGAGGGATCAAGGATTTGACTTAATTCATCACGACAACAATTTTTAAGATGATATAGTTCATATTTTTTTTATTTTACTGCAAAAATAATTTTTATTTTATTTTATTCCTCATCATATATTTGCACCTTTACAACCAGAGATTCGTAACTTAAAGCAAAGTGGCCAATATAATAATTGAGCTATCTCCTTCATTTGTACCGAACAGACATGTGAAATTCTGTAGAAAATAGGGAAATATGTAATATAGCGATGTTGAAGAATATTTCATCTTTAATGTCTCATATTTTGACGAACAGTTACTCGTAAGTAGTTCAGTCTCACCTTGAGGTTGTCAGGTAACTCTGATCTCCCCGCGTATCCAGGGTTCATGGTAATGGCTACATAGCACGAAGGGTTGAGTTGAATTTCTGTGCCTTCAAAGACAAACTTCTCTACCCCCGCACGCACCGCTTGCACAATGCACAGGATCTGCTGCGCGATCACACTCAGCACTTCCAGTTCGATTCGGTTAAACTCATCAAAGCACGCCCACGCACCCGATGACGCCAACCCTTTGAAGAACTGCAAAACACACAAAAAAATCACAATACATATAAAATAACTTGTAAGTATTAAAAACATAATTACAAGAATTCGTTTGCGCCCAACGTTTACTTAATTTTTTATCTTAAATTTTTATTATCTAAATACATCTACACAGAGGCGGATTTGTGGGAGGTCTAAGGGGGCTAGCACTATATAGGTGAGTTCCATGCAGGCTAAACTTTGCAATACATGAACAAGCGATACAGCGCATCCGCATTAACAACAGCAATTAATCATTGTGCCTGTCGGAGAGTACGCACAAGATCGGCGGTCCACGGAAAAATGACAGAAAGAGGAAGAAGTGAATATGGAAAAGTAAGAGAACACACGATTGAGTTTCGTCAATCATTAGAGCATTGGCTTAAGGGACACACTTAGACTGGTGAACAGAGCTGTCAATTTCTAAGTTACAGTAGCCCCACTCAACAATCAATGATGGAATTCTTCCTTTAAAGCCTGTTTTACATGGTCATGTATCTATATTATAGTCTATTATCAAAGATATATGATCAACAACACGACATAGATTCTATCTACCTATCTACAAGAACGTGCATGCTCATAGCTCAGCTATTGTCAAGGGCTGTGCATAAAATGAACATTTGACATAGAAATATGACCGTGTAATAAGTAGATAAAATCTCTTAACATTTCTCTCACCTTTCCCATGGCCTTATAGTCCAAACCATCTGAGCAGTTGAAGACTACACAGCACACCGCGATGGCCTTGGCCAAGTCCTTAGTAGTCTCCGTCTTGCCCGTGCCGGCCGGCCCTTCAGGTGCTCCATTCAAATGCAGATGGTACGCACCAATAAGCGTCCGGTAACAGCGATCCGTGAGCGGAGTGATGACAAGACGCGGAGTGTTACCCAGATACTCGTAGAAATACTTCACTTTGGCGTTAGTGCAACGCACCCATGCGTTGCCGATGCTGTTCTCCCAATAGTACCTGCCAAGCAACAAACATCGGCATTCCTAAGACAGTCTTCGCCAAAGATAGACAATCTGCCGCTATATTTGCCTTGCTGCGACCAATCTCCTAATGCAAAAGTATTTGTATCTGTCCCATGAAGTGGCAGCTCAGTGGAATATAGAGAACGTGAGAATAATGTCTACTATTATCTCTACAACTGGTATGGTACCGAAAACAACGAATAAAGCACTTCGTTGTCTCAAGCTGAAATATGGATGTCTCGCTACAAAATGTAGAAAGCCGTTATCCTCGATACATGCCGAATCGTCAGGAACCATTTAAATATATAACAGCAAACACCTCACACTTGGCCAATATACCCGTGTGTGATCCACGTATTCACCAGTCACGCAGACTGTAAACTCAAAACAACAACAATAATAATAATAATAATAATAATAATAATAATAATAATAATTTTATTTCCAGCATCAAATTTACAAAAGAAGGCACAGCTTAAACATCTTGGAATACTGACCTATAGTTGTGGGTCAGCTACAAAAACAAAACATAATTCTAGAGCAAACAAGTGGGTCCATTTCACTAGTAAATTTCTTTTAAAAATCCTATTTCCTAGTTCATATTGCAGGAAAATTTTGCATTTCTTTGTGACAGTTCTTTTCTAAAGTAGAAGAGTAAAACAAGATTTCGTTCTAAAACAAAATTTGAACCAAAGTTGGACGTACCGTTAGCGAGATTGTAGCTCACCAAAGGTATAGGTACCCAATCTTATGCACCCCTCCTTAAAATTAATATTTAAAATATATACTTGGATGAGCTGCTATCTCAATAACGATGTCTCGTAGGATTCAATTATTTAAATTTGTTGTCTGGGGAGATAATAACCAGTCGTCATATAGTACTGTGAGATGAATGGCTAATTTTACCGTAATTTATATGAGAATTTCAGTCCAGGACGGTCGGTAACAGATATAAGTCTGGTTTAGCTCTGAACAATTTAAAGCTATCCTCTAGAGCTGACTAGGTCATACTGTCTACCAGAGTGGCGAAGACTATACCTTTACAAAATTTAATTAGACCCATTTGTTTCCTCCTAATACAGAGCAACGATATAATCGAGCAATAATAGAGACGTGAGTACTTGTATTGTACAAGTGAGTAAGTGATCAAGAGATCAGATAACTACCACAACTTTTACAATAAGTGTCCGCCCATAAATTATCCAAAGCAAAAATTACCACCTTGAAAAACTTCTTTCCCTTCCAGAAAAGATATCTCACAAATCCTCTACATAGTTACGTAGCGTTTCCCCGGAATATGTGAGGACAATCTTTGTTACACTGACTTAATTGTCTTTTCCTCATTCCTCTCTTGTGGTCTCATTAAGTGGTTGAATACAAGAACTAAGTGACCCACAGGAAAGTTGATAATCCCATTCAGGAAAATTGGAAAATCTGGTTATTCTAGCCGTTCCGGAAACACAAACTACCTGATACTGTTACATTACGTCAAATCCAACTTGTATGAAATTATTATATTGTCACGTGCCCCTCTGCGTCATTTTCTTCTTGACCGGGATCTGGTTCCTGGCTACTTACCGAGAAGGAAATCAAGGGTACCCTCCATACTCAAAGACCTCAGTCATTAAAATAATCTTTTATTGCTACAAACTCGTATACACTTGCATCCCTTCCCCTACTAATAACCCCTACGCACTAAGTCCACCATTGCCTCTATTACACTATACACTCCCTTCCAGCTTAGCACACCTCTACCACAAATTACTGCCCCACTTTCCTTCGAATTGAAAGCCTATTTGACCAGCAACCTCTGACATATACAATTTCCACTCCCAGCAGATAATCTTCATTATTGTGCCGATTTCTGAGTTGCAGCCCACCTCTAACACTCAGAGATCAGTCCCTTCTTCCACATCCGCCTCCACACGCATCCAATCGTCAAGTATATTCTTCACGTTCGTTCATGCCCTCATCAGATGATCGAGTCTCCCCTTCCTTCGCCACTCACCAACACGAACCTTCCGTTTGTCCCCACACTCTCCTTACCTCAGCTTACGCTAGTCCGATTGTCTCCAAGCTTCACTTAGCAACAACCATTCTGCTCTTTTTGAATCATTGCTACACTTGCCGGCTTTGATTGAACGTTCCTACCGCTGACTAGTGCATCTCAGTCCTTTCACCCTTTGGCCGGCTACTAGCTAGTGCCGTCAGCATTGCAACTCGCACGAATATTTCCATATCCGCTTAGAACGTTTCTCATGAATTCCCTTTCACTAAATTCCATTTTTTATAACTTTCAAAATTAACCTTTAACTCCCTTTGCGTCTATATTTGACGACCTTACTTTCACACACGATTTATTTTAAATTAAATATTCTTTACAATGCTTCGATCCCCACTGTGGGTTATCTTCAGACAATTACAAGTCGAAACGTCGTAAAGAATATTCAATTGAAAATAAATCGAGTCTGTGAAAGTATGGTCGCTTAATTCAATAATTTAATCCGAAGTCAATCTTCTGTGTTTCTCACGCAAAGCCACGACAATTGAGTGTGACAGGGACGATTGAAGTAATAGGAGCGACAACATACCTGACGCAAGCGAGCCATGCGAAGTCTTTGTCGTTGTCCAGCTCCTGTTCGTGTAAATCGACAGTGACATCTTTGGCATGGACGTCAATCACCACAAGAGCCTCCAAGGTGGTACGCGTCATCTTCGGTAAGTCACCACGCACCAGAGACACCAAATCCTTGATTTGATTCTGAAAGAGCACCATACATTCATTTAATTATATGCATCAGGATTCATATGAGACACTTACTGCATCGTCTACGACCAGGTGAAAATTGCGACGGATCGAGACTCGAACCCGCGACCTCGTGCTTAAGTCATAGATGTGCTACCACTGCACCACACGTCACGACTCCCAAATCCCGTACACAACATCTACCTAGAATAATACTGTGTGCTTGTGTCACACCCACACCATACTTTGCGGTTTAGGTACAAGGTCCAGGGTTCGAGACCCGGTCCGTCACAATTTTCACCCGGCCATCGACGATGCAAATTATCCTCCCCGAGTTGGAACTCGGAAGTTGTAAGTTCAAGAGACAGCTATTATTTTTAGTGGGATCAAAAAAAAACCCTGGGGATTATGTCGTAAGGTAACAAAGAATAATTATTCCTTTAAAAAATTAGCAAAGATAACTAATGACAGGTGCCAATTGTACTGAAATTTTCATGGAAGAAATGTTTCATATTGCTTCACATTTTAACGACATTATTACATCGCATCTAGATCATTAGGTTGTTGGATATAATGTTAATTATTTTTCATCAGAGAGCTGACTTGAAGATGCAAAGCAGTGGCGTAGATTCCTTGAATGCAAAATTCTATTATTTGAGACACTTATGCATCCTAAAGATAAGAATTGAAATTTTAAAAAAATATACAACTTGTAGATTCTATATTTTGAATATCTTTAACATGAATGTGGTAGTAGAAATTGATTTATAAGAATAGCAATGTTGAAAACTTATGAAACCTCATGACGTTGTTTCAGCTTTTATCCTGTCTGTGCGGTGGAAATTGTCCCACAATCGTAGTTTGAAAATCTAACGATCCATTGATACAGCAATTCTTAATTAATTAATTCCCTATAGTCACTTAAAGTTAAATGGCACTTCTTCATGAATGTAGAATTTATGAAGACCAATGAAATGATGTTTTGACTGAAGTTGGAATGAACGTGTAAATACATGAAATTCACTCCAGGTGTTAAAAGGACCAAGAAAATGCCCGAAAAGATTATGAAAGCAGCAAATCTAAAACTAATTAGGACACACATAAAATTTTGTAGTACCAGTGAAGTGGGGAAAATTTTAGAAACACAAACTTTCAGAAATATGAGATGATTAATGAAAGGTCAATACCAGTTTAAATATTTCAAGAAGAGAGCACACTTTCACCCTTATGAACTCGTCGTCACCTACCTGTACGACAATGATGTATTCCTTCATATCGTAAGGGTTCTTTGAGTTGAGGTTCTTGTGCATATCTGCAGCCCAATACATCTGCGTCACAGCCAGCACCACTTGGCCTGGCCACTTCTGGACCCACTCTTTGCGTGGAGTCTTCGCGTATGATTTATAGCTGCGTTCAATCACGTCACGCACAGTCTTCTTCATCTGTTCCTCCACCTGCCCACACACGACAATCCGTATTCGTCAATATACTATAAAGCCATTCCATCTCATTAGGTGACTTAGCAATTTTAGAGAGTTAAATATACTAGTATTGTATAATTTTTTTTTTTTCACAATGTTGCTCTTGGGTGCACAAAATGTATGATGTACTAATATTAATATTTACGTCCATTATATAGTTAATATAAATAAATAAATTGAATCTTACGACCATTTTTTGAATAATAACAATATGTGTTTACACCTGACGACGACTCCAATCTCGAGTCTAAATGTTGTGTAGTTGTAAACACAATAAAAATTTATAGAGATCGTCCAGTAAAGGTCGTAAGTTAAATTTTGTATGTGTTGCACTCACAAACATATTCAATTTCGTTTTGCTTACCTACTCGATGTAAGCGAACATTGAATGTTTCCATGATAGGAACAAGTATTGCCTGCTTAATTGTACAGGAATACTATCTTTAGAATTAGGTCAGGATCACAAAAAAAGAGACTACATAACTCGCCAACGTTTTGAATATATTCTATACATCCTCAGGGATTGCTACAACGTTTCTAAAGTGAGTACGATGGACCTAGTGTTCAGGAGTGATGGTTGAAGTAGAGAGTGTGGATGTGTGCTAATAGATGAGGTTTTAGAAATGTAACAAGTTCTAAGGATGAATAAGATATATCCGAAACGTTGGCGAGTCAAGTATTTTATTTTTGTGGTTCTACCCTAATCCTTAAGATGAAACAGGAGTACTATGTTCCAGTAGGTGGTCAAGAATTGTATAACGCGCTTAATTTTCTTGGGTTCTTTTGCTCATTCACCCACCCACTTACTTGTAGGAGCCATTTCTCGACGGAACCGCCTGCTTTCTTAGTGGAGATGTTTTCTAGCAAAGGCACCGTCTCCCCTTCTTCGCTGATCATCGCCAGGATGTCCAGGTTGTTGTTGAACTTGAGTTTGGAGATGCCTTCGAAGCACTTACGCAAGTGCGGTTGCACTCGCTTCGGGTCTTTCGTCTCAGACAGGATTTCCAGCATCTCATCGTTGGATAAGAAGAAGAATCTGAGGAAGAAGGAAAGAAGAAAATAATACTTTTATAATAAGGTTAGGATTTTTAGGTGCCAGTGTCATATCAGAAAAGGAAAGAGAAAGGTGTTAAAATAAGGCAAAAATGGGGACAAAAAGGTGCCGTTTTACTCAACAAATTCGAGAAGTTATCTTTCTCTCACTTTAGTTTATTGAGTTGCAAACAAGTGCATTAAATCATCACACGTCTGAAGAAGGAAAAAATCGGAAGGAGTAGTACTTCAACACATCTTAAGCATCTCGACATTTTAAGAAGTATGTTTCTGTTGGGAGACAGAACATCTTTGTTGATGCTTAAAAAGCTGGAGGTGAGAAAGTAGGTTCCACTCAAATATTTTCAATTGTTGCAGCAGTCACGCGTTCCTGAAAGTAGATTGGCTCACTATTTGCATATTTATTGCAAACTAGTATACATGGAATGAAACTTTCACGTCGTATCTCTTATAAATGAGAAAAATGCGCTCTAGAAGATTACTTAAGAGCATCAGTACAAGGAGAAAAGGGAGATTGTGGGTATAGTTTAGGAAAAAAAGATAAAAGCCCCCCAAAAAGAGAAAAGAATGCTGAAAAAATGCTTTCTTTCCTCATATAGAATCAAAATTTCACACTGTGGTATCTTCCCTGAGAGCTATAATTCACTCTAAGAATTTTGATGCGCACGTACATCTCCTAACTCTGATCATGAACAAATGATGTAAGGATAGAATGCAATGGTAAAATTCAATATAAATGTGCCCCTATCTGTTATACAATTAACACAATAATAAGCAAAATTAACTCGGACTGACTGATTGACTCACAAATTCATCAACGCAGAAAGAAAGTTTTTAGAGTTACGAGCTTGAAAATTTGACAGAATATTGCTTTTCCATTCAAAACTTACTAAGGAGTTTTTCGGAATTCTGATTTTAAAGGGGAGAATAATGGTGAAATATTTCTTTTTTTTCTCTACAGATTGTGGTCTACGTTAGTAGCGAAAATAAAATTTTACGTCTACTTAAATGGTCGTATATGAAATTAAAATATTTATTTTGTATATCGAAATAATTAACTATCACCAATCTACTATTTTGTCTACCCTAAATCATAATGAAGAGCAAACTATATATAGACAAAGTAGTTTCGTGATACGGTAATTAGTTCGTGATACAAAAGAAATATTTTAATTTTATATACGACCATTTAAGTAGACGCTATAAAACCATGAGTAGAATTTCAAATTCAAAGTCCGGGAAGCATAAAGAAAAATCAGAAATCACCTATTCAACAGTTCTTGATAATATATCACATCTTTAAATTTGTTTTAGTACGTTAATATGGTTTCATTTTAATATGGTATTATTTCGATGATATCAAATATAACAATATTTTGCAAGTGTTTATATGAAAATGGTAACAAGTCGGGAATAAAGTTGCAGGTTCGCTTCTCTGCTTAATACATTTTGTCTCCGGTCCAAGATATGATATATCTTCTCCATGTGTAGGTAACGGAAGAAATATACGCATAATATAGGTACATTAAAGTATTTGTGGAGGAAAAATATGTTTCAACCTGGATACTCTGTGAGGTGTCTCGCGCGGCGAACTTAGCCTGTCCGCAAGGATTAGAAACGTTCAGGCATCGCATGCTTGCTTGCCACTGAGTACTCTGGGTTCAATTACCGACAGGGCCAGAAAAAATTGTAGCTTTTCACTTCAATGTCCCAGTTTATATGACTCCTTTTTCTATCCACCTTCTCCTCGTGTCACTATCTCCTTCTAAGTGCTCTTACTAACACCTCCACGTGGGCTAAGTTATTGGTAGACCCAGCTAACCGGTCCACCTTATAAATGCAGTTCCTACCACCCACCTCCTTCCTCCTATCGCCCAATGTAGCTAAGATTCTATTCCCCCACTCCATTATGCAGATCTTAATTGAGAATTAAACGATCAAGTCTCACCTGGCGAAGTAGAGTCGTTTCTCCTCCAAATATTTATTGACTCCTTCTCCAATTTCATCCAACATTTCCGTGCACTCTTGCATTGACTCCAGGACTCCTATTCCTCCGGCTACGTATATAACTTGTGGTTGTCTTTTGACAGCAGTCATCAACTTGCGATACGCAGAATCCACTTTCTGCACACAACATAATACACTCCGCGCTCTTAATTATTCAATAGAAGTTATCATGCAATTCCAGATTCATTCAAAAATTACTAAACGTAGAATGTATATGTAAGGAGAATATTTGCCTTAAATGTTTCACTATTCATTACAAATTACTAAACAAAGTGGATGTAAATATTTTGTGGTTTCATAATTTTTATTCGTCCCAATGGGGAGTACGAAACAAGCTTCCACGTGATGAACGTACATTAGAACCGGTCTGGTCGGGACAGAGACCCTGGCCGGTCACCCGTGAGGCCGTTTAATCAGCGGTTCCCGTAAAAACTCGATCTTCGTCCGAAATCAGCCTACGATTTCTTCAGGTTATCACGAATAAACATGCAAATGAGATGTCATTGCAACTCATATTATTGCACTGCATGTACATACATACACACACAACCGACAACGAAAAATATATTCATACAAAAAATAGACATATGTACGTATCGATTCATAGAAAAATTGACTCTGAAGCGAGAGGGGAATCAAACTGGAGAACTCCCTCCCCCGTTTTGCCCGCCACAACACTAACACATTGCGCACCTAACGTCGTTCTCACCCCGATTTACTTTCCAGGAACTTTTCAATCAACACGGGTGGGTTAATCTCACGACCAATTGATCTGAGGTCGGCTACGAGGGGTTCATGTTCTTTATGTGATCATGACCTCAAAAATATTAATGTACACAAAATACGAACCATTTATTCACTATTTTATTTAGAAGAATTTTCAAATCGCCGGGTTGTTGGAAGCATACATCATTCGCTGTTACTATGTGATTCATCAAAAACTGTTTTATTTAACAAACTGATTCGCTTCCTTCCTATCTCTGGACTTAAAACGCATTCCTCGTGACAGCTATAGTCTGAGAGAAAATTGACAAAATAATGTCATTTGTTTAAGCATTTTTCCAATGTATAAAAAACTAAAAAAAACATTGATAGGAAACGGAGTTTTCGGGGTTTATTGCCAAAGTGTTCGTAACCGAATTTTTGAATGCTCTTTTGGATTAGTAACTCTTAAATTTCCTGCAGAGGATCATGCTTATGACAATACTAAGCTTATGACACTATTAGCTTTTTTACAGGCATAAAATCGCCTTCATCAAGATTTCCAACTGACAGATATCACTGTCCTTTTTCAACCTACCCAACAGTATGTTTAAACATAGAAAACACTTTTTTAAAGATGACTTTAATATTTTGGTTGTGGGTTCTTAGACTATAAATATATCAATATCATATCAATACAAGATTTTGCCAATAATTTACGGGATGGAATTTCTATGATTGTAAATTAATATACAAAATTGGATACTTATCAGTAGAAAGGTGTAAAAGCTAAATTTTTGAACACAAAGTTATTCTAAAAAGCAATCTATATTACACATTATCTTTTTTCTTCGAACTTACAAGATAGGAACTCTTTGTTATACAAAATAGAAGTTTCATAATAAATATAAAATTATAGTGCAAAAGAAAACAAAAATCTCAGAATTTGTGAAAGGCCATTTTGTGATGGTCTTGGGAACTCTTTATGCACTTCTCTAGACTTGGTCCAGAAGATATGTAATTCAAAATGGCTTTTTGCACCTTTCTAGTGCAATATCTCAATTTCTGAAATTTTGGCACCTTTCTATTGATAAGTATAGAAATATGCATAACATTCAGTAATTTCCTATTTTAAATAAAAACAATGAGTCGAACAGAAGGATGTTCCGATTTTTCCTGTGAAGGATGTTGAGTGTTGATTGGGACGACTTGAGTGTTACATGTTTAAGTGAAACCTTAGCGTCGAAATCACCTGATACAGCGACGCTTCGTTGGGCATCTGCTTAATGATGTCTTCCGAAGTGAAGATAGGCATCAAGTACATCCATTGCGCCTGCACTTTGCCCATCTCATCCACCGTCGCATTCACACGGAGCAGAAGATCATACCATTCTTTCACTTCCTCTGTACAACAGGTTCAACAAGACTTTCAACCCCCTTGGAATATACGCGCGCTAAAAAATACTCATGCTCTACCTTCATGCATTTAGATAGTTTTTACATTATTAATGTATTCCTTAATTTAATAAAACATATCCATATAACAATTCCTTCAAAATGAATCAGGAATATCTACTAGTTTCGTATAAAAAAATTATAAGATAACGGAGTTTGCGCTTGAGGAAACGTGTCTCACTAGACTTGGTATGAAAACTTAATGTGCCCGTACCATTATTTAGCTTTTATTTTTCTATTAGGTATATACTTTATAATAAAAAAGCAGTTGCTAACTGCCTATGGCTAACTTCCTATGGGATAATAAACTAAGCTACTCTCCGGAAACAAGGAAGGGACCATCCCATCAATTCCGATCAAGGGCCCAAGGGCAGTGGCAAATTTAATATTTAGAAAAAAAATTAATACATGCCTTCTCTTATCCATTTATTATTCAAAAATGAATTGTAGATATTATGTATAGTAATAATTCGAGATTAATAATAGCTAAAGTATTAATAACATTACCACCCACGGAAAATTCGCCACTACCCGAAAAAAACCGGACAAAATTTCGAGCCAGCGTGGACCATTAGCAAATTTTGTCATGGCTCAATGGTTAATAAAGATGAGAAAATGAAGTGCTTTTAGAAGTTATTCGACGCAACTCGTACTTTAAAAATATTATATTAATCTAGTCTTTTAAATATGAGTACTATCACATTGACTGAAAGCAAATGTTAACATTCTGTGGAAAAATGTTTCGTAAATGTTATTTTTAATTGATTATACATATATATTCTTATTTTCTCATCATACGACGTTACATTTGCATATTTATTTTATTTATTTCATTTCTAATTTTGTGACGTGTTGAGGTTCAGATCAACAGGCTCTTCCACCTAACCACATGGTTTGGGCGAAGGGGTTGGGACTGTAAGATACCAAACCCAGAGTAAGTGAGATGAGGGAAACCCCTGCTGAAAATCTCACATAGTTGGACCGAGATCGTGTTCGATTCAGAGCTCTTCTCCTCAACTCTCCGTAGGGAGCGAATCGAATAATACTTGACGTGCAAAATTTTTAAGTATAGTTCTCTCACTTGTGTACAATAGTTAATCGGCTGAATTGGCTCTTTCGTATGATGAGCCGTTAGAACATCAATAACAAATTTAAAAAAAAATAATTTCGGGAAACTAATTACTTTTAGTTCTATGTAAGATATGTTCACTTTTGAATTAAAAAAGACACAGACTTACGCTCGATCGGTTTCACAAAGATGGATCCTTTCATTGACAAAGTCTTCATGATGTGATCATCCAGCACGGCTTGCACATCCGCCAACTTACACAGGATCGGGCAATCCAAATCCCTGAGTGAAAATACAACGGAGGATTTAATGACCTACAAAAAAAACTATAAAGGCTGTGAAATACGATTAAGTAGATATCCATAAATTATTTGTCAATGTGTACCATCAATTCAATTTCAGAGTAATTGGAATAAGTGTTCATTAATTTTGTTGTAGAAAAATAACTTTTCCGATTGTTTCCACTCTTTAGACTAATTTTTAAAATAAATTCGCTAATAACTGATTCACTGAAATAAGGTAAGTTCTTTTCTCCTTTTAAGTAACAATTTTTGCTTCCGAATTTTTTCGGTTTCAAATTCCTTTTTTATGGTAACTGTCCTCTTCATTTACGGTTATTATTTATTTTTATTAATTTTATACCATAGCCATCTCTGCGCCCTGAAGTAAAATCGTGAAATGTGTCAAAAAATAGTTAGACGTTTGTTATGATATGTACAGAGCACTAACAAATTCTATTTTTAATAGATACACCTCCAAATTTGTTTAGCAATAATTCCGCAAATAAAATAATAAATCGTGACGATTAAGATGATTTAAAATTCAAAAATAATAATAACAATGGAATGAGTGACATTCCCACACATGAGCTTAGTGGGTCCATACCTATCCGGAGGAAAACCTGAGATATACCCGGGCTAGGATGGAGTGTTACACGCACTTACTTGTGAGGCATCGTTTCGAAGAGGACTGTCTCCCATTCCTTCTTCATCGCAGCCAAGAGTTCGATAAGCCCTTTCTCCTTATTGGCACTCATACTCACCACCTCAAAACTAGGCAAAAAGAAAACGGTATGATCCAACTCAACTTTACATTTGTACTTTTAAACAACAGGAATGGAGCACTGGAAAAGTATACAGAAGCTCGCATTGAGTATAATTCACATAAAAACTACTTGGTCGAAACTATTTGCCAAACTTGTTCACAAACATATAAGCGTTTGGGGAAGCATTAGGGACCTATTACATTTTCAATTTCCAAGTTTGGTTCGTTTCGTTGATGAGGTATGGAGGGAACAAAATCTTTCACACACACACGACACGACACGTCAGCGCTACATTTTGAGATTAAGTATTCCTATAATCAATTCGTTAAGATCTGAAGGAATGTCGAAACTATTATTTTTTAAATTATTTTTATTTGAACACTTGTATAATTGCAAAATAAAAATAAATAGAATGGGTTTGGCTGAGCTTGTACATCAATGAAACATCGTGATTTATTACGAGCAGAAGCTAATGTATTAACTCAAATTTGAAGTAACACAGAGGCGGATCTAGACCGTAGTCAACCGGGTAGGATCTGGGGAGCATTTGTTTGAAAATCATGGTTTTACAGCACAATTTTAAAAAATATTATATTTTAAACAGAATACATTAACGTAGCTAATAGATAATCAACAATTAACAATATTAAATAGCAAACAAATTTATTGACTGTTTAAAGTGACGAAGTATGTCTTTATCTGTTGATCCAGATCCGCCACTGAAGTTACATGATAGACAAAGTAGTTCGCTTAAGAAGGAAAATATTTCTACATCCTTTTCAAAAAGATGCTGAAAAAATCGTTTCTACATGATTACTTCAAATTCCAAATAGTATTTCCCGATAGCAGAATAAATATTTCAAATCATTTGAGAAGCATTAAATCTCACTTTCGGTATGGAAGATCCACATACGATGGAAATGTAATGTGTAAGCGTTTGAGGAAACCAATTAAAGGAATATAACCCGTGAAAAATGTAAGACATGAAAAGGAGAGGAAGTGTGTGTGAGAGACGAGGAAAATAAAAAGAGAGAAGAATCATCACATACGCCTCCATGTGTTCTCCGAGGTTCATTTGGATGATCTTCTCGAGTGTGGTCCCTGCGTTGGGAGTGATATCGAAGCCCACTTCATCCTTGAGTTCTTGCCAATGCTTTCGCGTCAGCGCAGGGTTACGCAGCAGTTCGATGAACTGCATCTTCGGCTGCAAACAACGACAAATATTCAATCAATCGATTGTACTAAAAAACACAGGACTCTGTGATATAAAGCAGTCTCGATTTGCTCGCAGATCACTATCGAGTCTGCGAGGATAGGTCTTATACAACACAGTGGGCAACGAACCCTTGTACTCTTCGGAATCGGACAATGATTTTTCTTACCACCGAAATAAACTTCCAAAAATAAGCATTTTTAAACAAGCAGTTACAAACAGCATATGACTACGTAGAGGACGATAAAATAACACTTCGAAAGCAAGCGAGGGTTAATCCCATCAATTAGATGCCAATTGAAATATAGATGGAATTGATGAAGTTTTATTGACGTAATGAAAAAATAAATCTAATTTTGTGTATCGCCAACCATACTTTTATTGTTATAGTTAACTTTCAACTGCATAAAAATAATCTTCAGTAATCTTCCTCTGGACAAGGGAAAATGGCAAATGTTTATTTCTATTATATATCAATTTTCGACTTAAAATTTGATTTTTCACGTTTTTATGAAATTCCCTGGCGATTAATGCTCGAACTTGTCTCTATTTTATGAGTATATTGCATTTACTAAAACATTCATTTTATTGTGTCTAATTTGAATAAAACTCCAGCATTTCTATAGCTGCTCCAGGGGTTTTCTTCACGTACATTTGGAGGAAAAGGATAATAAGAGATAAACTACGTTTAATTTTCGTTCTTTGAACTGTCCACGAGAAGAATCGAGTGTGAGACACTTTCATTGAGACAGTAATAATTAAACAAAAATATTAAACCCACGTCACAAGAAACTCAGGAAGTGAATTTATTTTGCTGTCATGGTATGTTTTGAAAATAGTTCAAAAAATCAAATGCTTTTCTCTAATATTTCAGAATTACTTTAAAATATATTAAATATTATATTTATTATTTGTGCAGTACAATAAATACTACAAACTGTGGAACGAACACAGAAATTGCAACCCGCATTACTACTACGAAGTAATGTCAATCGTGTGATGCGTAACTCATCGATTGAGATATTTTCTTCCTATTTAAATATTACATTAAAATTAATTTAATGAATCCAATTAATGACTACTAAAATGAGTTGCGGGATAAGTATGTTGTTCAATTTTCGAGAACATTTGAAACGGCAAATTGATGGCAATATTTGATTGTTGAGAAAAGTGGTTATGTATTGAAATAGAATCAAAATGTAGAAGTCTAGCTGTCCCACAACAGGCCCAGAATGTGCCCATGGGGTTCGCGGAGGGAAGAGCTCAACAATTTCTTGACCTCTGCACTTTGAGGACGAGATGTGACCAATATCGCACTCCAGCCGGTTTGACGCCGGGATAGACCCGGTAGTCATTTTACAGCAGGCTGAGTAGGTCTGGGAGTGAGCCTGGATGCTGAGGAGTGATTTAAAATCCCCAAGGTTCGAACCCCACCATCCAGCCAGCAACTCAGCGCTCTACTCACTGAGACACGCTGATTCCAGTTGAAGTAAACGATGTAGAAAAAAAAACATAAACCCCATGACACCATCGTGATGTTTGGAAAATATTTAGATCTTCTGAAAATTTACAGACAGAGAGCATATTGATTATAGACAGATAAATATTTTGCTTCTGTGCATTTCATCTATAAACGACAAAACAGTAAAAAAAGGACTTACCCTGAACTCCTTAATCTGTTGCAGCGTTTTCATCGTGAGTTTCAAGGGTGCTGCCAACTTCTTAATCTCTGGGTCCTCGTACAGCCCTTCGAAGCGAAGAGGGTTATTATCATCGATGGCATCCTTTATCTTGGCTCTGAACATCTTCTGCTGTAGGGCCACCTCTCTGCAAAAACGTAGCGCAAAAATGACGGACCCCTCCTTCCACAACGCACCTGTAATGACCTCTGCCTTCCGCCAGCCCGCTTACGTAACGCTTACCCTACCTTCACTCGCCCAGTCAAAGACAGGTCTGTTTCTTTTCATAAAAAATTGGGACAAATTTCAATATACTGTCTTAAATATTAGATCCTCATTGCGCATTACCAGGGACGTTAAGAGAACGGCACGAGAGCAGAGTTGCGTTCCTCCGCGTGCCCAGATATGCGTTAAACTGGTTCTTTAGCCCCCTCTGGTGGCTCAGGTGGTAGCGTTCTTGCTCCTCACAAGTCATCCCGGGTTCAATTCCCGGTGGAGCCAGAAAAATTTGTAGCTTTTCACATGAATGTCCCAGTTCATATAGTTTTGACTTCTGAAAAGCGAACCCTCCTTCTTCTATCCACCTCCTGCTAGTATCATAACTCTAACTCTTACTATTACAAACTGCTGACATCTCTACTTGGGCCACGTTGTTGGTGCCATGTAGGTAAGCTTCAATAGTACGCTACATTTCCCATTTACAAATACTACAATGGTAACTGGTTCTTTATTAACCCTTCCACCTATGTTACCTGTAGAATTCCTCCACTTGTTCTTCGATTTCTTCGTAGTTGAGGTCTTCGAAGTTACCATGCAACCAGATACGTTGCTTACGTTGCCATCTTTGCACCAAGTGCAGCAACTCTGCGAACGGGTAGATGTACTCCTATGCAGCAAAGTAAATCACAACTTGGAACATAGCACGCTCTCTGACATGGATTGGTTTCATAGTTCTAATAGGGCATAAAACATGACAATGTTTGGGACAGTTTTTATTCCGAAATAAAGATGAATAATTTTTTTAAAATGGTGGTAGACAATAATGCTATTCTCATAATGCTGTAGATGCATATTTGTTAGTCTAATAAATATATTAATAAGCTGCAAGTGATCAAAGTCAAACTGTCCCTGAACAGGCCCCGAAGGTGCTCAAGGGGTTCGCAAAGGGTAGAGTTCCACAATTACTTGACCTCATGTGGTCAGCATCTCGCTCCGACCGGTTCCACTCCAGGATGGATCGTGGTACTCATTTTTTCTGGGAGTCAGTCTGGATGATGAGGTGTGATGAACAACTCAGCGCTCTACCCACTGAACCACGCTGACTCTATCACCCCTCCCCCTCCTCCTCATCCTCTTCCTCCCCCCCCCTTACAAATTGTTCCTAGAAATATGAAGCATGTGTCGCTGATTGCGAATGAAGGTTTGGGGTTGCACTCCAGAGAATAACAATAAAAAATATTAATCATTAAATTGAGCCCTATCATCACGTTGGAAGTGAGGTAGGAAAGTCTCATAAATAGATTTGTTTTTATTTACAGTGTTGCGACAGGTGCACCGACGAAAGCTATGCTATGACATATTCAAAAGATATTGCGGTATGATGACTGTATACATAACTTTGGAATAATATTTTAACTGTGAATGCTAAGATCACCTTTCCTAGGCTGTTGCAACGACGGGGAGGATAATCAATCGCAGAAATTGATGACAAAAGAAATAATAATAATAATGTGAAGGGTTAAAGCAATAATAATTTAATAATAATTAATAATGGTAATAATAATGTTGGGGGTTAAAACAAAGATTTTCCTTATCATTGTAGTTTCCCTTGGTGCGCTTTCTGTTCATTGAAAAAGAAGCAGTTTTATTCCAAACTGAGTAACTAAGAGAATGGGAAAAACAAGAGACTCCTTTTGGCACAGCCCATATTATAAGGAAGTGTATCTGATCCTTCAGAGAACGTGAATCAACCTGGGAATTGAAACTTCAACCAGCCACCAACACCTTTACATATTAGACCTTACATAGAAATAATAATGCAACGAAAATCATCGTCAAATCACTTACTTTCAGAGTTTCCAACTTGGGATACTTGGACCTCGCGTACTTGAAGAGCTTCTCCTCCTTATTGATCCATTTTACTTCTTTGTCGAAATGCTCCATACGTCGTAGGAATTTGGACATGTACTGAGAAATGGAAAATAATACAACAAAATGATTTTAAATTTCATTCATCAATAAAGAAATACATTTCAAATCATAGTAAATCCTGATTAATTTAAAAAAGTTACAAAGAAAACAAAAACAATAAATTAATATATATCTACAACTATGTACATCATCTAAGACATATACCGAATAAAATAAGTGTGTAAATCATTCTTAGATTGGGAGCTAAGATGGGAAGCAGTCGCAATTTTATTTGATCTGATTAATATTTACATTTATTTCAGATATTGGTTCTCATTTCCACGGAAAATATTCCAATAAATAAATTCGATATTTTCAACAAGATTTTTATGTTTCTTCAAAAATTTGTCCTATATTATTTCTGTAGGTCAGCTGTGGAATTTTTCTTACTGCAAGGACATATGAGAGCGAAATTACTTCCAACTAAGCGCCACTCTAACAAATAACAAAAACAAATTTACTGGAAAATATAAATATTAAAATATCCGCGTTGTCGAAATTAGTTCACATATGTTAATCAACGTAACAATGTACATCACAAGTAGTAATAATGTCGGGGAAGACTTTTTATTGCTTCACATATCTCAATGCTGAGGTTACTTCACAATAAAATTCTACCTCTTCAAAATAAATATTCACAGGTTGAACAGAACAAGATTTTATTATGTACGATTGATATGAACAAGCGATTTAATAGTAAACAATTAAAAACACCAGTTTGGCAATCACAGGCGTTGAAAGCTTTGTAAAATGATGCCTTTTCCTCGTTTAACTCACTACTGCCGGTAAGTAGGTTGTCGTTGAAGTTCTTTTCTTCGTTACGAGATGGTGTCACTGGTGGTCAATCCTGAATTGGTTAGCCGATGAAGTACGATATTTCAGCGCGTGGCGACGCTGCTGGTTAAGCTTCTAAGTAGCCTCGTAGGATGGCGCGTCGTGTCCTCGGACCGTGGAAGTAGTTCCACCGTTGACCGTGCGATGGCGTTTCGCGATGGTGTTTCGAAGTTAGAGTTAACTTCGCTGCAGTCCACGAGATAGAGCCTCGTGGTTCTTCGAAGTTGGAAAATAATTCAGTCACCAGTCAAAAGTGATTTTCTGAACATAGAATATTTCGACGTTTGTATGATGAATATTATCCAGTCACAAGTCGAAGACGATTTCTTGAAGATAGAACTATCTCACAGAGCCGAAATTCAACTTAGAATAATTCGCAGAGCTGAGTAACTGGTTTTGAGGTTAAATCGGATCCGATGTTCACTCGACCAGTTCTTTTGTCGTACTGACTTGAGCTTGGGGTTTTTGCCATAAGCTAAACTTTGACAACTGACGGCGTTGGCGACGTAACACTAGCTTGAGTTTCATCTATTGAGGTTCTCTCGAAGGTTCTTAATAAGCTGACCCACTTTCTCTAAGTATTTTGGTGTTGCACGCGGCACGCGCGTGCCACGAAATCTTCTAATGTTTACAATGTAGAATGTCCCTTGCGTCTTATGTTGAGTATTTGATGAGACTTCGTCATGACGACCAGTTAAACAACATGGCGTCCGTTCTTGTGGCATCATGTAATTTTCCGTGTGTTAATTACATGAGGGAGTTCGTCATACGTGTTAAGGTATGTGTTGCGCTGTATATGTAGGAATGTGTTCCTACAATAATAATAAATTTATATTAAAAAGAGCAGTTACAAACTGCGTATGACCATGTGGAGGACAATAAACTAATTAACTCTCCGGAAGCAAGCAAGGGACCATCCCATCAATTCCGATCAAGGGCCCCAAGACAAAGGTGTATTTAACATTTCTACACACTATAACGTAAGAATACAATACGTGTTATCATATTAAGAAAATATCAACAATTTTTTATTGAATAAAACAAAAAAGTTATTTCACACGTACATATTATCGAACTATATGTTATGCGGTAATTATTTTTTATAAATGGGAACTTAAAATAACACTAAATTCAAGATTAATTATTACAACAGACCGCCGTCCCTAGGTAAGAGCCTAGAGAGCCAGTGTATAAAATCCGTCTCTACCGAAAGGAAAATTGGAGAAAAGCCCGGGCCAGGATCAATAATACTTGTTTAAAACAATGTAACTTATTAAAAAGATAACTTCGTTAAAAAACTTGTTTAACAATATAACATATTTTAAAAAACACTTATTATGCTCCAAAACGCTGCATGCAATCATCAGGTCTCGGGTTCCTCACATCAGCTCAAGAGTTACTTGCGAGTTTCGTCATATGATGCTTTTCCAGTAAACAAAAGAAGCAAATGCTTCTGCATTGAGAAATTATGTAGAGTCAAGAATTGCAATACGTTATCAATCGAGTTTCATTGCATTACCCGCATGTAGTCATCAACGCGATCGGCTTCGTCCATCAGATCCAGGACGACCAACATCGGAACCGTATTTTCGATTTCTCTGCGTAGCTTCTCGGTGTGACCCACCAGACGGTCCTCGAAAACTTGCTTGTAACTCTCGAAAAGCTGCAACACATACATACATGCATGTTACTGGAGGATCGTAACTTCATTTTCAATAAAGAATCCACAAATTTAATTTTATAAGTTTATTATTTTAGCGTCATTATCTCATGAAGTTTTACATGTTTTCGACATTTTCTTACACATTTTACAACGTTTCAATCAGAATTTTGACCTTCTTTGGTTGTTTAAAATATTAATATGTTATTATCGAGCATCTGTGACATATCCGAATTTCAAGTTGTGTTAAAAAATTAAGAGAACTTTAAGTGAATTTGAACTTTAAATGAACTTTAAGTGAACAAAACCATTTTTTATTTGTATATTTTTAAATGACGGTGTCATATCTGTATTTCAAGTTGTTTTAAAACATTAAGTGAATTAACCACTCTTTTTGTATCTTTTCAAAGGGAGATGTGTCGTATTTGAGTTTCACGTTTCTCGCCCAGCTTGGATATATATCTATCCATCCCTCCCCCAACTGTGTGACTGTGTGTCTGTGTGTGTGACACATTCCGCCATCTAGTGGGGTCTTATGTTCAACGGTTGTTTATCGTTGCCAGCGAATGTACCCTGTAAATACATATAAAGTGTTGTGTCTGAATCTGAATTTAAACATCTGTTGTGTCCATTCATCAATCCGTCCAAATACTATAACTATTGGAAACGGTTCAACGAAACAACCTTGAAACACAAATATGACACAGTATCGATGGATGCAATAACAATGCAGCAGATTTGTCATTTCAAATCAAGAAAGTGGTCATTGGTCAACGCAAGCGCGTTTTAAAAATGCATATCACAATAAGTCATGTACTGCAAATTAAAAAGGGATCAAACACTAAATTTTACTTCTCGATAGTACCCCCAAAAACTTTTTATCATTAAAATCAAGTTCCATGTTTTTACGTTCCATGTTCTCTTCTTCATTAAAAATTTTATTCCATCGAAACAACAAATTTCTCAAACATTTTCGAGATACCTCGTATACGCAACAAGAGGAGAATTCCACTCTTATTTTGTGTTTTACTGGTGTAATATAAAACGTTATAATGTAATAAAATTACCGTGACGAAAACGGAATAAAAATTATGATTCATTTTTGTTCAATAGATCTTACAGCAATATTTACGTCGAAACTGAGGTATTCATGTTATGTTCTAAACCGTTAGGCCGTTTTGTATGGTATCTTCTGTCAAAACAGACTCGGCTATCAAACTAAGAGTAAACTATGTGCGTGTTGGGTAACCAAGAGAGAGAAAGGGCACTCAAAGACGTTTTAGGGCACATTAGGACTGTAGGGTGTTTAGGGCACGTAATTTAACATGGATTTGAAATACATCGACCAATTACAGTATACTCATTCGCGATCATCATGCCCCGCCAATTAAGCAATGTTGTCTGGTAATTAAAAGTTAATGTTCTTAACGGAAATTCGTTAGAAGTTGTATACAGGTAGTTTATGTGAACATGTACATTCTGATCACCTGCAGCGGGTGTACTGTGAACTTCCAAGAAAGTACTTCGTTATTTTACTACTTGAGGAATCAACAAACGTCAATATCAGAACGCGAACTGCTCGATCATTGCTGGATTACAGAACGCTCACGGTGATATTAGGGCGTTTTTACGTAGCTTATCTACAAGCTATCATATTTGCTGTTCACAAGCACGATACTTCTGCGCATGCTCAGAAATTAGTGGTACACTAACGCTCCTAGCGCAGCACGTTACATCGCCACTGTTTGGGTATGATATTAGAGGTACGCCAGTGAGAGAGGTCATGGCGGATTCTGGTCTGGATTTGAGGTTATGTTGATACCCGAGAGATTTGTTGTCGTATGATCACGTGTTGATATACTCACAGTACAGTTTACTTGTGTACGCTTGCATAAAAAAAGTTTGTTCGGGTTTACAATTTTTAGTATGATTTCAGTCGAAAGTTCGCTATGTAAAATGCATCGACTGCACTAGATATTTCAATGTGCGCTACGCGGTTAGCGTTATCAATGTAACGGTACGTTAGGAAGCATGTACGTTATGGAAAAAACTATTATGGAAAACTACCCATTGTAAAAGAGAGAAGTAAAGTAAGGTAAAGCACCGAAGAGTTCTCTGCGAGGATGGGTTCCATCAACTTGATCCAGTCGAACGCTTCATCCACGCTCCGCATGAAGAGCTCCGTGAAACGCGTCACTTCCGCCACTTGTGCCAAACGCTGCGCCGCCAGAGTGAGTCTCTTGCGCAGACGATTGTAGAGCGTGGTGCTCGCCCACGTGGAGAACTCCGCCATCTCCATCAGCTCTTCAGTCGTCTCCGGAAGCTTCCTCAGACGCTTCGACAACGCTTCAAACACACGATGGATGCTGCAACACCAACATCGAACTGAACTTGAACCCGGGACCTCCTACTATGGCTGCAGGAGTGCTGTCTTTTACGCCACACATCTCGACTCTCAAAGTCAGTACACCCAATCCACCTGCCCAATGCCATTTTCTCCTGACCGTAAACCATTCTACTTTACCTCCACGAGTTGCTTTCTCAGAATTTTCAACTGACTTGGAACTTGGAATATTTTGACATAGTGTACACAAACTACCCTACGATTCATCCAGGGAATTTGTAATTTCTTTTGTCTCTTAAAAATATTTCCAATCGTACGATCATCATTTGATTCATTGATTTCACCGGGTGGGGGTGGGGGGGAATATGTAATTGTTTACATTTTTTATAACTTTCACGTTTCTCTCCCCTCAGTCAATTTCCGAATTATGTCGTCTGTTTTAAGAACTTTTGAACGAATTAATCCCATTCTGCGTTTAAAGAAAACACCAAGTTACTATAAACGTTCAGGCACTTTCCATTATTCGAGAAAGATTAATTTTTTGAAGTTTTAAAAAGAGGCATTTCATTCCATAAAATTGGTCTCATTAATTTGAAGTTCATAGAGAAAAGCTAAGTAAGGAAAAAATGCGTGCTTCATGCAGTCATGAGGTTGCTTGTTGCTTTAAAACAACGTGTACCTTGAAACGTCTTCCGAGTAGAGCTCCATGAGGCGTTTGCCTAAGGTCTGCAAATACTCCTCAGCGAAAGATTTGAGATGTCTCATCAAAGGTGTCTGACTTATTCTGAAAACGGACAAATAAACATTAATGAATCCTTATTCCTCCACTTACAGGATGAATGTTTAAAAACCTCTCTCAAATCAGAAACTTCACTTTTCATTCATTTTCGGAAGATTTTTGTATGAGACCTGACAAAATATGATAATTTAAACACAATATATCAAATCATCATTAAATTTCCCTTTTTACATTTAAAAATTCATCAGTTAGTATACAAATCGCGTCAATTTTAGGGGAATCCTACATACTGAGATAGTAACGAAATTAAAGTTAATATAAATGCACAGGAAATGTTGAATATGTGTCGCCTACTTCCCGTTATTCTTAAGATAAAATTTTAGTAAGTTTGGGAGGAATATAGAAATCAACAATACCACAACTGACATTAAAATGACAAAGTAAAATGGTACAGTAATATTTCTCATATGATACATAACGTGAGGGAAGAAATGTGTTAATTTGGGGTGAATGAATTTGTAAAATGTACTGTGATATGAATTCATGCCCTCTTTAAACCCTTGAACCTATGCTTCCATTGGTTGGACTTCGTATTATTGAGGAATTGTGACTTCCATAACTTTGTGTTCACCTAGACGATGATATCATCCAATGAACTTTACCTGGCGATGTCGAAGAATACATGAGGGACGAGGTTGGCTATTTCCCGCACGTAGATGATGAAGTAGACGGCGTGACGGTAGCACTCGTCGAAGGAATTCGTCATCAAAGCGAAACGGTTCACATCATCCATAGCATCCATGCTGTAGAGGTTGGCGAATTCTTCTCCTATGCAAACACAAAATCATTCGCAAAATTAAGTTCAATCAAGTGAACAAGAACTACAACGGCTCTAGTACAGAAGGGATTGAAGAAGACAATCAGGGCAATGCTCTTTCGTCAAATTGTCCATCTTTCGTCACAGGATGGTTAGACCGCTACTTATGGCGTCTCTTGAAGCTTCCAAACGGTACAGTATTCGTCTCACACGTGAACGCTGCACAGTTAAGCTATTGTTTACACTACAGAAGACTACTGTCTCCCATACTCTCCTATAACCAACATATATTAATATTTAAAAAAGACAGTAGTGATCCATTACGTACGTAACTCTTTGATGTATCTGTTAATGGGCATGAAGAGTTTGTGGCAGCGTTTTTTGAGGACCCGGAAGGCATGTTGATCGAAGCCATCGCGCACATCCGCAGGAACTAGTTGCCGCGTTCGAGGTAGTTCCGGAAGATAAGTCTCCATCGACTCCAAGTTAGAGACTGCGCCGAATATCTTCACAAAAGCAAATAATATCACCTCGTTCAATGAGAGTGAAGTATTTGCACATTTAAATCTTCCACTTGCTAACTACTACAGATAGAGTTTTCGTTTTCAGATGACAATTCCGACGGGGATGGGAATAGCAAGTTTTTAGTCATTGGCCAAACTGGGCGATGGGGTCACAAGAAACAGCCCCTCAGGTGAACTCAGAGAATAACGGACGAATCAGTTATATGCGTGCTTATCCAATTATATTCACTAATGCATACCGCCATTCGGGGACATCTCTACTCAGTGAAATGAGATCAAATTTCCGAACTTAAGACCAGGTCAGCACCATATTTTCCAAAGGTCGTAAGGGGACCTCATATTTCCATCCAACCTCAAAATGTTATTTAGAGTCCCGACCACTAAAATATTTTTCCCATACGTAGCTGTAGAGGTTTTCGGTCTAGATGATTAAGGGTCATAGTCTTAACGTTAAATTGACCGTTTTACTGTTTTCGGAAATGATTGTTCAGCGAATTGTGGCTATTGGCTATTGAAAGCGCGTATGGCTATTGAAAGTAATCGAAACAGTTTCTCCGGACGTTACGTGGGATAGAGACGGTTGGCATGAAAGAATACCTTAGACATGATTTGTCCGAACACACTGCAGTATTCTTCCTCGTCAGGGAAGATGATGATGGTGTCGTAGTATGACATGTGGATCTTAATCATGGGCATTTTATGAGGGAATCTCATCATATCCAGCATGTACCTCACAGTACGCCTCTTTAGCTGGGTTACCTGATTACAAGAAACACAGCTGTTAATGCAGTTCTATTATACTAGACCACAAGTAACCGAGAAATGGCCAAGGTCGTAAAATAAAATTGTCTCCATAGAAGAATTTTATATAAGGGCCACCAGTGACGGACGGTGGCTGAGCTCTCACCACTGCTCGGTCACTCCAAGGTCTGTGGCACCTATTCCTATTCACAATTTTATTTCACGACCTCAAGTACTCTCAGTCACTAGTGATCGATTGACATTAATCTAGTGTATTAGAATCTTAAGTTTATTCCAGTTCAAGTATAGAAAATACTTCGTAGAAATTAATTAATTGTTTTGCCGAAATGTAAGAACGAACCATTCGTAAGAATTTCACTCGTAGCTTAACTATAATTCCTTGTAACAGTTTGAAATCAACAGTAGTTTGACAGCGTGATAATCCGCAATAATTTGTGCTTCCTGCTTTAAAAAAATGAATGTAAATATATCTTTGAGACGCCCACTCTGAATTTATCCAATGAGGAAATCGTAAGGAATATAGAGAGAGGACGACAAGAATTCAGACAAACTGAAATTGAATTTTCATTGTAAGAGTTGACTGTCAAGCTATTACGTTTTGAGTATAGTATGTTTTCGACATAATGAAATCATAGTTATATCATGGCGGATTGATAATTATAATGTGTTTATCATTCTTCCCCATCAATGATTATCGGGTGTTTTTATGAATTGCTTTATCTCATGATTACTTTAATCTTTTTAGTACGAATTTAGTACGTATTTTAGTATGAATCTGGTACGTTGAGTGGGGTACACTGCGGAGTATTATTTTACAATTATTCTAGAGTTGTATACAAAAAGCATGGGAATCGTGTAGAAGCAAAAAAATCAATATTTCTTCACATCTTGACGAATTGTCTCCAGGAGAGTCTCTTTTTTTAATACCTCTGTGCGCACGACACTTGTCAATCCCCCAACGAACCGTGCTCTCCGCTCCACAGGGATGTCATTGAGTGCACGACGTGCTGTCACGCGACTCATGACGCGTCCGTACCAACGCGTGATAATTGCTTCCACGCGCACGATCTCCTCCACCATGTCCACTCGCATCTGATGAAGGTCGTGCAAGCCCTTGGGTCTGAAGCACACCAATCCATTCATGGAAAGTAAGATCATTGTATACCAACAATGGCAAGGGATGATTGTTAACAATTCTGCCGCGACTGGCGCTGCGATTCCTTAACATTTTCATGTAGTGTTTTTCACTCACTATAACATACTTCACCAAAATAGTACTCTCAACCTATACCCTCCATTTTTATCACTACCTTCATTCTGTCAAACTTGCACTTTATGGTAGTAATATGATGAAATACATGAGTATGGTCGTTAAAATAGGAAATAGATATGCTTGTGCTCCCCGCACATACGAGCGCTTTTAAATAGGATCATAATACAAAAACAAGTGGATCATAGGAAATCTATTTTTTTACATTTAAACGTATTATTCTCATTTTCCAACGTTTTGACTTGAAAATGTGAATCCTTTAGTTTTAGAGTTGCTGAGCTCAAATCCAATGGTAAGAAATGACTTTTAAATTTTGACAACTGTTAAAATATTGTGACTCTACTAATATTTAATTGTTATTAACTAATAGGGAACTGAATACTCACTTCTCTGGGAGCCACTCACAAGGACAACACAACAATCTGGTGTTCGAGCAATGAACAAAACATTTAATAACTCATTGAAGCACAATTTACACTCTCCCAAAAGACACAAATAAAAAATCAAACATTAATGCCATAGGGGCCACATTCCCACCAAAAGACACACATGAAATCCCTGGCTTTACCATTTACATTTAAACATTCACATTAACGCCGAAGTGACGTCATCACTCCAAATCCCTCAGGCAGAAATTCCCCCAAAGACACAAATACAAATCGTTATCATTTAAACATTCACATTAACGCCGAAGTGACGTCATTCCCTCACAAAAAAACACAAACTAACATACACTGAATTTAAAATCTTAACTTATTAACCAATGAATCTCCTTTTCTCTTAAGCGATATAAAATACACTGAGTTTAATTACAATCTTATTTAGTTAACAATAAAAATCTCCCTTTATCTTAAGCGATATCAAAGCACTGAATTTAATTACAATTTTATCTAATTACCAACTTAAATCTCTTTTTCTCTTCACAATGACAAAACACTGATTTTACTTATGGCATAATTCTATTAAAACTAAAGTCTGTCTTGGCACTCAGGTAGTCTAAAGTTCGTGCATTTCTTTCGTAATTCATGCCATTCCCTCCATAACGCGCAAGCGCAATACGGTGCTGGTTTTAGACAATTACCAACAGACGTATCATACCTCTCAAGATGACCAATTACCGCCGCTGAGTAGGGTCCTCACGGAGGTCAGTCCCTCCAGCAAAGCGTCAGCTCCTTCCGGATGACCACTTAAAAGCAGCTCGGGCAAAAAAACTGGTGCGATGCAAGCAATATGAGCAACATCAACCGTCTGTGAGATGTCAGCTTATCACCAAAAGATTCCGCGGAGCAACGTCAGCAGCATCAACATCTACGCGAAAAATCTGCAAGATCTGAGCTTCGCGAACGAAAAATCTCTAAGACCTGAGAAACGTCTGGGCGCGGCCCAAAAAATTTATGTGAGCTCTACTATCCGTGCGCGATCTGAGCAGCATCAGAGCGGCATCAGAGCGGCCACGAAAACTTCGATGTGAACACGACGAAAAATCTATATAAGCAGCTACACGAGCTCCTCCGAAAACTTGTATGTAAGAGCTGCCAAAAAATATCTATGTGAGCGCTCAACACATCTGAGCGCTGCTAAAAACTTCTATGTGATTCGCGTCAGCATCTAAGCGCTGCCACTGAGAAACATGTGAGCTGCGAAAAATCTATGCGTGTGAGAACGAAATTGAGTCTGCATTACCTTAAACGGGCTCTATCCCTACTCTTTCCCAAAAATCTTCAAAATTTTGAATGTCACGTAATCCAAAACTCCCAATGCCGAAATGATTCCCCCTTGACTCTCATTGGAACATTTTTAAAGGGCTTCAACTGATTTCTAGAATTTTCTCAACGACGTTTTGGCTTTTAACGATTTTTCACGCAAGTTCGTACTTGTTGCTACTTTCTAGCCATCTGTGGATTATTAATGAGGGTCGGATCTTTTCCCTCATCCCCTCGCTAGCTTGCGATTTCTAAAACATCATAAATTTTACTCGATGTCAAAGACCGCCGACGCAGCCTGGGCCACCGGCCGCCGCGACCGCAGTCCTCCGTCAACCTCCAACGAACTTTTCCTTTAAATTTCTATGCTCTTTCTTAAGATGGATGATTAAATTTCCTAATTAATCCGTAAATTATTCAAATCTCACAATATTTTACAAAATTTTGCTCCTCGATGAAAATAATAACGTGGCTTTTGATGAGTAGACAGGATAGTGATTGCGCGTTTTGAGGAAAAAATTTATAGCGTCCGCCATAATAGTTTATTTTTGCCGTTCACCTGATTAGTCCGTTGCGTACCCACAGGGGATAAGCTAAACAAGAAGGGATCACAACCCGTCCGTATGATTAGGGGGGCGGTTACGCATTTAAATAGCCGAGCGGTTAGTTTCGGGGTTCCAAAATCTGCTGTCGCGATCCTCCAATCTTGCGTATCGCAATCCACTACAAGCTGTCGCTCCTCGCGTCGGCCGTGAGAAATGATAACTCCAATCGCGCCCAGCACTCAACTTCGTCTCTGTTCTCGGTACCAGCATTTGTTTCGGATGCAAGAACACGACTTTGTTATAACGAGGACACGTACCGAAACGTCGAGATTCTGAGACGAAATCTTCCACTTTCCCAAACACACAAAAGAATCCTCTGGAATAGTATAATAGAGTTTCTTTACGAATCAGCATTTTTCTCATATTACTCGGATAAACTAAGATAAATACAAAAAAAGAAACCTTTGGATGGTGGCCAGTTCCTTTCTGTCTCTCACCTGTAAGACGGGAAATCGATCATGGAGTCGGGCAACATCTCTCTGGAAAGGAGGTTGATGAAGCGGGCGATGGGATGCATGATGAATAGTGACACTTTCAAGCGCTGTCTTCGCTTCAGGAACAGGTGGTAATTCTCCGTGCGACCGGGTCTACGTGCAAACACATCCTTGCATCAATGATGTACAGTTTTCTACTCGGGTCCCGCAGCACGGGGACCTTCGCTATTTATACATTTAATTTCCTTCGACACGCAAACCTGGCCATGGAAAGGGTTGGGGGTGCGATAGGAGTCTTTTTTCCTGGAGTAGAAACCTCACGGACTTCACTGCCAACTAGTCACTAATGCCCCGTTTTCATGACGTCAATTTGTAAGCCAACAATTGGCTTTCAATGAATGAAAGACAATAGTTGCTTTTTCCAATTGAACTTCATCTGTAAACACTATGCAGCGCTTTGGCGCGGCCAGTTTAGCCATAGTAGCTCAAACACGACACCAGTTCTCAAGTAACGCTGCTGAACGTAATGGAGCGGGAGGTATTGGACGCCACAAGTTGGCTCTAGCCTACTCCGCAGTAAAACTTATTGGAATGTCAATTGTGCAGGTCATTGGCTACTGAAATCTAGCCAGTGGTGTCTACACGAAGCAAATTATTTTCTTCCAGTCATTAGAAGACAACTATTGGATTGTTTATTGGCATCATGCAAACGCGCTATTAATCGCAAGTGGTCCGTGGTGACCAAAAATTTCTCTTCAATTATATTTTCCTAATATAGTTATGAGGTATTTATGTTCTACGTAAGATATTGTACAAGGAGTATTTCAAATTTACAAGAAACTAAAATCAACATTTTTACTGTTAATTGTTCTCTCTTCATATCACTAATATTAGTTTCAATTCTCCTTCCGTTTGAATTGCGATTTTGTTGTAAAAAATCATTAACAATTACACCGTCAAACATGAAAAAAATTACTTTTGATGTCTGTAGCTCTCTATAAAAAATTACCTTGAATTGTGGAAGTGTTGGACGCTACATAATTTTTTTACGCATCAAAAAGATCCTCGGAAGAATGTGCCTCAGAATACCTACAGAAACGGCTTTAACTCGGGATGTGGCCATTCGTCCATTCCAACGGGTCGCAGTCGATGTTCTTTGGTGAACTGAGTCATCGATAGGTCGAACTCGAACCTCACTTCGACCAATAGCTCCTCGACAAGCGCTGCGTATATCTCGACCAACTTCGGAGGTAGTTTCTAGGCAAAAATGTATTCGAGTAGAACTTCAATACAAGAGATGGTTCAGAATTTGGAAAGAATATCGTATCCTGTAGATTAGTTGTGTCATGGTCCCTGAGAGATACGAGCAACCATCTTTCTCAACCGAGTGGCTTACGTGTGAATCATCCATTGGACACTCGATAACTACAACCAAAGAGAGGTGAGTGCTGATTAACAGTGATGGTTGCTTTGAACTCTGAGGGACCGTGATAGATAAACACTAAGGTGGGAAACAGCTGTTGAAATTGTTGTGATATTAATTTAAATAAATTCCCATCTGATCTAAATTTAAAAAAAGAAATGTTTACAGCATGTGCATTAAACATCCAGTGGCTAGTAGGGTTGGTCCCTTCATCTTCCCCTTCCCACGAATTTACGCAACTGCCTCCAAATATCGTGAGACCACCATTAAACACTACCACAATCACGCCAGTAGGTTATCTCGCTAATTCTTTCATTGAAGCAACAGTGAATTGGTGGCGATGAGTCCAGATTCAACCGTTTCCGAATCGAATTCTTTCCTCGACCTTTATTAAGATCCTAAGGTTTTAAGCGAAAAACAATATCGTAAAGATACTCAAAATGAATTAAAATCGACAATGTGTGTCTCCTGGCTTACCTCTCGAATTGCTTGTTCCCACGAAGGTTGCAAAGGCACCACAGGGACGTTGACAGCCAAGTCTTGCAACACTTTCAGCGCATGCTCCATGTTCCATCCGGGGCATCCATCTGGCTGCACGAGCCTAGGGTTCTTCCGCAATTCGTCGTACTGGCGGATCTTCGCCCGTGCCACCAGTTCGAACCTGCAGACCTCCAGGGGCACTAGAAACGTCACTTCCTCTGCTCGCCATCTTCGCGCACGCTACGGCTTGCAACCTCAGACAGCGCTTGCGACGACGTTGCAACAAATCTTTCCCAATCGCTGTGACGTCACCCATCCATCCACTCACTCACTATCTCTTCATGATTTCATTGACACGTTTTCCAGTGGCGGCAGTAAGGATTCGCCCCCTCCCACCCCGCAAGATGTTTTCACGGGGCCCTCCCTCTTTAAAACATTGGCTCGTGACTTATATAAAAAATTAGTGTCTTATATAAAATAAAGTGTTTTATATTGTCAATATAAAACAAAATTTATATTACTACCTAATGTAACTATAATTTCACTCAAAAACCTTTGTCTTTAGGGTTCTCACTGTAATTTTCTACTGTCTTTCTTATATTGCCTGATTCTCTACTTTTCCGATAAGATACACAAAACAGAACTTTTAGAATTCCTACGTTAATATTTTCGATGCTCTTGTTTGCGATGCGCTGAGCCGGAGTAGCAAATAAACCAATCTACGCGTACCCATTAAACATGGCTTCCTGACTGACTTTCAAAAATATTAGTAACAACAAATTATATAAATGTATACCTTATTTAATAAAATCATGTTCGATATAAAACTGGTAATGAAAATTCGTTTCTACTCAGTTTATGTTGAAGAAATAAATTTACGACAATAATTAAATAATTGTTTTTCATTTTGTATAAAATCGAAAAACTTGTGATATTTGTTAATTCTTATATTTTATTTTCNCCCCCGACCCCCGCCCCCCCCCCCCGCATCGCAGACCCTGCGGGGTCCGCTATCGCCTCCACTGACGTTTTCTCTTTATTTTATACCATCGAATATTGACTGTTAATCTCCCAATAGTAAAACTGGAACTTATTTCTGTATAACACTCCTATTTCTAAAAATGAAGTGAAACAATATAAAGAAATCCTAAAAATTTATGAATCCTTAATCTGGAAATAAATGTTCTAATCTTTTATTTAAATACACATTTGTGGATGTTTTGAATATTTAGAGAAGTGACATTTTTTCGACTCATTTAATTGTTGCTTAAATTCACAACTACTTTCGATGATGTATGAATGGGGATTTTTAGTCATTGTATCTAATTAAAAATCGTAACAGTGAACCTTAAAGAATAAAACAATTTCAATTCCTTAGAAAAGAAAACTGACTTTGAATTTATTATTCTTTGAATAAGTATCCCAAAGAAACCATAGAGTTTACTTTAAATAGAAATAACTCGTTTTTATCTACGTTGACTTTTTGAAACGTAAAAAACATAAAACTAAATTCGAATCCAGACTTAAGTAGATAGCATATGACCTTTCACGACGACCTTCAAAATCAAAGAGCGAATTATTATTTTTATTATTTTGTACCTCTCTATAAGGTCAGTATGGATCGCTTGGTAAACTGGGATGTTTTGGACCCTGGAAAAAAAACCCAATGGGATTTCGAAATAATGTATATATTATTGATCTGAATGTAATAATTGACCATTTTGTGAGAACTGAACATTTTATGAATAAAGTTCACACGAATTGAAAAGCAATATTTTTAACGATGAACTTGAACAATCGGAATCCAATTTTGTTTTCTCGTGAGCTTATGTTCATAAATACGGCAATAATTATTTCTAAATATTTGGTTCTTTCGCTTAAGTAAATTGTCAGGAAAGAGTTTCAAACTAGGTATGACCACGCGAAGCACCATAAACTAATTTACTCTCTGGAAACAAACAAGGGACCATTTTATCGATACCTATCAAACTGTCCAGTGGTATTTAATGGCTCTTCTGCGCCCCAATACGAAAGTATCATGTACGTCCTCTTAAAACACAAACAAAATTACTTATCTGTTAATTGCTCAAAAATTGTAATAGTTAAAATCACTAAAATTTAGAGACTAATAATAAGAAAGCATTAATGACTCTGACGCCACTAACCCCGGGCCTAGTGGACCTATAGTGGATCAGCGCTGTCTAACGTACCTCAGTCCGTGGACCATTTTCTATACACTTTCGATCGATCGCACTGGCAGGTTTGGCAAAATGTTGCCCGACGAATAAAACTAATGGGTCATATTTATTTATTTGTAATACAATATTTTGATTCTTATCAACAAGTTTATATCATGTAAAGCTGGAAAAATTGAATAGTGTATTTCTTTATTTTTTAAAACTATTTTTAATATTTAGTATTATAATAATATGTTTTCATATTGTGAAGAATGACGGAGAAATTTCGAACACAAATTTCTATTTCCGCTCCCGGACATGCAACGTCATATATTAATTCTGACAGCATATATTTATAGCACTAACTTGACAAATTTGATGTACAATATACTATAATATGCGGATCGTAAAAAAATGTTTCGAAGTTCGCTAGTTGGACAGCGCTGATATAAATGCTACTTTTCGAGCGTTTTGAGAGTTATTTAAAGTGAAAAATACAAACACTTTATATTTATGTCATTAGGGTGCCTCCTTAAGCCCGTCTAGGCCTCATTAAGTCCCTAAAACCCCTCCCCTATATTCTAACTACGCCACTGTACAGATCCTCAGTAACACCACTCACAGTGTATCTTTGGCATCCATGTATTCCAACGCCCCTCGCCGGTGAGTCATCATGTAACTCTTCATGTACTCCTCATCTTGGTACGTCGTCACGTCGGGAATCGGTCCAAGGATCCGGTCCACGAATTCCGGATCCTTCATCATGGTATAAATTCCCCTCTTATCACACATTTTGTATCCAAATTCTTTCCTTCTGGAGAGGAGAGATCCGTACAGGAAACAATCGAATAAATCGATGTTTACGTAACGACCACATTGTAATAATTGTCTCCCGGACGAGTGTAAATACGTGCGCTTACGAGTGTAATTCTCATCTTGTTTACAAACTAAAACGCAAATGCAGATCTGTAAACATCATCTTCATTCGACAAATAATTACGAAATTCTTTTACGAAATCATAAACAAGACTAAACAAACAATTTTTTAACTCATCTCTTTTCCATAAAAATTTCAGAAAGTATTTTTATCAAACGTAAAAGTTTTTGTCTCGATAATTTTATTGTGCATAATGCATCCAAGGATTGAATTCACAACTAGAAGATTAAGTACATTTTGAACATACATACATACACACACATTATAAATATCTCCCGCAATACAAAATTATCGAATTAATAAAAGAAAGCAATTTAAAATTGTTGGGATCTTGTAACAGAAATATTGTGTGTATTGCGGCAAAGGGTCATAAAAAGTCAGCAAAAATTGATCGACGAAATTAAATTTTTTTTTATTTCTTCTTGAGAGACCGGTTTAAAAATGAAACACTGAAATGAGATTTGAACAGTTTGAACAACTCACCAAATTCCTCGTCTTTTATAGATTTATGAATAATTTTTATTCGTTCTTGACAGCCATTAAAATATTGATACCTTTCTGTTAGAACTATCAACGTGATCAAATCGTTCTCTCGTATTGACTTTTCTGATACCATCGATATTCGAAGAATAAATTTGCGTAAAATGTAAATGAATTGATTTTGCCGTTTTTTTTCTCCGTGGAATGCCGTAAACGAGAGATGTGATCACCCACCCTCAATATTTTTAACCAAAATATATCAATACATCTTTCTTGCTTTTTGCTTTGTTCGACTAAAACATCCTTTTTATTTGCTCTTAGAAAAAAATAATTATTTAGGTGTCTAGTCCAAAAATTCAGAATAACTGAAAATAAGATTTAAAATATCATAGAATCGTTAGTTTTTTATTAATTTCCCGTCATACAAAGTCCAGAACCGAATAATGACCGGTAAGTTAAGGTTATACAAGATATTTCGTGTAAGAAAATAGTTTACGCTTTTGCTCCATGCAGATTGATCCATGAACATTTTAGCAGCCACATGTAAGGAAATTACGCCAGTATTCGACATCGGCTACTCCCAAAACACAACTGTATTTTTATTGTTGCACGACAGTCATTGAGATTACATTTTGCATGGATTATTACAAAAGTAATCTGTAGTAATCAGGAATAGGTTGGAAGGTGACGACTATCAGTAATGAACAACTATTTATTACATTAAATAAAAAATTATCCTTCTCTCATACTAATACAACAAATAACCATCGTTCCCTGTTGCTTCAGTGGTGAGGTTGGTGGTTGTCGGTCGGCGTGTCAGTAACACTGTCGGCCTCACGCTCTACATCAGCGTTTACCTCACAATCCATGCAAATTTAACCGTTTCTACCTACTGGTGAAGAAATAAGAACTGATTTATTGTAACTTATTGTTTGTACATACGTACATTTATAAATTGTTTATATAACACGTCATAATTCACGATATGTACTTGACGTCTCAGGTCTCTCCCTTACATGAGTTATTTTTGTAAATACCTTTTCTCCGTTATATATTCTTGTCTTATGTAAAACCTTTCGTAAGTGTATTTTGTAAATATATTTTCCTTGCACAGTATTCGTGTCCTGAACGCTGTTTTTTCGTGGTTCCCAACGGTGTTCAATGAATTAGTCAGTTGCATCCATTTAAAATTTAAGAAATTATTACAGTATGGCAAAGGTTTATATTATAATAATTAATTTCTATTCATGCATAACTAAATTTACTATTACGGCAGCGGGAAATAAATATTTCAATCTTCTTGTGAAAAATTTAGACGCAACTGATCAATTCATTGAGTGTGAATTCCAGGGCATGTAATTCACAACCCACGGCATTAAAAATATAAATATTGTAAATAAAACACCCAATTGAATTGAATTGAAAATTCAACAGTGGATTGCCACGAACATTACGAAAGTCTTTTAACCATGGATTTCAGGAAATTCAATCTAGTGATGTCTTAAAGCAAGTCATATGTAAATTGTAACACATTGTCATAGAACCTTCCGTATTAAGATTGATGTTTATTCTTGAGGGATATGTTTCCGTGAAATGTGCTCTTGCTTTCTCAGGTAGCATACAGTTAAATTTCGTTTTTTTTAATAAAAAAAATTGAATAAATAAAAATTCTGTAATTAAAATAAGAGAGTTCACGGCCCAGTTTTTTTACAAATAGCCATTGCCTCTTCCTCACTTCACGTAGCTCTTTGACAATATTATACCACAGAGGCAAAAGTCAGTCAAATGACGAGATTGTCTCATACGCATTCGTTTGTTCAGCTTAAAATGTGGTTCAAAGTAATTCTTCCTCACCCCAGGCGACGACGAATGTGTTGGGCATAATTATTCTTTAAAATTAAAATATGTTTATCTTCAAGACTAAATAAGACAAACCAAACCTCATTATTAATGTTAAAGAATTGTGAGAGGAAAACACTTAATATATGAATTAATCCTTTGTATCTTTTATAAGACATTGTTTGTTCTCTATCCACAGCGCTGCCATATTGTTTTACTTCTCTATTATAAAAAAATTAAAAAATCCTGTTTGTTCTTATTTCCTGAGTATTTTTAATTCCTAAAGAAGTAAAAAAAATTATAAAATAAACATTTTAGAGGCATACCAGGACCTAGGCGGCAGAGAGGAAGGAAGGGCTGCAGAATATTTTCAGCCCGAGTTCTCAAAACCTCATATAAGTGAGCGTAATTCAAATTCGCAAATTGTGAACCAAGGGAATTCCCAGGACAGGTTAGCGTTTGAGACTTATTTACTTAATAAACACAATGAGGTTTCGAAACCCTATACCGTGAAAATAGTAAAATATTTGCTGCCCAAAAAGCATTAAGCATTCGATAAAACTAAGCGTCGCAACTTACCGTATCGAATCATTTATCATATTTATTTAATCGAACAGTTATAATTAACTTCATTCTTTTTAAATATCTTTAACTGCAGATACAGAAATTCCGTCCTTTTACAAACCTCATCGCGATTGTAGCCCCGAGCTCGGAATTCAGTCCTCATTAACGGAATTATTTTCATTATTTTGTAGTTGGAAATAAATTATGACGTGATAACCACTTTAGCTCGATTTCTCACTCTCCAGGGAACTATTGCCTTCGTTGACCCATTTCCTTTTTGAAAAGGATTAAGAATATTTGAGAAGAACTATTGACCGAGAGAGTCTCAAGCGTTCTTGGATGATTGGAATAAGCTACCCTAAAGCTTGAAACAACTCTGCCTGTAGTGCTTGGGGGGTGGATCGAGTAGTCTCCCAGTGCTGTTGCCGGTCCCAAGCCCGGATGGAGGACGGGAAAGGAAAATACTTAGGAACATATTTGGTCGTACAAGAGAAGAAAGTGGCTTTTGGAAAATTAAAACAAATGCAGAATTAAACAAACTAATTCATAATAGAAATATAATAAATTGCATTAAATCTCAAAGATTGAGCTGGTTTAGCCATCTCTGCAGAATGGGGGAACAACGAACTGATAAGAAGGTATGGGGATGAAAACCATTAGGTATAAGACCTCAAGGAAGACCTAAGAAGAATTGGTCTGAGAACGTCTACAACGATTTACGTAGAATGAAAGTGGACTGGAGAAAGAAGGTCAAAGGAAGGCGTGGAAGCAGATTGTTGAAAAGGTCAAAACTCTCCCATCAGAGTTGTAGAGCCTGGTGAAGAAGAAAGCTTGAGACAAAATTTTAACCAAAATTGTTTCTCGATCTTTCTGCAAGGAAGCCCAAAGTTTTTGGTTCCGCCATTGGGAATATAGTATGTTTTTGTTTCTCAATTAAATGCAAATGACTCGTGTAGTTGACTAAATTATTGAGTGATAACACACATGCAGTTTTATTTGACCGCTCTGGATCCAGATTAAATACTTTTTCTTCATGTTTTTATCCTTTTTAATTATAATAGTTTATTTCTAACTGTATACATTATCTACACAGCCCCATCCTGACCGGGACTTTTCTTCGGTTTTCCTTAGGGTAGTGGCAGATTTTCCATAGACGGGAATGTCAGTAATACTTTTGTTATCATTAATCTCGAATTTTTACTGTACATAATATCTAAAATTAATTTTGTAATAATAAATGGATAACTGCGTATTTATAAAAATAATTTAGTTTATAAATGTTAACATGCCACTGCCTTTGGGTCCTTCATCGGAATTGATGGGATGGTCCCTTGTTCCTTCCCGGAAAGTTGCTAAGTTTATTGTCCCCCACTTGGTTATACTGCTGCAACTGATTGTTTGATTATAAATTTTATTTATTTGCATCAACAATTACGACACAATGTGTGTTTTCCGCCTCCATGTAGCATTCTTTCGTGGAATGAAACCTTGACGATTCGTCGCTGCTTATCTCCTCCATAAGTTGACCTCCGCCCGAGTGACGCGACAGCCGCTGTATGCCGATAAGCACTCATCCTTCACTTTCTCTCAATATGGATCACAATACTTTATTTGCTTCCAACGTCAATTTCAAAATATTATATTTTCAGTACGTATTTACAACACAAAGAATGCACGTATATTTAAGTCAGCAGTTCTGGACTTACAAGGGAACCTTCAACAAGCGCAGGTCGAAAATGGTACTGATTTTTTAAATAATGAATCATATTGACAATTATTACGTCCTTTACAAATATTAGCATCGATGTCACTCAGGAAGGCACTCAAAAAATGACAAAAAAACTTATTCCTTTTACACGACAAGCGACATCCGAATCACGTGGCTGAGCTTCGATTCGTCAGACTTCTAGGTATTTTCACCATTCAAGGAAGAAAAGCAAAACAAAACTTTACAATTTACAATTTTGTTCGACTCTTTAACATCTGTTTACTGAATATTTTTAAAAACGTCTTAAAGAAATAATACAAACAATATAATTTCAAAAGAAACCAAATGGTTAAATCATCAATTTAAACACATTGTATTTCATTCTAGTCGATTTACTTCACCAAAAGAACTATGACGTGAGATAAATACCGAACGGAGGAAATAAGGAAAATACACTCTCCTCTGTAACGATGTACATCAAAGTACTTATGAGCCAACAGCCTTGTCAACGCATTACAAACATTTTCAATCATTAACATTTATTTAGTGAATGAAGGTTGAAAAATTATTTCAAATGTTTAGATTTTCTTTTCTTCATTCAATTCCAGTTCCATGTAATAAACTAAATTTTCCTCAACATTAATAATTTCAAACTGCAGTGCAAATAATCTGAAACAGGAAATTGAAAAAAAAGTAGTATTAACATATATTGACTACCTCACTCTTATGTATAACAGTAAAATGTCACTGATCCTTTAAATATGTATTAAAAACATGTTTCGTTATTTTAATATCAGAAACAAAACTCTTAAACTTTGTAATTAAGGTCTCGCAAATGTGCGAAAGAAAATTATAAAGCGATAGATATTCGTATTTTGTTATATTAACGAGATTCAGTATCGGAGTGGGATATTGAGGTGATATAACGGTACGCAATTAATGCGAAACTATGACAGTAGTCGGCGACCTTTTCTTATGGCAAAGTTGTATTTCAGAAATAAATACCGAAATTTTTATTTTAAACTCAGCATGCAATTCATCTGTTTGATTCCTCATTATATCAAAAAGGAACAGAAAACTGGTGGTACGGAAGATAGGTACAAAATCTTTAGCTACCGACCGCTATAGGCTACCTCAAGAAAGTCCGAAGAAAGAGTGTACTGGAGAACATGAAGAATTGGAAAACACTTGCTTGAAACAAAAAAGCAACTCAACCTTGGCACGGATTCTGTAGCCCCATCCTGTCCTGTGTTTTTCTCCGCTTTCCGTCCAATAGAGGCGGATTTTATAAACAGGTCCTAGGCTCTTGCCTGCGGGCGACGTCTATTGTAGCGATCACTCTCCGATTTGGCGTTATTTGAATTATTTCGATTTATAAACAATACTTCCAGAATAATCTGTAGTTTAAATATAATACGTACAACAGAAATAATTGTTTTTTGTGTTTTATTAAATACAAAATTATTAGAATTCTGTTGATATTACAACACGTAACAAACTGCATTTATTATTTTATTTATTTAACATTTATTCAGATGGTGTGTTTCCTGACGTATTTAAAAAAGCTAAAGAAAAACCATTACATAAGAAAGGAAATAAACGTGTTGTTGGAAACTATCGGCCCCTTATCACTATTGCCAACTTCCTCAAAATCCTGGGAAAACACTTCTTTAAGAGACTTTTAGACTTCTTAACGCATAACAATATTCTCTCAAACGATCAGCACGGTTTCAGGAAATCTCTATCAACTAACAGCGCGATATTTTCTTTTCTAAATGATGTAACCAATTCTCTTGACCGTGGAGATAATCCACAAGGTATTTTCCTCGATTTTTCGAAAGTCTTCGATGTAATCGATCACGAAATTCTTCTCTCAAAACTGCACTCGTACGGAGTTCGTAAATTGGCTTATCAATGGCTAACTTCCAACTTGAAAGATAGGCATCAGCAAGTTGAAAATAAAGTATGTGAATATTACCTTTCAGAAACAAAGCCACTTACTTGCGGAATTCCTCAAGGTTCAATTTTAGGTCCTATCCTCTTTTTATTGTACGTAAATGATGTCATCCACCACGCCCGATTGCAAAATGGTTCTCTTTGCTGATGACACAAATCTACAATGTAAACATGTCACTGCGTATAAAGCTCTATCTAACATCTTGATTTCATTCAAATCGTCTCATCGTTAATACTGATAAAACAGTATCCATGTCATTTCGCAATAGTGTAAAGATCTCTCTTCCTCATACATCCCTTTCGCTAAACGAAACCCAAATAAAATCAGTCAAGATAACTAAATATTTTGGACTTCATGTTCAGGACAACCTCAAATGGAATTGCCATATTGATAATTTGAATTCCAAACTACGCAAAATATGCTATGCATTCCGAATTTTAGCCAACATTGTTAGTCAACACGTTTCTCGCTGCGTGTATTTTGCAAATGTATATTCTCATTTACGGTACGGCATTATCTTCTGGGGCCAATCTACTCGGAGCATTCAAACTATTAGAATTCAAAAGAGAATAATGAGGATTATATGTAAATCTCATCCCCGAAATTCATGTAAAACTTTATTTACAAATTAAATATTCTCCCTCGCATGTACATTTATGAAGTAGTCGTGTTTGTTAAGACAGAACTCTTAAAATCCCACCCCTGCTTTAGAATAAAGAGTCTAGTTCATGAACACAACACTCGTAATAAGGCTAATATTCATCGTCCTGGCGTGTCAACAACTCTTTACCAAAGAGGCCCTCATCATTCAGAAATTATTATTTATAATTCCCTTCCCAAAAATCTAAAAGATATAAATAAATTGAATATCTTTAAATTCGCGGTTAAACGCTTTTTAATGTGCTATTGTTTCTATAATGTGAAAGAATTTACAGATTTTAATAAAATAAGTTAATGAGAGTTTCAATTTCCTAATAAATATTGTTTTCCACATGACTTTGGATATTGTAAGTGACGTTAATATCTATTTTACTTTATCACGCCATTGTTATAATACTCTAGATAATGATTAAATTCCTTTTTATGCATGTTGATTTTGTTCCTTAATAGTTTATTTCTAACTGTACGAAACCTTGGCACGGTTGTGTACATCTGTTGCCCCATCCTGGTCCGGGTTTTACTCCGGGTAGTGGCGGATTTTCCTTGGACGAATGTCATTCATACTTTTGTTTTAACTATCTCGAATTTTCACCACCAATATCTACAATTTATTGGATTATCTACAATAACTAATGGATAACAGTACGTATTTATTAAATAATTTCTTTTGTAAATATTAAATCCGCCACTGCCCATGGGTCCTTGATCGGAATTGATGGGATAGTCCCTTGTTTGTTTCCGGAGAGTACATTATTTTCTTGTCCTCAATGTGGTCATACACAGTTTGTAACTGTTTTTTTACAATAAACTTATTATTATTAATGGAAAACAATTCTCGAGCAGGTCACGAGTCCCCGGGAACTTTAGTGCCTTAAGAAAAAGGCTACCGCTACATTAATCTGCATGTTCATTCAGTAGATCGACGTAGTTGTCAGGCATGTAGCCAGACATTTACTTCCGAGAGGGGTCCGGACTTCACGCCACAGGGTTGATGTTAATTCTACAGTTATTTGTCTCAAAATATTTTAAACTTGTTCTTTTGTTTGATTCACGTTTATTATTAATGGCAAATTGTCAATATTTTAAATAGAACTTTTAAAACAATATTCGGGGTCACCCCCAGGCAACATGCCAGGTGCTTGTTGGAAAATTGAATTTAAAATTTAAGAATGTTGATTATGGTGGCATAATGCTAACAGACATAAAATTTTAACTATAAATCAATAAATATACCAAAATAAAATAAAAAAGACTATAAAATGCTTAACATGAAAAACAAAACATTAGCGAACCCTGCCCCCACCCCCCAGGAAGATTCCGCGAACTACCTAGTGGTTCGTGAATCACGTGAACCGCTGGTCTAATTATCATCGTAATAATCCTATGAACTACACGAGAAAGGAAAATAAAGATTCCTCGCTCACCCTTCAATGTATATTTGATACATTCTGTGGATGTTGCATTATCTTTTGCGGTCATCATAGACGCTTCTCTCTCTCTCTCTCACCCTGATTATTTCGAAAGCCTCTCTCGTGAGTCAGTCAACTTGCGTTGCTTTGACAAAGATGTTGTGGAGAATTCTTGTCTTGTTGGCGGTCGGATGCTCATTAGGTGAGTACAATAATATCCATCACTTCGTTTTCTTAAGAGTGATTCAGGAAATTTAAGTAATTTTTCTTCCCAGCTGAGCAAACTGTGCAACTACTGTATTTGATCTCGTGAAGATTAGGTCTACAACGTCGCAATATGTACTAGTAGGAACAAGCAGCAATGGTCTGTTACGTAAAAGCAATTGATATGTTTTATGGCGTTACTAAAAGGACAGCGTTGAAATTCATATGTAAATACGACGCTCCGTTTGAGAAGACAGAGGCTTGTTTCCCGCACAGCATGACGAGCACCCGCTCAGCCCCCGCCGTCGTTTTTTCTTTTTTGTTGATTAGATATTTATGCTGTGATAGTATTTTTCATCAACAATTGTTCCATAAATTAAAACAAATTATTTAACAAAAATAATAATAATTACGTTTCATTTAGTTCGTAAACTTTTTTTTTGTGAAAAGAAAAATTCAGATTAAATGATTTTAATTTTATCATGGGCCCCCACTTTTTCAAAAAGTTAAAAACCTGTATGGGGAACAAATATTTTGAGCTTTACTGGATTATTGTACTTTGAGATTAATAATGCCTGAGATCACCTGGATTGCTTCAGAAGACTGAGCAGCATACCTAGGTGGAGGCAGTTCACTCCAGACCTCATCATGTGGGGGTGTCCACATTGGTCACCAAATACTATCAAAACTCATAAATTTCAGCATAAATATTGTCAAAAACATTTTTTTAAATACAAATAAAAAAAACTTAGCTTTTTAATAAATAATTCTCAAATTTTATTTTTAATATATCAGAGGGTTGGATATGTACTAGTAGGCATGCAGCCACATTTGTGTATGGGGACCTCAAAAATACTCCTGCCCTCAGCCTCATTTGGTGCAGGTACGCCGGTGAGCAGAGTAGGGTAAGTTAACCAGATATAAAGAATCGGTTGCTATCAACACACAAATACGAAGTACATTACCTAAAGAACTCTACATGCCAGAATGCTCATTGGAACTGGAGGCACAGTTCACGTGTTCAAGTTTCCTCAATATAATTATTCAGATTACTTGAATATACCAACATTACTGTTAACTATAACAAGTTTTGCGCAACTCCATTCCTCTCTCGGAGTGCGATTTCATGAGTACAAGACACAAAACCCATTCCACTTCCATTTCATCTGCAAAGTCACCCAGAATATGCAAAAGTGATTTTTAAGTTTCAATCTGTTTTGACATTTTCAAGGGCTATAAATGTTAAGTGGACCCGATTTCATACTTCAAAATAAAATAGCATTCTTGAGTGGAATTGGTGGTTTGCAGGCGTGGCGTTCGAATGTTTCGTGTGCAGCTCTTTAAGTGACTCTCGCTGTGGGGAGGACTTCTCAGATCCTCCAGACCTCATTAAGACATGTCCTCTTGGGAGCACCCACTGTGGCAAGAGTAACCGAACGAGTAAGTAGCTGGTCTTCCAACATACAGGGTCAGATTCACCCTCCACTAATCTCCAAGCACTTTGCTCTTATGATTTTTCAGTCCATTAACCGGTTTAATGAAATGTGTTACAATAATTAATCCAATTTCAAAAAAGTGTATAATATGTGGAAGGTTGCAAGAATTGTTTGAATAGTGTTTCATTTAAGAATTCTGAAGTACTGAAAATTGTGTTATTTAACTTTCAATGCTCCAAGGTTTTATTGTCAGCAATGATAAACCGTTGTTAATTTTTATGATGGCAAATGTCAATATAGAGGGAGGAAATTATTGGGAGATAAGACATTTTATTGATATAAGACTCTGTTCATCATCAAAGACTACTTTCTGTTCATAACAGTTCTGTCAAAAGGCTATTATACTGAACAGCGAAGTATATTATTCTAATCCAAAAAATAACTTTTTCAACATGTTACAGTTATTGCAAAATGGGCATTTTCAATTATACTAAATAGAATAAAAGGTTACACCTAAAAGTTTCATGCCATTTTGGTAAAGGTTTTAAGAAGAGTGGGAAAAATGACATCTTGGTTCACAAGGTGTAACTGAGAGATTTAGTGAAACTCTGTTCACTTACTCAATCATTCATTTAAAGGAGAATACTCTTAACTTCTTCTATGCCACTTCTCAGATGCCATAAATTTCTTAAACTGGATTTCACTTCTTTCATAATATCCAACACAAATATTTCACTTCTTAGTGTTTAAGAACACCCACTCTCCCTTTTCATAATTTACTCAAAGAACATGTCTACCAAAAATACAGGGTCTATTTAACATTAAAATAGGTCAGATTCCAACTATTTACATGGAAAATTAAAATTGAACACTTTATGTAAACAACCCTGGCTTTACACAGTTGGAAAAACTTGGTTTATATATTTTTCATTAAAGTACAAATAGAATTATATATTTTCAGAATATATTTTCAGAATACCTGTATATGTGCACAAAAACATCATTTAAAAAGTATTAATATTCAGGTATAAAAATATGAATTATGTAACAAATAAGAATTGTTTAGAATTATTAAATTGTCGCTAATCACTTGAAACATTCATTTACTTGGTATGGCCTGGAGGAAGCGGGAGGATTTTAAGGATTCCCGTTTCAATAATAACCCACAAGGTACAAAAAATTTGTAATAAACACTATACTCTAAAAATCAAAACCCAAAGACTCCTTTTAAATAACTTTCTTCAACAAACGAATGGATTGTCCCACAATTCTTTTGCCTTGGTACCCTTAGACATTAAACAGGATGGAATTAGGATTCCCTCGATCAAAATATTCCCTGTATTCCCTCGGCATCAATATTCTTGATTAGGGTAGAGTCAAAGAGGCACTAGTATCATACGACAGCTAATATTGGAATAAAATCGACAAGTTAATGTAACATTTACCTCAAGTCTCAAACTCATTAATACAGAACCCTACATTTTTACTTCAAATTTCATGCTGATGCAATGTTAGAACAAGGAATTCCACAAATAAATTCAATTCAATTCAATATGTACATGTTACCTTCAATGTCCCGTAACACAATCGTGCATTTTCTACACTAACATCATACTATGAGTTTCAAAAGAATAGAAAATTGAAACCACTTCCCCAAGTACAAACTATATACTACCAACTTTAAATATAATATCTAGTTCAGTAAGGCAGTGGTTCCCAAAGTGAAAATCATGGCTCGGGAAGGCACCACAGCTAGCTCGCCAAGGTGCCCTTTTTTATTGCAAGCTTTGCCCTAAAAGGACGCCTCTTCATCCATAATCCTACACTGACTTGCACAAATTAAAAATAGGGGAGACTCACAATTGTTTCAGTTCATTTGCTCATTCATGAATAGTTTAAAAAGCTAGTTCAGTACTTTTTACATAAAACATTTTTTCACAATTCAGATGTGTTAATTTATAACATAAAAAAGTAACCTAGGAAAACAATGAAAATTCTCTTCTCTAAAGAAGCTACAAAGGGGCACTGAAAAATCGTGAAATACAAAGGGTACAGTGAAATGAAAGCTTGGGAACCCCTGCAATAAGAACAATGCATTAATAAATTACTTCACTAATACCAAAACAAGGATTAACTCAGAACTACAATAACACTACTTACCACTACTCTTCATTATCTAATAGGAAATATTATGATGATAAAAAAAAAGTTATGTTCTTCAACTACGTTACAATTTGCCTTGTTACAATCAACAAAGCAAGATAAAGTTAAATTTTTTCAAACTTCTGAAAGGCTTCCAAAAAGTATTATTAAATTTAACACAATATGAATTATCTTACATTTCCATTTAATTTTGAAAGTCAATTCTACAATTTTCTACTTCAGTTTCCCTCAATGTTGGCAGAATAAGTCTTTAAAACAGAGAATTTCTCAGTATTCAGCCTAAAAGTCTCTTAGAAAGTTGATAAAATGTCCTCCATAGCCAATTTAAAAATAAGCTGTGTAATATTTACTGGTTTACAAATACTACCAACTGGTAACACATATTTTGGAGGCTTCTTATAATCAACTAGTGCCGATTACTCTCTCAGGTAGGCACAAAAAGCTGCTGAAATAGGGTTTACAAAATAGTGTAATGTAATACTACAGTTGAAATATTAGCGAATAAATAGTGTTACACTATTTCCCTGAATTGTCAACTTTTTCACATGCTTTTCCGTTGTTTCCAGTTGATGGGGGTGCAGTCGTGACCAACAGAACTTGTGCTACCGGCTCTGATCTTGAGATTCAGATGTCTGCTTGCGTAAGAAATAAGGTTGTGGATTTTACAGCAGTTTGCGATAAAAGCAAATGTAACGGAAGGTCATTGTAATATTGCTCCATTTGTCTAATATGTTTTTACGCTGTAACTGCTCATGTATCTAATTCAAAGATAATTTGCGACTCTAGCATTCCTGGGAAGTCCATTAACCAAAATATTATCAAATATAAAAAATTAATGTTAATGATTTTAATATAGCAATAATATTTAAATAGCTCATAAAATGAACAAGATAGAATAAATTGTTATTCAACAGCATGTAAGATATTGAGGCTCTTCGTGTCAGGTTAGTCTATTATTACCTAGTAAAACAATAAAAATAAAAGACGACTATTGGTATTAATCAGAAAGGTACCTTTCTTTACTTCTCTCTATTTTGGCTCAGAGTAAATTTGGATTCCTACACAAGATTGTGTTTCACCATACACAATTAGTTTTACCTGAGCTTTGAGATTTCTTTTTCAAAGCATGAGCATTTTGGTGCTTTTAACTTTAGGAATCTCTGACATCAAAAATTAATGAAAGCTACCAAAGATCAATAATGTAGTAATAAAATAGAAAAGGTGAGAACTGATAAAAGGATCTTCACCCCAGGTGACACCACTGCACTAATTGTGTTGATAATTATTTGTTCTTAACCAATCAAAAAAGGAAGTACTTAAAATCAAATTAAAATTTAGTGATTAACAAGTGAGTAAAAATATTAAACCTATCTCAATCTGAAGAAAAGAATTTTTTTTATATTTAACTTGTGGTGCAAAAACTCGCCATCCTTCAGGTATATTTTTTGAGTTCCTAAACAATGATAATATTGCTATTCCTCATTGCTTCGCTTGTCAGCGGAGAAAAATGCACAAAAACCAAACTAAGAACTTAAAAATTCACCTTAGATTCATGCAATCAAACTTCTCTAAAACTCATACTACATCACTACAATGAAGAGGTTCTAACAAATTCTACTTTCCTCTCAATGTAAAAGAATCACACTCATATACTACAATATGTTTCTCTGAAATAAAATTTTATTTTAAGAATACTCAATAAAATACTTGTCTACCATGACTTACTGGGCACATTCATTACAAAAGATGACCAGGCTGGCAATGAAAGATGTTGGCTACCCATTGAAGGAAAGGAGAGGAACATTAGTTTCTGGAAGGGAATAAAACATGAAACTAGCTTATCTTTTAGAAGTGATGTATGTCAATACAGGGGAGAGGTGTCTGAAAAAAAAGTCTCTGAGAAGACACATAGGAGAGAGAGAAAAAAGTATAGCATCTCATCTAGATAACTTTAGAGCAATTTTCAATTTCATTTAACATTATTTTCATTACCTTTATAATGGGTAAATGCAAAATAGTTTGGTGATACATGGAACCACATTGCAATGAAAATAATGGAGGTTCAAAATTGTCATCTATTTCATTAACTACATTTGTATTCATACTTTCAAAAATAATTAAAAAAGACAACTACTTTTGTCAAAATTCACGCTTGACTTTTTTTTTTTCCAAAGTTGGCAGGACTCATGACACTTGGACAGTTTTCAATCAAGAAATACATGTTAAAGAAAAGAGCTCTATTTAACAACCCTAAAGACTAATGTTGGCCAGGGCATACGCAGCAGCCAACTACAGGATTAGAGACTGACCAGCAAGCACAGGCAAGTCAAGTGGTCACCTGACACCGCAATAAAGTTTACCTACTTACAGCACATGACTCAAACTTAAAGATCTCTCAAATTCTCTTACAAAGAACATACGTAGGTTTATATATTCTTAAAACCTCATTCAAATGTACCACTGAAAAGATATTCACAAAGCTGTAGATAAGTACAATATGAGCTATGAAATATTCTTACTATATATGTAATTGCAATCAAAGAACAATACTACACTTTCTTAAAAACTAAAATAAATATTTCTAAGCAAATTAAAAGTATATCACAGTTCAATTCCTTAACTGAACTATATAAGGTACATGTACAGCATATGAGCTGTCTAATAGAAACAGTGTCTTTTGAATTTCATTTTGAATGACAAAATACTCCATGGATATATCTTTGTGGATATCAATTTAGTGGTGGCACTGATAATTTTTCTGCACACAAAATCTGGCACGATACGTCAACCATTTGGATATAAAAGTGGGCCCAGACCTACAAAATGGAGGTCGACCCTTGCTTGCTTATAAGAACTGAAGGTAAGTCACAATACATTCTACCACACGGCAATGGAATTTACACTTCAAAACAAGTAACTAGTATATAAGTTAACAATATGTACATTTGCCAGTATTAGGATCCTCTTGTACTGATACATGTAAAACTGCTATTCCTAGGAATGGCAAAGCAGGGCTGGCAATACGGTGATATTTTGATTCAAATATAAAAAATTTAGAATTGTCCCCCCTAAAGTTAATCATCAATAGTTCATATTCTCTGAAGACGCACATCACAAAAAATCACCATGACACCGTGAAAGTCCCTTATTCAAAAGCATTTCTATCATAATTCCCATGACCAACATTCTGGCAGAACTGATACACAGTGTAGCAATATTATCTCAAATTCCAGTATCTTTTGTTGCAAAATTTTCCTCCATTCAAATTTAAGGTGTTCTAAAACTAAGAAGTAAGTGGTTTGGGTTGGAATCTCCCGTCATCACCAGCCCCACACTGCGGCTCAGGGCGACTCGTAAGCCAAAGAGTTCCACGAGAGAAATCGATTGTTTTTCAAAATCTCCCTCCCCACTCCCCTTAACCTGCTCTGTACAAAATACATGTTGAATATTAAAGCTATAAAATATGCTCTTATTATCTTCTTTTGCAATGTTGTTAAGTTAGTTAAAGTCAATTCATCATAATCTCAATAGAATGGACCCACAAAACAGAAATATTTTGAGTTTCCACCTGATTTGATTGACTTGTGAAGCAAACACATTTGTGTACTTTTAATTGAAATGTGTACAAAAGTTGGAAGCTTAAAAACTTTTTTTACGCACATCTGAGAAAATAAGAGAATTAATTCTTGTTCTCTTCCGTTATATGAGGAATCCCATTTAATTATTGTTGATTGGGGGATTCTTAACCCTGAATGAATTTGAAACTTTTGATATGGAAGATAAAAAAAAAACCACTAGAAGCATTTTCTCCCCACTATAGTTTATCAGGTATTTACGGATAACATTGTAGCTATGGTTTTGATTACAAAAAACCAATGAACAAGATTATTAAACATAGAAAGTCTTCAATACTAAAATAAACATACTTTTTAAATATGATACAAATAACGGGCTTCTGCCGACACAAAAAAAAAAGAAAGTTAAACAGAAAACAGTGTTTTGAAATCTTTTTTCCATGATTATTTGTTCTTTCTATACCCTCCTTGTATATTACTGTACATTTCAGTATTACCAGGGGATTTGCCAATTTTGAACTTATGAAATCAACTTGTCCGCTTTTCCAATAATTTCAGGAAGAAATGTTAAAGGGAACAATCTCCACTGAAATAGTCACTAAAAAAAGCAAAGATTCTCTGCACTGGATTATCCCAATCAAAACACACAAAAAAAGATCATATACTTATTTACTCAGTAGAAATCTTACTACCCCCATTACTTGGCATTTACTTCTCCATTGTTGCTGGAGGACCACAAAATTTGAATTTCTTCCTTAGCACTTCTACCCCCACCCTCTCTTCATTGCATAGCCCCGTAGTTCTATTGTACACAATCAACTTAAACTATAATTACAAATCAAGTGATCGCAAATACCCACTTTCTGTGATCATTACGTTATTCATAATATTTGGCATTCATTTGGATATAGGAGAAAACTTTTTATATAAATAAAATGTAAGAAAAATAAGAACAAAAATATTTTAATACATTTTGATCTTCTTCAGAGAACCAAAGGAGAAGATGACATTCATGAATCGAAAAGCTTTGGTGTTCAATCATTAGCGTAGTTTAACTCTCTTCTTGGCATAAGATGCTTTCCATGGGACAATAAAAACATACAAAAAACTTCTGTTCTGTAAATTCTCAGGCTTCACACTGAGGAGAGGTATTGTCACCCTCGAGGTTTTGGAGGTAATGCCAGAATGCTTAGCAAACGACAGCAATCAACTAGTTCACAAAAACTTTAAAGCTTTCAGATATCCAGAGATACCCAAATTTTGTACATTAGTGGAGGAGACAATACCAAACCTGCACAATTCAATTCAAAGTCACTTTAGCACAGTGTTTCCATTTATTTATTTTGTTAACCAAGATATTATGGCTTTGTTTTTGTATTATTAAATATTCACAAATAACAACCTTGCCTTATGTTTTCCAAAGGAGTTTAAACATGAAAACTTTCAGAGAAAAATTTGTCATCAACCATATGAAATATTGAGGAATATTTGATCTCTAGATTTTTTTGTCTCGTATCTGTAATTACCAACAAAACATATAAGTACATTTCTTTCCTGTAACTCATTACGTGATTGTTCACTAATAAAAGTTTTGCCTTATTATCTAACAGATAGGCAAAAATCAGGTTTTTCTCAACATTTAAATGGAATACATTGATCCTTTAGTTTCATTTGATTTTACAACAGGTTACTATTCACCCTGAGATATTTGAAGCCTGTCCTTACACAAGAAACACTGTCCTTACACAATCCACAGACATTTGAACCACTTGAAAATTTTAAGCAACAAACTGAAATTGATCACAATTCTGAAAAAATATCTAATATGAAAATACCATTGTACGTGCAAAACAAATATTACATAAGAATTCTTTCCATTCACAGGTTTCTGTTTTTAAAAACCATCAAAAATATTAGCCTTCTTTTTTAATCGAAGGCAATTACTGTTAAGGCATAAATACATACAATTCAAACACACAAGATCAAGTTATTGCTGCGACTTTGCAACTGTTCTCCGAGCACAGCATCCATCGAAGCAAACTCATGCTGCCTTAAGCATACAGCAATATTGCACGAAATCCTCCTTTTCAAAAAAGTACAGGGCATCTTTCCATATGCACTGGGGTCCAATATAACAGAATAATACCCTTTTTCTTTTCTTAAAGTACAACCACATTTGCATAAGGAAAGAACACAGACTCAAAACAACCTTTCTGATCACTTGAAGAAGAAAGAAAGAAAGTCTGTAGAGACAGGTTTGCAGATCAGCAACAACCTTTATTTACTACTTATTGCACCTCCATGATTTCTCTCTGTCATTTCTCTTGTTGAAGGGAAATCTGAGCAATATGGTTGGGACATGAGAAACCAAGCTGTATTCACAAATTGTACTACATGCTACAAAAAGTATTGGTAAAATACCTAAGAGTAATACTCAGAACATTGTCAGGGGATGGTTTTAAGTTTATCACCTTCCTAATAAGTACAGCACTGAGGCAATTGAAAGTCGACTAACACATGTTAAGATACAACCTCCTGTTCTCGCAGAGATTTTCAAATTCTCAGGTCTCACACACAAAACAAGGACTTAAAAAATGTTTCTACAGAACTCCATGTGACACTACTTGGGCTATATATTCATATGTATATAATAATTAATATGATGTACATTCTTATTCACAGAAGGACTGGAGCAGAACGTATTTACACTGGCACAAAATTCTGCATTGAAAACCATTATATTACTGTTGCAGTCATTATCGATTTCACTTTCAATTTCTCTCACCATTCAATAATGATCAACCATCTGACACTATTATGAAGAGTCAAGGTTTCAATTTAACAAAAAACTCTCGCTTTACAAAGATATCCACACTCAAATCGACATGTAACTTTAATCAACATTCACGGACATCAACAAAAGTCCCGAACTGAAGATGTTCATATACAAAGATTGTAGGGATCTTATTGCCCCAAATGTGGGAGCAAGTTATCCAAAAATAATAATCACAGATAGCAATGCAGGAGAAATGATGAACTAAAAATGTCTCCTTGTCCAATTACGGCTCTAGGTTTAAAATAAAATATTATAAAAATATCAACAAATTAAAATAACAAACAAATCACTTTTTTTCCTTTGCAAACATTTCTCTTCTCGTCACCAAGAGTAGGCAGGGGCACTTGGTACATCAAGTCCTTCTAAAATTTCCTTAACCATTTTTCTCTTCTCTCAGATGGAATTGCAACAGACACACACACACACGCTTCCATTGAGAGGAACTTAGCAGAGTTCCCATCTTCATCACATAAAAACTAAATTTCATTGGACCGGACTGTATATATTTATACTTAAACATTACATATTCTTGCACACGTATTGTTCTTATTTATATATATTTCTATACTTTTGGAAGAAAAGTATAAGTTTGTGGTAGCACACTGTCACTTCAATAGTATGGTAAAACTTGAATGTAAGGGCATAAAAAAAGTAGTGTAACAGATGCACTAATGAGTCCACTTTTCACAACAGGGCTGCAACCATGCACCTTCCAAGAACCCTACAACTAGCAATAAAAAAAAAGCTCAACACTACAAACTGATGCCTTATGGGGGACAATATGATGAAGATCAAAGCAAGAACAAAGTCATATTCCTAAATTCCATCTCCTTTTGTTCAAACCAGGAAAACCTTTCAAGAAACTACCGTTTAAGACATGAATGTTTCATATGACCAGTCCAACAATTCATGCTCGTTTACATAGGTGGTAATTAATAAAAAGTAAATTTGGAACCTAGTCTAGATGCTATCAGCAACTGCGCTTTATATTAATAGCTATCATCTTGCTTGGTGAAACTTACATTTAAAACACAGAATCCAACCTCAAATGGTTAAATTCTAGTTTTGATAAATTTGAGAAAGAGTGTAATGCAATTCTCAGAATGGACATTTTTCTTTACAAGTGTGTTTTGTACTAATACACAAGATGTCACTACTAATAAAAACAAGCAACCGTGAGCATTTGCTCACCACAATAGACTCAACATCCCCCAAAACAAAGTCATCACGTTCAGACAGCCCTAAGAGGGCAGTACCACCAAACAATGACCAAACAAGCCGTCAGTTGGCTCTGCTTCAGAAATATCTTCACTAAGGATCTGGGAAAGTGGAATTCAATAGAACCTTGCACCCACCTGCAAGTGATAACCAAATTTACTAACCTCTCTCAACGAATCCTTTTCCTAATTCACCTTTCTCTCTCCCCACAATATAACAATAAAAATAAAATAAAATAAAATAAAAATCTTCATACAGTCAAATTCCTAAAAAAAAAAAAACCCAATGAAAATACACCTCCAAAAATAACAATAAGAGAGGATAGCAGTAGGTTTGTTCCTTGCAGCCGTCAGTTAAGAGGCCTTTCAGGTGCTGTGATATATTTCTCTCTCTCTCTCATGCTTCTGGCGCCATCTGCAACGCCAGTGGTCTCTACCGCCGGGCAGCGCGTTGTCCGTCGGCCATTTCGTCACCATCTTCACTGTTGGTGCTGGCGCGAGGTGCGCAATGAGCAGAGCTCAAAGCGTTGTGGCCATGAGTGACTTCATATTCCATCACTTCTTGGTAGATGAGTTCCTTCCACTGCTCAACAGTGTGTTCCCTCTCGTCCACGGAATGGTCATAAGGACCAGGAGCAGGCTACAAAAAAATGACAAGAATCAATAGTTGTACATGAGATAATTGCATACATTAGCAATCATACAAGACACTTGGTTCTTGCCAACAAGCTACCCACACACTGGGGCGGGTGGCACCGCTGACCCAGATTTCCCAAATATGCATAAAATTAATGCATAAAATTGTTTGTATTGCTTTGCATTGGTATGAACCAACTGAGCCAACACACATTTGCCACCGTTTACAAAAAGTACCCAGAGAAAGATCTTTTGGAGTCAGGAGGGCTTCAAAACTTTCCAGGAGGCTCATTAGCAGTTTATGACTGCGGGCACTTGCATTAGGACCAACTATTTGCTACTTAGTTGTTTTGTATTGTGATGAGTGATCAGAATGGAACGGGGAGCAGGTAACACACTGATCCTAGTCCTCTACATCTGGGAGAGTAAACGGTTCGCAAATTTCCGAACCAATGGACACAGCCTTCCGCACTTGCAAAATATCAGGACGTCGGTCCGACTGTGGATGGAGTGTGTAGTTATAGTGTGGGAACAGTTAGGCAACTCAGCTTAGAGTGGTTGGGAATACATTTAAAATCATGAAACAATAATCTGTTACATCACACCAGTTTGTTCTGCCTATGATTTGATGATGTCAATGCTCTACACATACAGAAATATTCAGGTATGAAAAACATTAATTCCTTCACAGTAACAACTTTTTATAGCATCTCACTGCCTTCAATGATGGATGCCTATAATTTTCACCATCCGTGTTATCATTGTCAGGTTTTGATTAGAATGCTACAGTGAAAAGCCAGGTCTAAATAACACAATATATTAAGACTCCTAAATGAGAAATAAATCAACGTTACCTGAATATTCAACAATTGCAGAATTGACGATGAATCTAAACATTAATGCATAAACCATGAAGCTAAAATATCTACCTAGAAGTACCCATTTGAAGGCAGATCATTTAAAGCTAGATGGGATATAGTATAAAAAAACTGTGCAATAGTTGTAAATGTAACTAATATAGTAAAATTCTTATTAATTCTCAAATATCCCATGTGTTTTATGCATGCTTGATCTCTAAGGTATCAAAGCATAAATACCACACAATCCTGACAACAATAAAATTATTAGATTAGTATTTGAGGCTATGTGATGGAGAGTTAGACATCGGCACTCACGGACTATGGTTGGTATGCATAAAAACTTAAAAGTAATGTAGCAACCATTTGATTTCTAGTTGAAGGTGCAGCTCATGTTAAGTAGAAGCAGAGTATCATATGCATAAAAAATAACCTCTGAATGTAATACTTCAAAAAAATTGTAGCATGTGGTTTTCTTAAGCATTAATCAGAGCAGATACTCCTGTTTCTACTAAGCATCTGCTTCATATACTTCACTATAAGCATTTCCTTCATTTTTATAATACTAGTCAATGTCTTTATGTTCCCATCATGCGTACGGGGATGCAAGCAAGAACCCAGACCCAGACAATTTGCATAACTTTTCGCTACATTGTCTTCGCCACTCTCAATTTGACAAGGCCTCACCTCCTAATGCTATATCACTGCCCATGATATGTACTAATTCAGTGCTCCACAGTGTGTGGGTGTTTCACAGTAAAAAAGCTCAGATAACTTTTTCAACACTAAGTTGTAAAGAAATTCATACAACAAGTTATTTTATACCAAGTTTCATACCGTATCAGCATTACACTTTTTTCTGGAGATCTATGTCAATAAATCAGTGTTCTTCTGTTATATAGATTCTACTTTCAGCTTATCCATCAATATTTTTACAATCTACAAGCACATTTATGAACATCTATCCATAATTTTTGTAATTTACTTTAATTTCATAACATAATATCAATGCTACTTATTAATTACATTCCAGAGAAAAATTTCATAAAAATAAAAAGCTTTGAGACAAGATAGAATGTTTCATACATCATATTGGAAAGATAAAAAGTAGAATAAATTAAATAAAAATGGAAAAAGGATAGAATATTTGTTTACTCACAGCATTTACTTCTGCTTCATCATACCATACGTTAATATAAGGATGTAACAAAGCCTCGTCGACAGATATCCGTTTCTCAGGGTCAATCACCAGCATACCTGACAAGAGATCACGGGCTTGGCTCGCTAAAGAACAATCAAGATACATTTTGGTTAGTGAACGAACATGAGAAATGTTTTAGAAAATACTAAAAATGTTGCAATACCTTTCAATTTGTTGTGTTCAGAAGAATCAGACGGGAAGAGAACGTCGGGGAATAAACGGTCAAATGAATAGCCAGGATAACGTGGCCGATTTTCTACATAATTCCGTACAGTAGGTTGAAGCCGTTTCATGAAGTCTTGTGAAGGTGTGCCCAATTGTTCTGAAAACATAAATAAAGAAGTGACTTTCAAAAATAATCAAATCCACCTGTTTAGATTTTTTTTACCATGATATTTAATGATAAGGAACAATTTGAAAAATTACCATGACAGTAAAATAAGACTTTAACACAATGAAAGGAAATTGACTAAACAACACAAATTCATTTCACCATTTTTACATTTTACATCTTTTAACTTACATCTTACTTTTTGTTTGAAGAAGGAAAGTGAGCAAGCATTCAAGCACTTCCACTTTTGTATTACATGATAAGTAACATGACCATTTAGCTATATATAATTAAATATAAATTACAATTTTTATAACTAATAGAAGAATTTTATGAATCCTTATATTAATTATGTCAATTATATAAAAATATGTTTTCTATAAAAAGCAATAAACATCTGTAAATGGTTGATGTATTGCAGAGAATAGAATTTTATATAATTAGGGTTTCATCCTATTAAAAAATATTAATTTACTTAGTACAAAGAGAGAATTTTGCTGAGTAATCTAAAATACGCAAGGCACTGCAGCATGAACCCACCTATAATTTTATTCCATTGATCAATGTGATCTGTACCAGGAAAGAGAACACCTCCCCTAATCATCTCCCCCATGATACAACCTACAGACCAAATGTCCACATTCTCTTTATACCCCATCCCAAGAATTACCTGGAAATAAAACAAAACATTAGCATTTTTTGTCCCAAAGATACATGATCATTAAGAGGTATGGGATCTTTTAGTGCTCTGGATACTTACTTCAGGAGCCCTATAATATCGTGTAACTACATAAGGAGTCATCATGAAAGTGGTTCCTGCCGTTCGTGCCAAACCAAAATCTAGGATCTTCAGAGTACAGTCTGACTTCACCACAATATTGCTTGGTTTCAAATCCTATAATCAAAACATACAAAAGAAATAAGCTCATTTAAGGAAAATTTAGGTAAATAGTTTTTTGCAACAGTAAGCTAAAATTAGTCATTCGACAAATCAGGTAATTAAATATTATTTTGGATGATCAAAAATATTATCCACACGAAAAGTTCTAAAATTCAATAAAAACCTAAATTAAAAATAATTTTTGGGGATGTATTTTTCTTAAAAGTTAATCGCACAGTTCTTGATACAGACTAAACCACACTATGATATACGATAATTGTTTTAAGAATAGGGTCAGTGACTGTGACAGAAATTTTAATAATTCTGCATTCAATTAAAGCCAATAATAAAAATACATAAAAATAAAAAAGAAGGAACATACAATGAACTTGAAAGGTGAATGAGACTTACTCTGTGGATTATGCCCGCGGAGTGCAAATGCTTTATTCCGCAGAGCATTTGATAGAGCAAGTACGACATGCGTTCATGGTCCAAGTCCATCTGGATCACTTGACACAGGTTTGCATCCATCAGCTCCATCACCAAGTACACATCTTGGAACTCTTCAAGTGACTTTTGAGGCGTGAATGCATTCAACAGCCCAATTATCTGCACAAGAACATACAGGTTTAATGTGAATCTTTCTACCCCATTACCTCCACATGAAAATTCTCCAAACACACAAGAGTACTGCTTGATCATAAAATCAGAGGCACATCAAAACTTCTGAAGTAAAGAAGTTTACAACAATTTTTTTTTGTGAAGAATGAATATAATTGGAGCCAGTATGCCTCAGTGGGTACAGTGCTGAGTTGCTGGCTGGATGGTCAGAGTTTAATCCCTGGTGGGGTGAGGATTTTCCACCACTGACTCCAGGCCTACTCAGCCTGCTCTAAAATGAGTTCCGGGTATATCCTTGGGTAAAACCCGTCGGAGCGAGATACAGGCAACATCTCCTCCTCCTCCTAATGTCAAGGCCAAGAAATTGCAGAGCCCTACCCTACGTGAACCCCTTGGGTACCTTCGGAGCCTGTTGTGGGATACTTGGACTTTGATGAATATTATTACATTCAAGTCCAACCACAAGGAAATCTCAAGGTAAATCCAATTTAAGATTCAGACACACCAAAACAAATACTTGCATTAGAAGAAGGATGATATTGGAAAAAAAACTGGACCAATTCAAAATTCAACAGGCTCAGAATGTGAGATACTCAACAAATTTACAATTCAATGGAGTTACTACATTAATCACAAGTCAATCACACACTCCACTTCAGCATTTTCATCAGGACCACTTTTGGCATCTTAGGATTAGAATATATATACTTATAAATTGGTTTCATAATTTTGGTGTGGACACAGTATTCTCCATTTTGTTTTATATTTAATGATACAAATTTAAACAATAAATTAGAGTGTGTCCCAAAATTTTGGGGCACATAAGTCCTCTATTCCTGCCCTTCTAGCCCTTGGTGAAGATGAGTAAAATTCAGCATACTTACATTTTTATGATTAACGAGCTTCATGAGTTTGAATTCTCTGTATGCTCGCTTTGCATGTGTCACATTCTGGAAAGGACGGCTGAGTTTCTTTATCGCAACATTTTGCTGTGTCATTGAGTCATAAGCAGCACTGAAAAAAAAACCCATAAGCAATTAGATATCAATAAATAGAAATGCACTCTTCTGTAAAATAGATGGCATAAAAACAAAGTGTAGAACTAGAAGTAGAAAATCATTACAAGAATGGCTAAATTTCCCATCTTTGAAGGTCATATGAGAAAGACTCTGAAAGAAAAGGCAGAACATAAAATGAAAAACATGACGCTTTGGGTGATGAAATAATTGGAAGCTAATTGGAAATCAAGTCAACAGTGTGTCTCCAATTATCATAACATTTATGTTTTTCTAAATATCTTTCAAACAGGGACTGGTGAGACACAATTGTAATTTGTGGAGAATAAAAAAGTCCAGAGTACCTTTAAGGCATAGCAACTCCAATAGATTATCATACAAAACAAAATTTAAATATAGGTCAATTTATCGACAAACAGTCGGACATAATAATGCAAAATAATAATTTTATTTTCAATCTTTGTCTTTTAATCAATTCAAATTATTCATGTTCAACCATTAGCAATGGTTGTGAATAGGAAGTACAAATTTCAAACAGTAGAAAAAAAAAGTAATTATACAAACATAATAATAATAAAAAGTAGCACAAACAGAACGTAACATAATTTTTCTTTTCACAGCTTTTTTCTTACAATGCTTGCTTGAGAATCTGATCACTGCTGCCTCCTGTGAGAGAGTAAATGGCCAGAGGAAAACAGAGATATTTGGGGTTGATTAACTCTTTATGAATTTTCTAGAACTATAAAAATTCAGTTCATTCATTGGTATTAAAACAAAGAGGAATAACAATATGATTCTATCAGTGGTGTACCTAATTATTCATGATGAGGATCTGCTAGGAGGCGTTCATATGCAAACCCAACAGAAACGTTTTTGGATGCTGTGTTTTAGATTATGTATAGGAATTTGAGATTTTTAAAAATAACTTCACTTTTATTTTACCTAAAAGACTATTAGGGTTAATTTAAGTTCAAATTAAAGTGTTCATATCAATTTGATCTATTATGAGATTGAGACCCAGGAATTGATTTTACTTAATAAACTTTATTGTCAAAAAAGCAGTTACAAACTGCATATGACCACGTGGAGGACAATAAACTAATTTACTCTCCAGAAGCAAGCAAGGGACCATCCCATCAATTCCAATCAAGGGTCCTAAGACAGAGGAGTATTTAACATTTCAACATACTCCTAATGATTAAAAAAAAAAGTTCGACATGTGTTATAGTATTAACAAATACCAACAAACATTGTATTTAATAAAACATAGAAAAGTTATTTCACAAGTACATATTATTATTAAGCTATAAATCATTTGGAAAGTATTGTTGATAATTCATAACTATTAAATAACACTAAATTCACTAATAATTTATATCAATTGATGCCGTCTTTAGGCAAGAGTCTAGCAAGTCTTTATAAAAATGCACCTCAACCCGAAGGAAAACCGGAGAGAAACCCGGGTCAGGATGGGGCTACAGAATTAATATACACAACCGTGCCAAAATTGAGTTCACATAAAACTAAATTAATATGAACCATAAGACAACACAATCATGCAAGAAAATAGTTTTTGAATAGTAATTTAAAAAGTACTACAGCAATGGCATGATAAAGTACGAGACGGATTTAATTTTTATTAAAATCAATAAATTATTTTACAGTGTAGAAGCACTGGTGCAGAAGGTAGCTTTTAACCATGAACTCAATTTATTAATATCTTTTATATTTTTGGACAGGGAATTATATAGAACAATTCCCCAAAGATACAGCCCTTTTTGGCAAAATGCAGTTGACACTCTAGGATGATAATATTATTCCTATAGCGAATATTGTGTTTGTGAAAAATACTGTTTTGTATGAAACAAGGGTGGTGCTTCAGTAATTCTGTCTTAACAAACATAACAGTTTCATAAATATAAATGCAGGGAAGTGTTAAAATATTTAATTCCTTGAATAAAGGTTTACAAGAGATTCGGGGGTGAGATTTACAAATTATCCGAACAATCCTCTTTTGAATTCTGAAAGTTTGGATGCTCTGCCTGGAATTACCCCAGACGATGACGTCGTATCGCAAATGGGAATAAACATTTGCAAAATATACGCAAGGGGAAATATGTGGACTATCAATATTAACCAAGATTCATAATGCATAACACAATTTACTTAATTTGGAATTAAATTTGTCAATGTGACAATTTCATTTGCGATAGTCTTGAATATGAAGACCTAAAAACTTTATATTACTAATAGTTTTTAATTGTGTTCCATTTAACGAAAGAGAAACCTGGGGTAAAGATTTTGTGATACTATAGTGAAATGACATAGACACTGTTTTGTCAGTGTTTACAATGAGGCGATTTGCATGGAACCAAGCCGAGAGGTTAGACAAAACGTTTTGAACATTGGCGAGTTTACATAGTAGATTGGTGTCATAGGCAAAAAGAACTATTTTGAGACCTGACTTGGAAGACAACATGTTGTTTATATACAACAAAAAGAGTAAAGGGCCGAGAATTGAACCTTGGGGAACTCCACGAGTTAGTGGCTTTGATTATAACTTTGAATAGAGTATTTTATTTTTAGTATATGATAATTCGACCTGTTGATATCTATCCTTTAAATAGGAAGTCAGACACTAATGCGCAAGTCCACAAATGCCAAAAAATTATAATTTTGAAAAGAGAATTTTGTGACCAATGACGTCGAATGCTTTGGATAAATCAAGAAAAATACCCTGAGGATTTTCTCCATGGTCAACAGATGTAACATCATTTAAGGGGGAAAAAAAGTGGTGGAAAAGGATTTCCGAAATCCATGTTGATCGTCATAGAGAATGTTATTTTGTGGTAGAAAATCTAGAAGACGCTTATAGAACAATTTTTCAAGGATTTTTGTGGGTAGTAGAGTAATTGGTCGATAATTACCAACATTGTGTTTGTTTCTTTTCGTTTATAAAGGTTTTACTTTAGCTCTCTTAAATATGTTAGGAAACACTCTTCCAATAAAGAACTATTAAATATATTTATGAGTGGATTTAATATAACATGTGATGAAAATTTAACAATAAATTCTTGTATATTATCTAAACCTGTTGAAAATCTGTTTTTTAATGAACTGATGATTTTCATGATTTCATTGGCGTTAGTTTCGGTAGTGAACATAGAATGGGGCACATGGGAGGATATATTTGGAGGACATTGGTTTTGAGACATTGATTTAGTTATTTTACCTACTTCTGAGAAATAAGAATTAAACAAATTTGCGATATCAAGTGGATTTGATACAATTTTGTCATCGCTTAGTAGGGAAATGTTTTCTTTGAGATTTTCAGGTGACATATAATATTTAACAATATTCCACGTGGTTTTGGTCCGATTGTTCGATTTTAGTATCTCACTGTCATTTTTAATAACTTAAGCTGCATAGACTACTTTTCGGAGAATAGTCTTATATTTACGAAAATAATCGTGGAATTTGGGTGGTTGGTTATAGAGTTTTGAAAGATAATATAAACGGCGTTTGTTTTTGGAAGAAATTATTATCCCTTGGGTGATCCACCTACAGAATTTCTTTGTGTTAAGTAATTTGCGTTTTATTGGAAAGCTACAGTTGCAATGTTTTAGGAATATTGAAATAAATGTATTAAATTTGTCGTCGGTAATTTGGCAATTGTAAACATCTCTCCAAGTTTCCTAACGCAAATAATTTGTAAATATGGCTAAATTTGTGCCGTTAAACTGTCTAGAATACTTATAAATGATTTTATGTGGTTTCAGTTTATCTTTAATGGTCAACACTTGCGCAAGGTGATCGCTGTATCCAGCACAGAACACTTCAGAGAAATACGAGATTTCATTGTTGACAATAATCTGATCTAGCAATGGTTGAGATGAACTGGAGAGGCGAGTGGGGTCGTTTATCGTAATTACGAGGTTGAAGGAGTCGATAAGATTCTTGAATTGATTTATGGGTGAATTTGCGTGATCGGAAACACTCAGGAAATCTATGTTGAAATCACCACATATAACGATAGATTACATGTAATAGGTTTTAAAATAATCTCAAAATTCCGAAACAATATGTCAAGATCTGATTGAGGTGGTCTATAAATACATAAAACAATAATACCTATGTCGGTCAAATTAACTGCAGAAAATTCGAACACGCTAACAACGCAGAAGTTCTCGTGGTGTCAGTTGTAAGGATACTATCTATTGCGAATTGTAAGTTGGCATAGAACAATTCTTTTGTTTCATTTTCACTGGTAACAGTTGGTGCATATACATTGACGAGCGTTAAGTTGTTGAATCTACTTTTTACCCTCAACTTACAGATTCTGTCCGAGATAGGCTCGAAATTTAGAATATTTGCAGCTATACCAAAAATCCTGTATCGGTTTGACCTGTCCTAATGGGAGGACCACTATAGAAATATATAATTATTTTGGTTAATTTGGCACTTCCAGTCCATCTAGTTTCTTGTACGGCGATTACATCTAAATGCGTTTCCTCAACCTGGTTGGTCAATTCCCGTAGCTTACCAGGCTGTAACCATGTCAGTAATTCTCCTCCATTCACAACACTCTGCGTGATATTCCTGAGTCAAATGATGTCGATGAAGATTGGGTCAACATAAAGAATGTGATTACCCAAGCGGCATCTAAAACTATCCAAACCCAAAAGCCTGAGCATAAGAATCATTGGTGGGATGATGACTGTGAAAGAGCTGTAGAAGAGAAAAATAATCAGAGGAAAGTTTATATACAGAAGAAGACGAGGGCTAATTTTAACGTCTATGTCTCTAAAAGAAACTATGCCAACAAAGTCTGTCGTTCCAAGAAAAAAGCTTGACTTAACAACCAAATATGTCAAGTTGATGAGGCTCGGCGGAAAAATGACTCCAGGAAATTTTTCAAGGATATAAAACAGTATGTGCAAACAAAAAACATTTCACCTTCCATGTGTAAGTCTGCTGATGGAACCGTAATCTGTCCAAGAGAGCTCGTCTCGGAAAGATGGAAAGAATATTATAATAATCTGCTCAATATCAACATCCATTGCCCACAACATGAAATCCTACTTCCTGAACCATCTAACAGTGATAGTGACCATTTACAACTCCCATTCTTTAACGAAGTATGTTCAATAATTAATAAATTGAGTAATAATAAACCTGCAGGGCCAGATAATATTCCCGCAGAATTGATCAAACTGGGGGAAGAACCCTCAAACAGAAGTTGTTCAAACTAATTCTTAAAATCTGGAACCTCGAACATCTTCAAAAGGATTGGAATGAAGCCCATATTTGTCCTATCTTTAAGAAGGGTGACCGCCTATTGCGCAGCAACTATAGACCAATCTCAATATTAAACGTTACTTACAAGATATTTACTATTATCTTAAATGTTAGACTGTAGGCACTGTTGGAGAATGGTTTCGAGGAATGTCGGAGTGGTTTTGGACCCAAAAGATCTACAATAGACAACCTGTTCCTAATCAGACAGATTTTCGAGAAATTCCACGAATATCGATTTGTATAACATCTTTGTCGATTTTACTCACGCGTTTGATTCTGTCAAGAGGAACAAAATCATTGAAAATCTTGTGCAATACAATGTCCCACCCACACTAATTAGATTAATAAAACTGACAGCAAAAGTCAAAGTGAATGGAGAATGTTCCCGCCATTTTTAATTAACTCTGGTGTAAAATAAGGCGACCCACTATCAGCAACTGCTTAGTTTTGGACTCCGCCCTAAAAACTCTGGAATTAAGAGGCAATATTTCCTCAAGAATGAAAGAATGTATAGCATATGCCGATGATATTCTTCTAGTAGCTAGATCCAAACGGGTGTTAGAAGACCTCTTTGTTCAACTTAAAGACGCCTCTATTACTCTCGAACATAAACGNATACACCACCTGCAAATGGGCACAGTAGCATTAGAACAAGTCAGCGCCTTTAAGTACCTGGGCTCAGTTCTCACCACTAACAACAATATGACTGAAGAAATAAAGGAACGGATTGCCATGGGAAATAAGGTCTTTTTTGCCAACCTCGCCCTGCTCAAGAGTAAATTGTTGTCCAAAAATTCCAAACTAAAGATTTACCACTCTTTAATAAGACCTGTGATAACATACTCTTGTGAAACTTGAGCGTTACGCTTAAACAGCCACTAACTTTAAAACTCTTGATTTTTGAGAGGAAAGTCCTACGGAAAATCTTTGGTCCTTCTAAAGATAATAATGGAACATGGAGAATTAAAATGAATGAAGGGCTAAATCTCCTGATCAGAAACAGGAACATAATTGTGTACATAAAGACACAAAAGGTTGAGTTGGCTTCGTTATCTACATCGCATGCCAGATGACACAACCCCAAAGAAGCTGTACAACTGGAAACCGTTGGCAGTTCGAAAAGCCGGGAGGCCGAAGATTCGTTGGGTGGATGACGTAACACAGGATCTGCGTGAAATGAAAGTTGTTAATTGGCTGGATTGTGTGCAGAATAGAAGAGTCTGGAAGGAAGTGGTTGAGAAGGCCAAAACATTCCCTTGGAAGTTATAGCGCATATAGAAGAAGTCAATTTGTTAGAAAGGGATTGGACATTAAGACGAAATATAATTGTTTTATTTTCACAAAGAGTTTGTAATTCTCAAGAAATGGAATCGAAGTTAGATTATGGAGGAGAATATGAATTTGGTACAGCTTCTAGTCTCGGACCAAACCTGCACGCTGCACCTGAACGCGATTGTCACCTTCGAGTACCACAGAAGCGCAAGTTGTAACTGTGTATGGCGGCGGAAGGAGATGTGGATGTAGGAATAGATGAGGGCGAGTGAGATGAGGAAGAAGAAAGTGATGAGGGCGAGTGAGATGAAGAAGGAAGATCAGGGACAGGGGAAGAAATGGATGTGGGTGACGAGGTAGGAGCAGAGGAAGATGGAGGAGGTGACGAGGTAGGAGCAGAGGAAGAGGAGGAGGTGACGAGGTAGGAGCAGAGGGAGATGGAGGAGGCGGTGAGGTAGGAGCAGAGGGAGGTGGAAGAGGTGTAGGAGTGGGTAAAGGAGCAGGAGGAAAATGTGAAGCTAGGAGAGAACCGAAGTGATGTTTTCCAGACTGTCTCAGGTGGAGTAAACCGTGCTGGGTAAAGTCTTTGGCAGTCCGGTGTGGTTGCAAATTAAAAAAAATGTGACTTTTGTGTCTGCCAGGTGATGTTTTAGGAATATGTTTGGCAGGTTAATTTCGTGGTTTATTTGTGGAACATTGAGGCGTGGAGGTAGGCTAGAGAGTACCATGTGTGTGTGCGTAGAGAGGCCGTTTTTAGTTTTTGTAAATGTTCAAAAGCGTTGAAATGACCACTTAATTTAATATTGTTCTGCCCACCTATGATGATTACTGTGTTCCGGTCTGTGAGTTTTTTTTAGCGTAGGTGTCCAGTTCTCGAATAACTTCAGTCAAACTAGCGTTTCGCTTAAAGAAACTGGAGACTGAGAACTGGCTGGGAAACAATCCACGCAAAACGGAGGACATGTGACGACCGTGCGAATTAGCTAATATGAGGACGTTGATTTCTGCATGGAAATGTTTGCTTCATTTCTAGGTAGCACTATTTTGCGTGGTTTTGGACGCCTGTGCTTACCAGTGTGTGGTTTGTGAACAGGCTTGGGTACTGGACGGGAGGGGATGAAACGAGAAGTTAAGGGAGGAAACTAGGACATTTCATCTATCACACTAAACCTATTTTGAGTGAAGAGTTGGGGTGGTGCATGTGTATTTGGTCGAACCGGGTGACAGCAGTTGGAGGGACGGCCCAAAATTCCTGTCTGTAGTTCAACCGCGAATCGTGTTCTTATTCACCTCTGCCAGCATACTGATCCGTGTGTCAATATAATGTACCAAGTCATCGTACGCATTGTGAAGGTCGGGTTTGAATGCGTTGAGGAATGCGATTGTGTTCATTGTTGTGAGTTGTTAGCAACTTAACGACAAGCAAATGAGTACGCGATAACTGACAACTAACCCTTACATATTAGTATAATAATAAATTTATTGCTACGGAAATTGAAAATGAGATATTAAATAAGTAAATAAACAAACTGACAACTAAAATGACAGAAATAATATTTTAGGACGTCAACCGCAGATAAATTAATTCGACAATAACTAATGCAAAATTATCTTAAGAGTGTAATGAATAACTACAAAAAGAACCTAGAAAACAAATGGTAAAATATTGGAATAATTCATTTACGGCGACGAAACTTGAGCAGCGCAACAATAGAGTACGTTATTTATAAGTTAATAATGATGTAATAGTATACGCACCAGAAAATCTAAATGCACCAAAATAATTAATATTAATGCACCAAGAAGGTAAATTTATGATTCCGTTTGAACTTACATAAACTTATCACACCTTTGAATGAAGCACTTGAATGAAAACAATATGAAATTATATTCGGTCCGTTAGGTTTGAAAACCTTAGGATGTTTTTGTTGTTTTTTCACTTAACACTCACACAGAACAAAGAATTTTACACTACAATGAACGTTAGGATCTAAATGCAACTACTGAATCACAAAAACTCCAAAAAATAAAATAATTAGAATGATTAAACTGAAAAATAGACAGAGCTCATTCACTACCGCAGCTAACGCCAGGAGCAGGTTACTTCTCTCTTCTTTTCGTTGTAGTATTTGTACATGGCAAATGTAGCATGCTATTGAAGCTTATCTACATGGGACGATAGGAGGTGAATGGTAGGAATTGATGTAAGAAGATGGACCGCTTAGCTGGGTTTACCAACAACTTGGCCCACGTGGGTTTTTTTGTGGGGCTTTAAGGCTCGTCGACATTAGGTCATTAGAGCCCTAAAAACTTGTACAGGTAGGGAAAATGCAGTTACGCACTAGGGAGAGCCAACATGACTCTTCCGGCGTGCGGGACTCGCCGAACAACTCAGCCATACCCACTAAACACCCTCCTGAATTACAACTCAAAACTCAAATATCAACATATCTCAAAACATATATATGAAATGAAAGATACCCTAGTCCTAATGGAGTCGGGATCGAAAAGAACAAGAGGTGACCTAGGGAGGACAGGAAAGAGAAAGGAAGGAGCATGGCACAAGTAAGTGGATGTCATGCCAGACTCAGCTCGGGGCCCCGTGTTTGCCCGTCCCCAGCCACGAGGAGGCGGGTGTTGTCTATTATCTAGCATGCTTCGTCTGAAAGAAAGATTTGACATTAGCTCAAATTTACGCATTGACTGACGTTAAAGTGTATAAAATTTTAAAATGGAAAATGAGATTTTTTGTAGTTTTAAGTGTGACAGTTAATTTGGGTGTTAATAATTCATTGAGTAATCTAGTAAAAGATACAGTTTAAAATAAGAATAAATATACAATAATAATAAAGATAAAGACAAATGAATAAAGTAGGAGGGGGATACAAGGAGGGTTTGCTTTTTCAATTGTCTCAACTATATAGGAAATGGGACATTAAAATGAAAAGCTACAATTATTTTCTGGTCCCGCCGGGAACTGAACCCGGAGTGACTCAGTGGGAAACAAGCAGCATGCTATCCCTGAGCTCCCAAAGCTACTTCCGAAACTATTAACCCTCCTCTCCCCACGCCCCTCTATGCGAGTCGAGGGTTTGAGGACCTTGGACAGCATTTGCTCAACTCACCAGACGATGCCTTGCGCACCCGAACCGATGGGCTTGAGGTTCTGGTAGCGCTTGAGAATGGTGAACTTGGTGTCGCCCACCTCCACCGTGTAGAACAAGGAGGAGATCCTGGACGACATGGCGGCCGCCGGCTGCAGCGGCATGCAGCTGCGTGCGGAGGGCTGAGCCGACGTCGGAGGAGGCGAATGTGGGTTGGCTTGGAGCTGCTGGTGCTGCTGCTGGTGAGGATGCTGTTGGTGAGGCTGCAGCGGCGGCGGGGCGCAGCGACGGCGGCGCGCGACGGCTGCGGCGGCGGCCTGCGGGGGCTCAGCGCTGGGGGCGGTGGCGTCTGTAAGCACAAACAACAGAGCAATTAGCATACGCACACACTTCATCCCTGCGCTACAACTAAACATTAAATATCAGGTATCTCGCAAGATCAAAGACTGTTCCTAGATACTCAAAACCCTGATCGGTATCAACGGGCGCACATTGGCACGACCTTGACCAGCAAACAGCGCTTGCTTGATTCTGCGCGACATCATTTAAAGAGGATAAACTAAAGTGAAGCAAATGTTCTGGATGGAACGCCAAAAAATTGGGACGATGCGCCGATCACGCATACCAATATGAGCGCACACGGATTTGCCCCGAGCTGTTGAGTGAACATGAGATTTTAGTCCACAAGCGCCCTTCGCATGAGCTGTTTCTCTCAAGGAGATGGGACACGAGTTCGCACAGAACTTCATGGTTAGCAGCGCTGCGCAGGCCCACTCGCGACGAGAGTCGGTATTGTACTTGAACGTCATTATGAAGTTTTGAACATATATTTGAATCGTGTGCAATTGAAGCTTATATACATGAGGTGATAAAAGGTAGGGGTTGTTAGAAGGTGGGCCGGTTAACTAGGTTTACCTACAACTTGGTCCAAGAATTAGTGATACTAGGAATAGATAGAACAGAGACGGTTCGCTTTCCAAATGTCACATCTATATGAACTGCAAAACACCATTTTTTCTGGCCCGCCAGGGCTACTAACCACTCTTTTGACATACCTTCAAATTTCGAATTTCTGCACTTAGAAAACAGAAGTTCAAATCGATCGTTTTAAAATAAAGAAGGAAAAAGATAGTCAGTATTCGTCAGTTACACAATGTAGTTTTCGAAATTTAAACTATTAGCACCATCGTATGAGGCGCAAAAAAGTTCCTTGCTAAAAAGAATTAAACTATTATAAATACTGTAAATCATAAGGTTTCCATTTACAGATAAGAATAAAATTATGGCATGGATTGGTCTTATGTTGTGATATTAGATAGAGAAAAGTTTTTTTTTTTAAAGAAGTATTCCGAAATTCTGTATATAAAAAAGATTAAATCATTCACTAACTTCACGTACAAACACACATCGCTCACCAACCTCCTATAACTGATTATATTGATAAAATTCATGTATTCTGTTTTCTGGTTCGGTTTAATAGTTATGTTTGAAAGTATTTCACATCTGAATGTGGAGAAAGTATTTTACTTATTTCCTGGTATCTATGTCATTACAACTAACACCTGACATAGATCAACATAGTGGTCGAAACGTTGAGCGGTACATTTTAAATTTATTTAACTTATAAAATGTTTACTGATAATGGTCAAAATTAATGAAGCATCAACGATAATAGTAATTTATTTCTTCTGCAGAGGAATCCTCTCAAAATGTAGATGGAGCTTACAGACGACATTTTAAAAATAAGAAGCGCATTGAACTGCTGGGTCTTCCGTCTCTCCCTTGACTCCCGCGCGAAACCTTTTCTCCAATTTAAGGACTGAACATTACACGAATTTTCATCTGTTCTGCCTTCGACCCTGATCAATCCGATATCTCAGAGAATCTTCGATGTTTACAGATATGAAGGAATTAGCGGTCTCCAGGTGTGCATGCGAAGTCGCAATATATATATATATATATATATATATATATATATATATATATATATATATATATATATATATATATAT